>JAIGNY010000634.1:1750000-1857500 GCA_020152595.1 Chiridota heheva
TTTGGACAAAAAGCATTCATTTCAAATAAAATGCTTGTTAAACTATAAACAACAATGTTCATCTTTAAAACCGTGGGTGTAGCCGGGATCGAAAGTGTCGCATAATTTCATATAAGGACTAAAGGTTGAAAAGAGACACTGCTTGATATGTCACTTTTGCAGTTACCAAAGGTAATTCTGAAAAACAATATGAAATTATTGAAGAAAGTAGGGTTCTATTAACTCCATGATAATAGGGAAAAAAAGTTCGTGACATCACTGTACTATTGTAGACTTTCTGTATACACCAGTCATTTTCAAACAAACTTCTGGCATCTTTAAAATTCGATATTCATCTAACAAACCAAGCCTTAATGAAATAAGTTCTCCATGGTTCTGTGTGTTGCTTTGTCATAATATGACATACACTTGTCTAATTCACCAAATTAAGCCTTTAAAGATGTCGATTAAATCCGTATCATAAAAGCTAAAGGTTGAAAAAAGAAACTGCTTGAAATGCTACATTTGCAGTCACCAAGGTAATTCTGAAAAACAATATGAAATTATTGGGAAAAAAAGGAGTACACTTAAATATTTATAAAAGAGTCCGGATGAGCCATGCCCGAAGGAGGCTTAATTTAAAATATGTTATACCACATTTTATATGTTATAACATATATAATATGTTAAATTAAGATAATAAAATTCTTAACTCTCCATCAGATAAATATCTTCTAACAATTTTATATACTTCATTTGAGCTAATCCAGGTGAGCAAAATCTTACATAAGATTAGTGTTTTGTATGTCACATTACATAGGCAGCGGTGAAGTTAGAATTACTCCCAAAATTTCCAGCGGGCCAAGACAGACAATTTTCCGAAACACGATCTTAGAATCTCAGATTTCTCCAATGCATAATTTCTTTTATTTTTCGAATCAATAGGTTCAAGGAAATTAAAGAAAAATTAATTGAATTAAGGTCATATCCTATTTTGCTAATTTTAGATATAACTTAATACAAATTTGTTACAAATTTTGTTTTAAATCGGCTTTTCAAGTTTTCAAAATACAAATTTGTTATAAATTTTGCTTTATATCAGATTTTCGAATTTTCAAAATACAAATTTGTTATCAATTCTGTTTTAAGTCCAATTTCAAATTTTTCCGCCAATTTTCCAAAACAATCCTAAAATCTCAGATTTTTCCGATTCATAATTTCTTTTAAAGAAAAATTAAAAGAATAAAGGTCATATCCCATTTTGCTTATTTTAGATATAACATAAGAAACAATTGTTACAAATTTTGTTTTATATCGGAGTTTCAAATATTTCGGCCATTTGCTCTTTTGGCTACGCAACTGCAATGCGGACATAATTTAGAGAAAGTTAAAGGTCGGAAATGTGACCTGAGGTCATCAGACCACATAGCGCATTCGCATCGCATTGGATTAAAAATAAAGCGATCAGCTGTTTGTTTACATGCTATTCGTACCGCACACAGTAAACGCATACGGACTTGCCACGTGTATCGCGCAAAGGTTTGTATCTTTTGTATGAAGATTTTTTGCATCTTAGCGTGATTGTTCCCACACCACTTTTGACTTTGCCCCCACTTTCGGTAGGCAAATCCCGCCCATGATTGCATCATTAATCTCACCCCCCAAAAATGTAAACCGGCCCCACCCCCTCCAAATGCCAGTACCTAGCTACGCCACTAATATTTAACAATACTCAACAAGTTTCTTATTGCTTTCAAGCAAATTGTAATCACTCCCGACGGCCCGATATGTGGTTTGTTGCCCTCGACCATGGGCGGCGATCCCGTGGGATGGGGGACATGTCCCCCCAATAATTTTCTTGGGGGTTGAATCTGCTTATGTCCTCCTAAAAGTGAAGCCTCATATAGGCCTAAAGCCTTTATGGCCCACTTGATTTTGTCTGGGCTCGTCCCCCCCCCCCCCTCCCACCTTTCCCCACAATGTTAAAAAGAAATCGCCGCCTTCGCCCTCGGCGTTTGGGAGCCTGGGTAGAATGAGGAGAAAAAAATTGAAAAACAAATACAAATGGTATAATTAAAGAAATAAACTTGTAATGCCAACTTCATCTTTATCAGTGCATTATTCTTTTTACAACCATGAAAATTGTGTGTGTTTTTCCTTGAGAGGTGACCCTTCATGCGCCCTGTCGACGGCGTGGCGGTGGAGAATGTTTTCTCTATGGCGTAACCGTAGACTTCTGGATGCGTGCCATCTCTGTTCAGTGTAACGTATTCTCAGCTATTCAATTTATATTACCTGATTACGGAAGAGACCCATTTTAACCCAATACGCCTCAGTAGCGCAACACAAATAAATCAGGCACGAAATGTATACTTCGCAATTTTTAAAAATTATTCCTTTTAAACTGTCTACTGCAAGTCGTAAGTTTGACAACCAATAAATCAATTTCAAAGTAACAGCCTCGTGCCACAGACTGACATTGGCTTAAACTCCGAAACGTCTCTTATTTACTTACAAATGATCATTTACAAATGTCTGAAACAGAAATACCCTAGCAGGTATACAAATACAATTCTCTATGGGAAACATCTATCATCATGACATAAAGTTGGGTGAAAATCAACTGAAACTCATTTTACTCAACTAATGATTCAATCACATTGTTATAAACAATCGCGCGTGTAACTTTTACTCTGGTTCAAGAAATTGTGCTGGGCGATGTATATAATTATCAGTCGTTTCATTCCAGCTTACAATTTTACTTCCGAAGGTTTCTATAAAACCAAGCAGTGATCCACGCAGTCTTCTTACAGTCTTAAATCTTCTCCTGACTTACATCCTTGTTTCAGAACCAACTATCAGGTATTTAAAACACTTTTCTGTCGTGGCCCTGAGGCGCGACAGGTCTAGTATTGTAAACTCCATGCTCAAAATCCGCCATCTTTTAATTGAAAATTTTGTAAATTTTATTTGATGAAGAGAATATCGACTTCAAATTAAGTGCTATTTATTAAAGATTGTATTTTAATGGTTACGACGCTACAATTAATTTCAGCAACGCTAATTAAAAAATGTATGAGGTTGTTTTTATTCGCAAAAATCATGTAAATTGGAGACGTTGGGGAATGCAGACGAAAAGTTCCGGTGCCAATCCGATATTTTAATAGCCACCTCCAAAACGTGATATGAAGAATGGTTTCGTTTATATATTTTTACTATTTCAGAAACCTAATAGAAAATATTTATCACATTTAAATATGTTTTGAAGAGTCACAAAGAGATAGTGAAGGAGAATGATATTATTTGCAATTTGAAGTGAACGAGGCTAGTCTAACCGGAAACATCAACAGCTACCTTAAGAAATTGTTAGCGTGTGTACGTACGCCATGTGCACTTTTTATCTGCTGAAGTAATCTTGCAACCTGAATCTAAATCTGAATAGGTTAAGGTAAAGGTAATGGAAATTTATAGTATAGCGCACATTACTATATGAACATTCAATGGTGCTTTGCAAACTGACAGGTTAAGTTGGCAAAATTCCTTTTGGACATGAACGACAACCGAGCGTAACAAGTATGAGAACAAAACAATTAACAAGTTTAGTAGGGTAAGTTTAGCTTTAAAACAGTTTAGACTTGGTGAATGTATATCAATGTCTGGTGGTCTGGCGGTAACGCATTTAAATCTTGTAGTGTTTGAGCAGTTAGGGAAAGAAATTTACATTCGTTTTAGCCAGGGAACGTGGAAATTCAGATATTATGATTATTTATTGTATTGATTATTACGTTTGGGATGTGGTTATCATTATCAATGGCGATGATTGTTATTGATTTTCATTTCATTTCGTTTTCATTTATTTGTTTCTTCACAAAATTAAAAACAAACAAGAATAATGATAATGATAGCAATAATAATAATAATAATAATAATAATAATAATAATAATAATAATAATAATAATAATAATAATAATAATAATAATCATCATAATAATAATAATAATAATAACAATAATAATAATAATAATAATGATAATAATAATAATAACAATAATGATACTACTACTACTACTACTACTACTACTACTACTACTACTACTACTACTACTACTACTACTACTACTACTACTACTACTACTACTACTACTACTACTACTACTACTACTACTACTAATAATAATAATAATAATAATAATAATAATGATAATAATAATAATAATAATAATAATAATAATAATAATAATAATAATAATAATAATAATAATAATAATAATAATAATAATAATAATAATAATAATAATAATAATAATAATAATAATAATAATAATAATAATAATAATAATAATAATAATAATAATAATAATAATAATAATAATAATAATAATAATAATAATAATAATAATAATAATAATAATAATAATAATAATAATAATAATAACAATAATAATATTAGTAATAGTAATAATACTAATAATACTATTAATACCAACAACAACGACGACGACGACGACGACCACAACAACAACAACAACAACAACAATATGAATAATGATAATAATGATAAAAATGATAATAATAATAGTAATTATTATTATAATGATAATAATTAATTATCATTATTATGATATACTGTACATATAACAAAAATATAGAAACTTGTGAAAGGAAGTGCCCTAAAAAACCAGCATGGCTCAACGAGTAGGGCACTCCCTCAAAGTAATGAGATAATATGACTTAATCTACTTTGAGTATATACATTGTTTTTTTTAAGCAAGAATGGAGAGAAAACAAAATAAGAAAAAGAATGAAAAGACCCGTCCCCCACCCATACGATCCCACCCCTAACACCATCCATCACCCGTGGATAAAAATAGTTTACATGAAGAAGGGACACAATAATATAAAATATAATATTTGAACCCTCCACTGAGATCTACCCCACACTGCCCCCTCCCCCCAAAACAAACTAACAAACAAACACACTTTAATATAACAATACAAAAATCAATACGTTTAAAATAAAGTATGTCTTAAGATGTTTTTAATGATTTTATTCCAAGAGGTAAACAATTCCAAAGGTTAACTGAAAGAAAGGAATGTATGTTATCGTACTGCCTTGTGTTATACCAGTGTATTTGATTGTTTTCAGTAGAGAACGAATTAACATAGTTGGGTAAACTACCATGAATACATTTAAAGGTGAAAGTAGCAATTTAGTGCGTATTAGATCTGGCAGTTTTAACAGGTTAATTAAGGGAAGAAAATAGAGAACTTGTACAGTTGTATCATCATAAAAATAAGAATTGTTAATGTGACGAATTGCACGTATTTGAAAGACTGTATTCATGTATGATTTAATGCAGGCAGACCAAATTGTTGAACAATGAGAAATGTGGCAATACAAAAGTCAAATAGATACAGCGAAGAACAGGTTTGGGTAAGATATGCTAAAGCTTAGAGAATCTACCTACACCTTTTGAGACATTGCTTGAAATAAAATCTATGTGGTCATGCCATGAGAGTTTTCAATCAATAAAAACACCTAAAACTTAATCTTATTAGTACGAACAAGAGGTTTTCCTTTAAGATGAATTTCAGAATCAAAGTAAGCTTCACTAACACTAAATACTACATAGTTAGTTTGATCAACATTAAGAGATAATTCGTTAGCGGTAAACCATTGTGAAAAAGATCAAGCTCATTACAAACTAACTGTTGAAGATTATACAGATTGTCACCAGAAGAAAATATATTAGTATCGTCTGCAAAAAGAACAGGTGTAGAATTTGATGATAGTTGACTTATAAGTTATATCATTTACATAAATGATAAAAAGGAGCGGACATAAAATTGATCTTTGCGGAACACCACATTGAATGAAAAGGGGATCAGAATATACATTATCGAAATACGTGAATTGTGTTCTATTAGACAATTAGCTACAAACCAAAATAAACAGGTACTTATTATTCAATAATGGGACAACTTATAATTTAATATATTGTGATCAATTGTATCAAAGGCCTTCGATAAATCAAGGAAAATTCCTATGGATGTAAGTTTTTTTTTTTTTATCAAGGGAACTATATATCTTATCAACTGCATCAGTAAGAGCTAATTCAGTGGACATGCCTTGGCGAAAACCATATTGACCATCAAAAAGTATATCGTGCTTATTTAAGAAGTCATATACTCTATTATACTCAATCAGTTCAAGTACCTTAGAAAAACACGAGAGGACAGAAATGGGGCGATAATCACTATAAGATTTAGAATCACCTTTTTTATTAAGAGGGATAACTTTTACAGTTTTCATTTTGTCAGAAACAATACCACTTGAAAGGGAAACGTTGCAGATATGTATTAAAGGGGCTACAATTAAGTGTATTATTTTCTTTATAATAGAGGGTTTAAAGTTATCAAAACCAGCAGCTTTATTTGGCTTTAAACGTTGGGAGGCTATCTTCAGAACTTCTTCTTAGGTTGTTGGGAATAGAAAAAGAGAGTGGGGATTGTGAGTGTTATTTTTGAGAAAATCCTTAGCATGCGTTCGAGATTGTATATTTTGTGAGAGAAGGACCAATTTCAACGAAGTAGCTATTAAAATCATTAGCAATTTTTGTTGGGTTTTGAATTTTATTGTCGTTAACAATTGTTCTAGCTTTTCCCTTATGAAGTAGATTATGAATAATTAACCATGTACCTTTGGAATCATGTTGAACTTCTTCAAATTTATGTCGAAAATATTTTTCTTTGCTATGCGAAGAACATGGTTTAGTTTATTTCTATATTTTTGGTAATTAGTCTTATTTGTATCTGAGGGGTTTCTGAGGTAAATCTTAAATAGTTTGTTTTCATTTTAATCGAAGTAAGAATGCCTATGGTAATCTGTGGGTGTTTTTTATTTGTATTCTTCTTTGCTTGAATATACGGAAAACAATCATTATAAAGAGAAGTTAGCGTATCACAAAAGGTTTCGTAACAGGAATTAGCATTGTTGTCGAGAAGCACTGGACTCCAGTCAACACTCCCCACCTTTGAGTGAAGTCATTTATACTTACTTGTGAAAACTTACGAAAATTGAAGTTTTCTTTAGCTTCAGGCTGATGAGAAAAACTTTTGCAGAAAACTGGGAAGTGATCAGTAAGATCAGTAATAATTATACCAGATAGAGTGCTATGATTAGCTCATTAGTAAATATGTTATCAATAAGTGATGATGAGGTTGGGCTTACACGAGGAGGTTTCGTTATTAATGGGAAAAGACAATCAGCATGTTTTACATAGCATATGGAAGCAGGTGTTCTTTCTTCTTGTTTTTAGCAGGGGCCAACCTATTATGTATTACGTCTTTATTTACAGTATCTATTCTATTTTATGATAAATTAATTCATACCTACATCACCTTGTTATCTTTCTTTGCTTTTCATTTTTGAGGAAACTGACTGAGGGCCGGTTTCAGATTAGGAAGGAAATACTGACAGAGGCACGTATGAGTAATAGAGGCAGCCCCGAAGTGCCGAATAGGGTTTCCGGTTGCATGCATGCATTATTTTGATGACAGTATGTGAAATTATTAACATAAAATTAAAAATTTATTGAAAAGTTGTTCGATTTTGGCAACAGTTCCTGAAAAATTCTCGAAATTAACAGTGCTTTCCTGGAAAGTGAAGAATTAGAAATTGAAGAAAATTTCCCGGAAATCGAAGATTTCACGAACATGCAGGAAATTTCTCCAAAAATGAAGGAGATTTTCCGAAAATTGACGGAGAAATTGACGGAGAAATTCATAAAAATTAGGCAGAAATTGGCGGAGAATTTTATGAAAATTTCGCAGAAATTGAACAAAATTTTCTGAAAACAAAAATGTTTTTCTGAAAATGAAGAAAATTTCCTGAAAATGAATAAAAATTACTGTAAATTGAAGGGTAATTTCCAAATTAGCGTGGGCAAAAAGATTAAGGCCTATTTTAGAATTGTATTGCTTAACAAATTCATTATGGCTCCCATGCGCGCATGATGCCTCCGCATTCAAAGGTTTTGGTTCTTTATTGTAGATTGTGGCCCTTGAAAATATTGGTCCAAAATTGAAATTTTTGATAAAAACCTGAAGCAGGGTGCAGATTTTGGGTCAAAATAGAAGATTTTGGCGCCAAAATAAAAGATGTTTGGTCGAAAATGGGAAGATTTTTCGTGCAAACTGTTAAAGGTTTGGTTTAAAATTAACGATAGCTCAGTCGATACGATTGCAAATATGCCACACATGGTTCATTTGATATTTCAGTTAATTATATTTATGGCTTCGACAGAATTTTGGCCCCTAAGACATGTCACTGCTTTCTTTATTACTATTCAGACGAAACAAATTAATGCCAAGACAGCCCCTTTTCAAAGAGTGTTCTTGTAAGATTTAATTACGAACGATTGTGCTATATATTAAACTATGACTTAATCAGAAAAAAGAATATACCCACAAAGATATATGCTTCTGCTTAACAGAAGTATATATTCTCTTAAACAGACTTAACAGAAGTATATATTCTCTTAAACAGACTACATACTACTTTCTGTACATTTTATCCTCGCCCGTTTTACTTAACAACGAATTAGTGACATTTTATTACACTGATTATACCCCAAGTTCAACAGGAAATGACAAAAACACACTTTTGATGCTAATTAGGCACGACTTAAATGTTACGACTTTCTAAATCTTTAATTATTCACTAATTCCTTTAGTTCATCTCTATTCAACGTTATAGGCATTAATCATGGTTAACTTAATTTAAATACGAAAAGAGAAGTATATGTGGTGCTTAAGGATAAGTTTATAAGTTACGATAATTGTTTCTTCTATGATATTCAGATATTTGTGAAAACAGAAACATGAAAAGGAAAATAGATAGATGTGATTGGAGTTGACATTCAGCCGGAGAAAACCAGCGCAAAAAAAGTGGCGTTGAGGGGACGGTGGGGTAAAGTTTTAGCCATAATCGTTTTCTGATTTGTACATTATCAGAGACGAAATTGCTAAAGCTATGAATAACTGAAGAATCAAATAAATTATATAATACATTTATAGTTGTATCAACTAAATAATCTTCATTTTTGGACCAAATATCTTCAATTTTGAACCAAAATTCTCACCCAGTTCTGAAATTAATTGAAAAATTTACAGTTAATCTGTGTAAAATTCGACGATAACGAGTTTAAGCAAAATCAAGTTCCCAAACTTGCTGATGGCCTTTGTTTCTTTGCGATATTTGCGGCCTGGGAAAAAAAAAAAAAAAATGCGATCGGAAAAAGAAAAAAAAATCGGGAAATAATAATTTGGAAAATAAATACCATGATTCGGAAAAGTCTGAAAAATTGTCCAACCTTATTTTGAAAAAATCCTCATCTTTGCCACCGGAAGAAAAAAAACAAACTTATCGACGCTATTGATGTGGTCGCTAAGAATACATCGGGATTATACAGTTCACCACCTTTTCAAAGTTAAAATTGACAGAATATGAACAGGAACGGGGTTTATATTAACCTGACGCTTTCCGAGTTATAGGCTAATCGAAGCTTGAAGAATTGTAAATGTATGAAAAAGAAGATTCCTTAAAATTTTGATGTAATTCTTTACATTTCGTTTCTAAACAAAATTCAGTTGCTGAAAATCATCAGACTGCTTTCTTCTGTTGTTCTTTGACTGAGAGCATGATGGAGATTAAACCTCTTGGCCCTATATTCAACTGCTCCCATTCAAATAACGTCAACTTGGTGAAAGATTGAAAAACAATTTATTATATCATTTAGTTCAGGAGATTCCCTCAAGGAGAAAAAATATTTTTCCCCGAAAAGGAGAAAAGAAAGCCTATGTAAGTTATGTAACTTCCGGATTTCCATTACAAGTGCTTTAGTTTTTAATTAGCTGATATTCAGTCATTGTATGTGCGAAGTGACCAGGCTGTATTGTATGCATACCTGTTTGTGCAATGGACATTCTCTTTCTTGTTTGGTACTGATGGTGTCTGCGTTACTTCGATAATCCCCGGCGAAAACAGACCAGAATTTGTAAGTTTGTCAATAAATATCTCTTATGTGGATGTCCATTTGGAAACCAGATAATTTGTAGAATTAATAAGTATAGATTTTGAAAATGCAAAGATGAAATTGACTTACTTGTTAAAATTTCTAGAACCCATACAAGTTCTGTGCCATAGCGTTACGCTCGCCATTTCGTTAGAGCCGTTATGGGTAATCTTCAAAAAGCTTTTCGGGGAAAATAATTTTCTCCTGAAGAGGAGAATCTCCTGGACTGTAATTAGGCCCTAAAATGAACAATTCTGTAAATTGGTCACTTTTTAACCATTTCTTATTAAACTTCTTGCTCTGTTTGTGGTTTAAAACAAATTTTCTTCCAATTAAGCTCTCAAGTCATTGCTACCTGTCCATAGATCTTAAAGAAAAATAATTCCACACAAACAGAAAGAGCACAGAACTCTCTTTTTATCCGATTGTAAATAAATTTGAGAAAAATTAAGCCACTTAATATCTCCTTCAATGCTCTTAACTTCACAAGTTTTAGTAAACATCAATCTTTTACAGTAAATTTGTGACAAAATTTGCATAAATCATTAGCTCGCATCGCGGATGTTAACCTACATCCTTAAGCGGTGATTAAACATTGTTGCTGATTTCAAACCTACCGTTACAAGACATGATGTATACCATGCGGGGGAATCAGGTCTATATTGGATTCTTAGGGGTGAAATGGCTTTATTGAGACTTGCTTGACCGAGACTTGGCGTTTTCTGTAATTTGGCTTTTGTGTGGCTTTTTAGGACTTGTTTGGCCACAAACTATATTATTACTTTATCGCAACATAGAGTATGTATAACGATAAGGTATTGTACTCACTTTTTGTGTGTGGGTGTGTGTGTGAGTGTACACAGTTTTGTGTCGCGTGTACAGAGAAAACCGTACAAGCTATCATGTTGAAACTTGGCGGGAGTGTAGGGTGAGGTGAACTTGTGTCCCGCACAAGTTAGGTAATGTACCTTACAGGTCAAAGGTAAATTTTGTGTTGCGCCTCCTGGGATCACCGCAAAGATATTGACTTAGTACTTGGTTGGTAGGTGAAAGGTGATGCAGGGTTGTATCCTACACAAAATGGAACAAGTCACTTAAAGGTCAAAGGTCAAATAGTTAATTTAAAATGGTAAAGTTTGGTCGATCGCGTATCATGGAAAAACCCTAAACGCAATTGGGTTGCTACTTTGTGGGTTGATGGAGGATGGTGTAAAGTTGTGTCTTTGAAAAGTTGTGGCATATCGCTTAAAGGTCAAATAATCAGCCAAATTGTGTGCTGCATTTCGTTGAAAAAATGTAATTGCTATTGTATTGATCCTTGATGGGTTGAGGACCAGAGTTTGTTACTCGTGGGTTGGTGGGGAGTGATGCAGATTATGTCCCACGCACAATGGGATATATCATTTGGAGGTCAAAGGTCAATTAATTGATTTAAAATGGTAAATTTTGGTCGGTTTCGTTATGGAAAAATCATAACAGCCATTGAGTTGTTACTTTGTGGGTCGATGAAGGATAATGTAAAGGTGTGTCTCGGAAACGATGTGACCTGTCGCTTAAAGGTCACAGGTCAAATAATAATGGTAAATTGTGTGTTAGATTTCGTTGGAAAAACATAGTTGCTATTTTATTGACCCTTGATGAGTTAATGTCCAGTTTGTTACCTGGTGGGTTGGTAGATGGGTGACGCAAGATTATGTCTCACACATACTGAGATATGTCGTTTAAAAGTCAAATAATTGATTAAAAAATGGTAAATGTTGTATTGTGCTTCCTGGGATAAACTTAAGAGATATTTGGTATTTGGTGGAAAGTGATGCAGGGTATGTACCGCACAAAATTAAAAAAGTCATTTAAAGATCAAAGGTCAAATAATTTATTTAAAATGGTAAATTTTGGTTTGTTGCCTGTTATGCAAATATAACAAGTGTAATTGGGTTGTTACTTGGTGGGTTGATGAAGGATGATGAGAGGTTGTGTCTCGGGAAAGATGTAACACGTCGCTTAAAGGTCAAAGGTCAAATAATTGATTAGATTAGGATAGTACATTTTGTTTTGCGCTTCCTGGGAAAACCAACAGTGACATTTAGTAATTGGCACTTGGGAGGTAATGTTACTTGGTGGGTTGGTGGAAGGTAATGTAGTGTTGTGTCTCGCTTATATCATTTAAAGGTTAAAGGTCAGACTTCAAGTAATTGATATGAAATGATATATTTATGTCATGTTACCTGGAAACACATTTGATTATTTTACAAATTCGATGTGGCAGAAGCGATAAGGTCAGCAACTCCGTGGACTGCCATCTTGTTTTTTATATCAAATTTAATAATTTGTATTTTTCATTTTTTTGGCCCCTTCGGAGAAAGGTTTTATGGAGATTAAAAAGAAAGCAAAAAAATCAATTTTCTGATGACCTTCAGAACGTGTGATAATCTGTATGTTGTAGTAGTTACGGAATAAACTGTGCTCCCAGTTTGTTTGTTTGGTGAGGTTTAACAATGATGATCAAATTGTGCCCGAGAGGTTAGATTATGTCAGAGGTGAAAAGAGAATGGAGAAGCTGTGTAGAGAGCAGTAGGTAGGTAAAAGTCGGGAGACGGTTAGGAAAGATAATTTAGATGGTATGGTGAAAGAAAGAAATTATTTTTCTGGGGAGTTTTTGCGGAAGAGTTCAGAAATTGAGTTGAAGGGATTGAGGGAAGCTCTGGGGTTGGTGAAGAGAGGACAGTCTATGAGGGTGTTTTTGATTGTATGGCTCTCGAGACAGTTATTGCAGAGGTGTGTGTGTGGGGTTTTTTCAGCCTAATTTAGCTTTTTCTCCCAAACTGATTTGGCTTTTTGCGCTTGGGACGATCCTTCAACCCTGATGGGATTGTTTGACACTGTAATTGGCAAGGATCTAAATATCTTGTAGTTGGTGCATTAAACAGGAACGGATGCAGGAGGAGGGTGGATCCAAGCCTTGGAATCTAAAGTCAAACCATGAGAATGCCATATAGCTTTAGTGTTATAAGTGTATTGATAAAATTCCAAAAGGGGGTTCTGGATCCAGTGACCCTACCCCCCCCCCCTCTCTTCTGGACCTGCCTTTGTTAAACCAATAGTTTGTGCAAACTTGGATTCAACCAATGTTTACAAAAGAAATTTCAAACACTTTATGACATAATTTGATAACAGGACTGGAAATACATCTTCTGAAAATAGGCATTTTACTTGGCCAAACATCCAGGAATGACAACAATGGGAGACACTTACCCTTGCTTTTAAAAATGTCCTTTTCTTTGCTCAACTATCTTAGATTTTGCTTTCAGGCAAACCTTAATTTTGATTAAGCTCTCAATAATAATAGTCATTATTATTTTTTCCATTAATATCGTTCTTATGGCCCTGCAAAAAACAAATTTACACAACAATTATCAGCGAGTAAAAGAATTGTAAACAATAGAGTATTTGTGGCAAGATCCTTATGGTGGCCCCAATGATGTATTGTACAAAAAACTAAAGGAGGCACTGTACTATCAACAAAAGGCAAATGGAGCGAATGAAGGTTCATTAGCGGTTATCATACCTGTCTACAGACCATAAAGCCCTGGGTTCAAGCCTGGGTTGGGTAGACACGCCAGTGTACCACAACTGGTTATCAAAGGCTGTGGACATTGACTTGGTTGTCGATGTTATATACGTCGTACTTGTGTTCTCGTTCGGGTCGTATTAAGCGTTTCGTGATAGCATTGTTACTATCATAACCGAATACGCAGGCGACGACCCCGTCATTGTAATTGTGTGTTCACTCGTCTTCGTCGTGAAGGTTCATGGCATTTTATGTAAACACAAGGTGCCAATGCACCCAAGTCTGCACTAATAAGTCAACAGACAACCAATCAATGGGCTACAGTCCGCGACAAAAGTACTTGACACCTTTTTTCATTCCCCTTCTGCCCCTTTTTAATGCTGAAATTAAATTTCAGCTTTCCGTTTTGGCATGCCGAGAAACGAACAACATTGAAACAGGGGGGAAGGGAAAAAGTGTCAAGTATTTTGACGCGGATTGTAGATCTTCTAGTACAGTAGATGAACCCCATAAAGGGGGTTGATAAACTTCAAGAAGGAGCTTGTTTTGATCGAATAGGCTACCCCATGCCGTAAACATCTCCTGCTGCTTTGGGCAGAAAGATCAACTTGTTCATTTTATAAGAAAGTCAAAAATGTTTTGTTTTAGTAGCTAAAGACCAGAAAGGGTTGTATATATTAAACGACGGAATTTTGCTGAAGGAACAAAAAATGTTGGTAATATTGGAGAAAAGGAGTTTTTTTATTTAAGTCAACAGACAACCAATGATTTGGTTTCGTTTGTTGATGTTTAACGGCACCGCGATAGTCAGAGTCAAATGTGCCAAGAGGATGTTAATAAATAATGGTGTAAGAGTAAGGATAGTGAGGAGATGGAAGGTTTGTAAGGGAGATAAAGGGGAAAAGCTGAATGTGGGAGAAAAAGTTAGGTGAAAAGAAAAGGGTGTGTAAGGTTAGGTGTAGGAGGGGAGGAGATTATATATGGTGGAAAAGGTTGTTGTTGCGGTGGAAATTGATGATGTGAGGAAGAATTGTTTTCGAATAGGTCCGAGATTGAGGAGAGTGCATGAGGAGAGAAGAGATCTGGAGTTCTGGTATAGGGGACAGGTTAAGAAAATATGCTTGATGGAGAGATCGATGTGGCAAGTGGGGCAGGGGAGCCGGATAAGTGATGGGATTGAGTAAGAGAGGTAGTGGCTGAGGCGAATGCAGGTGCAACGATATTATCCCTGCAGTTGCGACTATGCAGAGGGGTTTTAGTCCCAACTTTGGATTTGATGGTGTGTAAGTTTATGACTGGTTTCGTAATTCCAGGAGTTTGCCAGGTTTTGTTGATGTAGTTGGAGATGGAGAGATGGAGGTCCGAGTGTGGAATAGGAAAAGGAGAGATGTTATTTGACAGAGCTTTGATGGTGGCTCTTATTTGCCAGGGATGCCGACGTAGCTGGGAATCCAGAAAAAGATCATTGTCATTTCTAGGGTGGGAAGAGTTGTTGAGGATTTGTAGAATGAGAGGGTTTTTAAGACAGTGAGGAGAGGCCAGAGAAGATGATGAAACGGGGTGGGAAGAGTTCTATGAAGTTTAAGACTAGGAGAGGCCAGGACAGGCGGCGGCGGCTGCAGAGGAGCTTTCCCCGTGTTGAGCCGTCAGTGAAGAGGAAGGAGTAGTCATGGAAATGTCTACTGAGTTGACCGTATTTGGAGTGGAAAAAGGCTGAGTTGTGGAGAGCTTTCATGAAGTCAGAAAGACCAAGGTAAACCTAGGGCGGGGGGGGGGGGGGGGGTTGAATAGTCCAGGTGGCTGTAGGTGGGATGGTGTCTGGCAATGTAGAAAATGTTGATGTTGGCTTTCGAAAAGTGGGAATTCATCTGGATCCCAAATGGTGGGGGGATGCATTTGTTGAGATTGGTGAAGGAGGGAGAGCGGATGGAATGGAAGCAAGAGTTTCGTGGATTGGTGAGGATGCAGAGAGCAAAGGAGAGGCCGGTATCCATGCACCGGAGGTCGAAGGGGAGTTCATTGGCTTTGATGTGGAGACTGGTGATAGGGGAGGTGTGAGTGGCACCAAGGCAAAGCCTTAGGGCATTGTTCTTAGTGACCTCCAGGTGTTTAAAGTAAAAAGACAACCAATCACTGGACTAGATCTTCTGGTACAGTAGATGAACCTCATAAAGAGGGTTGACGAGCTCCAGAATGGTTTTATTTTTTATCAATCAAGTAGGCTACCCCATACAGTAATATATCCTGCTACTTGGGCGGAAAGGTCAACTTGTTTGTATCATTAGAAACAACAACAATGTTTTTCAAGTAAAAGGTTGTTTAATTTCACAAGGAAGAAATGAATAACCATACTGCATTATTCATTCTAAACAATTTATTTGGAATGACTTCTTACAATATCTTCTAATACCGTTCCTAACCTTTCACTTATAGCAGAACAAAATTATGGAAATTTGCAAGATGCAATTTTGATTGAAAACCCAAATTTACAAAACTAGCATGATGGTAAAACAAACTTACAAGTAACAGTGTGAAGAAGAGTAGACCCAAAGGACTGTGGACAACTATTTTATGTGTAAGAAAACTATATAAAGAGCAAAAACATGTCGTCTTTAAATTTGGAAAAGGGTCGGAAAAAGTCTTGAATGTCAAGACAGCTCTAATTTCACTGAATTTCTTTTTATAATTTGGCACTTTTGTTTTCTTCCATAGTTGATTGTCATTAATAACGATTCATCAATATTCTAATGAAATGTAGCAAATAAAGATAGAATTATTCATTTTTTATCTATTTTAATCAATGCTACTTTATTTAAAAAAAATAATATTACTCTGCTTTACTAATTAGAAGAACATCTGGTAACTTATCTTTTACTGTGAATTTTTGTCAAGAACATTCTCGTATTTTTTAAAAAATTTAAAACACTATTCTGTTTATATACGTTTCGTTTCTTGTATTATTAAATGATCAATAAATGGAGAAAAAAAAAAAAAAAAACGAATCTAAAACTTTTTGGGAGAATTTGCTGCTTTCCTTAAAAGAATTTTAACGGATGATTGAAAAACAATGAGTTTACATAAGAAAATCCTAATAAAAACAGTACAATTTTAACGAATTACAAGTTTCCTGTAAATAGTATTATTTCATCATTAAAATAACTGAAAATATGTAAAGATTTTTAATGATTTTATACATTTTATTGAAATGATTATTTCTGAAAATATTCTTCCTAAATATTTGTGTTGAAAAGTGAAATTCAGTCCAAGAATAAAATATCAATTGTGATAAATAATCTAACAAACGCATAGTAAACTTACTTCATTAAACTCCATATAGCAATAAACGTTCTGCTATGATTGTTCTGAATATAGATACCTCTGCACAATCATACACCAAGCATTTGCATAGTAATGATTCAAAATTCAATAATCTGTCAAATGGTAGATTTCCAACTGTTTTCGATGCTGATTTTGTGATTTTTAATACAATTTACACAATTACCTCTACCTCTCTTTTACCACAAATTCTAATAACATCAGGTTTCAATCAGATTTCTCACAAAATTCTTAACACCTAAGCACATTCACATAGAAGAAAGAAGTAAATAAAATCAGAGCTTTGTCCAAACTGAGTCCACCAACCTTCTTTTTGTTTACATTATGTAATTCTATCAACAGTTCCTAAGTTCAAGAAAGGGTGTGCTTCCACTCGTATGGCAACAATGAATGTCTTCTTTTGTCTATCCTCAAGCATATCTCTCGCACATGCATGATTAACATCATCTTCCATTAATTATCTAAGTCGGTAGTGCAATGACATGGAAAATCTTTACCTTAACCATGTGCGCAATCAACGTCTGACTGGTAAAGATATTCGCAATCAATGTCACAATGGAAAAGATACAATCTTAATTTTCAAGAGTTTAAATGAGAAAAGTTTAAATGATACCTTAATGGTATGTGGACAGGTAGCAACAAGATGAGTTTCAAAATATAATATATTATATGAAATATATAAATATATATAATATATCATTTATTATATTATATATATATATATATTATATATATATATTATATTATATATATAATATATATATATATATATATATTATATACAGTATATAATATATTGTATATAATATGTTATATATAATATATTATATTAAATACCATGCAAAAAGTCCCATCAAAATCACTTAAAAAATGACCATTTTACATAATTTGAAAACTTAAATACCTAATGAGCATAAATTGCACAATAGTTTGTGACCTCAGAATGGACAACTAGAAAATTGCTCATTCTTACAGATCCTTTTCTGGTAGAAGGCCCTTCAGTTCCTCTTGAACCAGCTCTTCTTCTAAATCATCTAATTCTGCAAAAAGATGCTGTCTGGGTAATTTGATGCTTTTAGTATAGGCCTACATGTAACTGTACTTCATTGGCTGATTGATCCAAAATTATCCAGCCTTCTCTTGAAGGCCTGAATACTTGGTGAATCAATAACATCACATGGTAAATTGTTCCATAAGTCCACCATCCGAAAAGAAAAATTATTCTTTCTGATATTTAACCTCGGTCTTTTTTGAAAATTTTATGACTGCCCACAAGGAGAGAGCCTTGTATTAGAGGTAAAAATTAGATACCTCCTCATCATACCTGCCAGATAGCATCTTATAAGTTTCAATCATATCCCCATGGACTCTTCGATAACTGAGCGTAGGTAAATCCAATTTTCTTAATCTCTCTTCATAAGATAGATAGATAAGTAAGATATGCTTACTTATTGTTTTTCGTTCCTGCCCCAAATATTTTAATGGGAGAAGTTGGCTACAGTGAACAGAAAATTAGATATTATTATAACCTTGACCCAAATTTAATAGTAGGACTCAATATGACGGCCTTTGGTATTTGAATTTTAGGAAAAATAAAGAATTCCATTAAAGAATTTCAGCTGTATACCTTTTCATGCATCATCACTTTTGCACATGCTGTCAAATTGTACAAACTTTTGGTTAGTCATAACTTAAAAACTATTAGTGATGTTGTGACCATATAAAGACAGTTCTGCTCATAACTTAATGCTCTATGAATCGTTAAACAATCTCCACCTGTTCACACACCATTAGGTGGTCAAGCATCTTCAACTTGTAAGAGGACAAGAAAAGGAAAAAATGGTGAGGAATGTGTTCAAAGTGTTATTCTATTAAGGAGATATACAAGCTTAAAGTTGTATCAGATATTTTTGACATCACACAAGTGACCACCCCAGCATTGCATTCCTCACAGTTTTTACTTATTTTACTCAAATATATTTTCAGATTTTGTGACTAAACAACCATTACATATGTTGTGAGGGAACTAAATTCTAGTTAAGATTCTGAAGAAATATTCCCACTTTGTAAAAAAAAAGTTTTAATTCATTTTTCAATATGACATGGATGAAGAGAGTGAGGGAGTGACATTTGTGACAATTTTAAAGGAATATTTCCATAAATTTTCATTTTTTCATATATGATAAATAAAATTTGTAGAAACAAAGAGGTAAAAAAACAAATTTTAATATGTTATTCCGTTTAGAAGTTATAACAATTTAAAGAGTAGAAAAATGTTCTTAAAAACACCTCATACAGTATCTCCTTCAGCTTAGTGATATCATCAAGGCAAACCCAGCACAGTTCTTATGTATTTCTTATAAATTTAATCACACTTTTTTTACATTATTGAACAGCATTTTTCGTTCATTATAGAGATAGGATGGAATATATAATAAAGAAGAAAGCATTTTGTTTTTTCTTGGTGTACATCACATTTACAATAAGAAAACAAATCCTAATTATTTTTAAAGAAATACAAAAGACGTTTTTTTTTAAATTGTCTCTATGACATCACAGATGTTGCCAATCAGTCACTTTTGTTCAAATTCAAAAATAATTTTAAATTTCATAACTTTTAAACGAAACAAGATATTAACATATCTATAACATAAGTGGTTTTTTCACCACTTTGTTTCAAAATATTTTCTCTATTATATATGAAAAAATGAAAATCCATGAGAATATTCCTTTAAGACTTGATATCTCTTGAACGGAATAAGTGCAGTTTATTCACAGCTCTGTTGATATGTTTGGCAATGTTTTAAATGTCTCACTACTTCATACATGGGTTGAAAGGGGTCGGCGGCCGAAAAATGAGGCGCATTTTTGTTGACTCTCAAGAAAATCTAAACACACTTTTCAAGCTTGTGATGGTACTGAAGACCTTTGATATAAATGTTCAAATTAATCATAATTTTTACTTAAATAATTTTTCAACAACATGAGTATCAAAAATTCAACTAGTATGTCATTTCAAAATTCCTTCGATGTAGCAAAAAACAAATTTTGTGGAATACATTTTTCTTAAAAGAAAAGAATGTTCTATTTGAAAGTTGACAATCTTTTCTAAATAATAAATTCTTTGTAAGCACCAATAGACCTTACAGATTGCTGCATCACAACATAACCACAAGTTCTGCTCTGCACGAAAAAAGTTTCACAACACCAAAATGACATTCGACTGCCTTTATTTCAAATTCTAGATTGCTAAACCCTTCAGCGCTCAACCGGTCGTGGCACAACCGCTTTAAACATGTACCTTTCAAAAAATTATTCTGCTTCATCAAACAGATCCACAGCAGTGATCCTGGTATCATTTGAAAGACTTTGAATAGTTCTTTCAGAAAATGAAACTTTTTGATAGGATTATGTTAAAGATTTTTAAGAACAAATGTATTAAAACAGAGAAAATTAAAAAAATGCACATAATTTAACGAAAATACAATTTTTTTTCAATGACTTACTGGCCATACTTCCAGACCTATTTTTTGCCTGAACAGCAGCTATGTACAACTGTTAAAAATATCGATGCATCTAATTTCAGTCAAATTTTGACTGTCCCTATCATCGATATCTTTTTTTTGGGCAAAAGTGAAAAATATCATGATTTGTAGCCTTTTTGAGACCAAAATCGTAATTTCTGATCGCAACAAAACTTCCCTATGTGAAAAAA
Source organism: Chiridota heheva (assembly GCA_020152595.1). Lineage (NCBI taxonomy): Eukaryota > Metazoa > Echinodermata > Holothuroidea > Apodida > Chiridotidae > Chiridota > Chiridota heheva. The sequence continues at coordinate 1,770,676 of JAIGNY010000634.1, forward strand.
AAGTGTTGGGAAGCTCACATAGTATATTTGTAATTGAAAACACAAAGAACAACTACCCCTTCTTTGTTCACAATGTAATTTAACTCTTAAAACAAACCCACACACTGAAACTTACCTAGCGTAGTGCAGCAATTAGTGTTCGGGAAGTTCACATGAATGGCCCGGGTTCAAAACCCAAAGAGGATGCTAGGTTTTGTTTTTCATGTGTAATTACGTCGGTGATTATTTAAAGTTTATTTTCATTGTTTTTGCATGTTTTGCTTTACAAAAAAAAAATGAAAATTGGTATCAATGAAAAGGAAATTTAACAAACAATCTAAACATGTAAAAAATCCTCTATTTTCATTATTCACAAGAAAAAATATAAGCTAAAAAATGGCCTAATTGTGCCTAAAATTTGCAAATTTGCATATTTATGGTAATATTTTCTTTATTTTGACTTTTTTATTACAGAGTTTATTGTCTAAGCATTCATATAAGCCAAACTTGTAGGAATAGAAATGAAAGGAAAGTTGTGAAAATTGATTTTGAAAAGAAGAAAAACATTCCTAAAATTTTAGTCTCGTTTTAAACTGCGTGGATCTTTAAGGGTTAAAAGTATTCAGACATTTCCACAACCATTTTGTGGAAAACTTAACCACTTCTCCATTTGCTTGTTTAGAAGATCTGTCCTTAGGATTCATTCAAAAATATTTCTGCAAATGAAGAATCACTGTGACATTTTATATTTTAACAATCTTCAAAGCAAAGTAAATGTGATTATGAAAGCTCCTTAAGACTATAAGGAATAATTTTTTGCTGAATGAAATAATAAGAAAATATCCACCATACTACTTCTCGGCTTGCAAACATCATCATTTTGCGGTTGTGGCCGAGATGTTTCTTCACAACTTGTTTCCAGACTTCACGATTGGCCATAGTCACAGGGAGATCTTCTACCTTGATTCCAGTGTCTCTTGAGATCACGTGCAGGTACGTCACTTTCTTACTGTGTGAAGGCTTCCACAAGAGGAGACCAGATAGTTGTTCCCTTTTGGTGCAGTGTGAATGGCCAGTAAACTAAGCTCTTCGTTGTGCAACACAGATAGATATAGGGGAGAGAGAGCTTGTTGCAGAGTGTAGTGCTGCTTCCATGAGATGTTCTGGACTCTCCTGAGCAGATTTGTCTAACATCCATCTAGCCGTTTCATCTCTCTTGCATTAAGTGTCCATGTTTCTGAGCCATACAACAGTATTGGTTAAATTGTAGCTGTGAAGATGCTGTTCGGTAGGCTGCTCCTCCAGATTGTGTCCATCTTGTTGCAGGCAACCCAGGCTTGACCTTAATGTGTCCTGAAGTCCTTTGTTGAGTTCATTATGTAAGATCCCAGGTACTTAAAGTCATCGACATGTTTTACAGGCATGCCAGACATTGTGCTGACAGATACATTAGGACTGATGGGTACAAACTCAGTCTTTAGATGTTACAATGCAAGTCAACAATAGCAGCCACTTCTTCCAAGAAGCAGGTCTTCTACACTGAACTTTCAAAGCCCCTTCTTCCAGAAAGCAGGTCTTTACACTCTGAAGTTTCAGCAATTATGGCAAAATTGTCTGCAATGTCAAGATCAGTTATGTGAAAGGCTGGGTACTGCCTACTATTACAAGGAAACACTTATGGAAAATATTTGCCAGATTACCTTAAAAAAAATTGAATATCACAAAAACCCATCCAAAATTCTGTTTAAAATCTCCTAACATTTTAGCTGGTTGAGTTATCAGGCATACAATATGTGCCTTTAGCAGTACTACAAAAAGGTCTTACTCATTTGGAAATGTCTGCTGTTTTTTACTTATATTCATAATTATTTCTAGACTTTACATTCTGGTTCTGCATTTCTCAGAAACAATTTTTCCTTCAATTAATAGATAAATGAATAAACCTCACAAATTCAAAGTTTCTACATTTACTCAACTTAATTGCTGCAGAGAGTAATTAATACAAGTTAGTAAATTGAAAGCATTATTTTGAACAAACATCTATTAAGATGGTGAATTAATATTAAAATGTTACAGTTGTAATTATACAAACTTGTCAAATAACTGACCCAACATAGTGCTTTTCTGGTCAATCCACTTTTGCACAATCAAAAAGTATGAATACTTTTTAAAGGAGAATAAATCAAACAATACCAATGAAACTAAAACAGAAGTTACTGCTACAATTCATCAAAACTTCAGGTTTTGCAGGAAATGGAATATTGAATGCCATCAGGTGTTTTCAATGCGGGTCTGCCTGACAGTAATGACCTTTTGTCTGTCAGGAGATGGACCCTAGTCTAATGAGTGTAAAAAGTTATAAAATACCACTTAAGAAAAGGATCAAATTGCTCCGTGTTGTCACCTTTGTGATTCATTTGCATTCTTAAAAACCTTCTTCAAGTAAGAAAACTTTTTAGAGGAATGCGAGAGAATGTTTTGTAGATCTTCTTCAAGTATTTGCTCCTGTGTGTTTTCTTCTGCAGCATCATTTGGTTGAGTGCCACCTTCCAACTGATTTGATTTCTCATCGTTTTCATCAACTCCTACCTCCATGTCGGAATCGTCATCAGACCCGGGAAAGTTCTCATCCTCCTCAGAATCTGAGCTGCGATTGGATGACCTCCTATCAAAGTGAAGCAAGAAAAGAGAAAAGTTTTAACATAAGTTTTCAAGGAAAATATGTGCATAAATGGTGGTAAGATCTCTGCGTAGGGGTAGTACAAATATTTTAGTTTCCGGGACCATAGAAAGTCTTGAAACAAGTTTCTGTGTGTTTGTCGAAAACAATTGTATTTATGTCTTTCACACTTTTTTTTCCATTTTTATTTCAATTTTTTCACTTCCATTTTTCTTTCTCCCCTGTATTTCTTTTCCTTCTCATTTTCTTTCTGAGACCATTGGTGCTGTGGTCTGCTATATTTTTCACCCCTGGATAGATCTCTGTTGTTTTTCAGCAAACTGTACTTACCCTCAATCTTTCTTAGATCTTTAATTGCTTTCCTAACTATTCCATTGATAGTTTAGAAGATTTTCCTCTTCAGAAGATTCTCCTCTTCAGGAGAAAAATATTATCCCCAAAGAGGGAAAAATCTCAGATGCCATTTTAAAGATTACCCATGATGCCTCTAATGAAAAAGCATAACACTATTGCACATAACTTGTATGGGTTCTAAATTTTTATAACCAAGTAGGTCAATTTCATTTTTGCATTTTCAAAATCAATACTTATTAATCTACAAATTATCTGCTTCCTAAATAGACATCACCATGCTGTTTAAGAGATACTTAATGACGAACTAACAAATTCAGGCCTGTTTTCGCCAAGGATTATTGAAGTAATGCAGACACCATCCAGTACCAAACAAAAAAGAGAATGCCCATTGCACAAACAGATATGCACACAAGGCAGCCTGGTCACTTCGCACATACAATGACCGCATATACAGTAAGCTAATTAAAAACCGTAGGTCAAAACACTTGTAAATGGAAATTCGGAAGTTTATAAATATTTTACATAGGTTTCCCCTCTTTGGGGGAAAATAATTTTTCTTCTGTAAAAGAGAATCTCTGAAAGTATTTGATGCTGGATAATGGACAATGGACGATACAGGAACCCAACATGACGAATAAATGAAAAGACAAAACAAAAACCCTGTGAAGTTACATTTTTCTATTTCAACACCCATCTAATATACAGTTTAAAGGGTTTTTAATCACAGCAACTCAAAAAATTAATGACAACCCAGAATCTCAAAATCACAAGCATTCTCTAAAAACAATGTCTAATTAGAAACTAAGCTCTCCTTCACTAGAAAATACTTGAAAACAACTTGCAAAAAACAAAACCAAATTGTTAAATTCCAAGAATTCAATCACAAAACGCTTTTCAAGCATGTCACCATTTTTCATTTGTTCAGTTTTTTCATGGAATAGCCAAATTTCTATGAGAAAATTTGAGACGAGTGCGTTACTCAGCAATTCCACAACAAACTGCTTCTTGCTCTCTTGTAAACGTCCCCTCCAGCTCACAGCTGACATAATAACTTCATTTGGGAGAGACATTCTCGCATTCTCCAGCCAGCTGATTCCACTTAAAGAAATAACCAAAGCATTGATAACTTCATGAACAGCACACGGAAAGGACAATGAGATGACTTACAGCCTAAACTACCATTAATTGTTATGGAGCTTCAGAAATGCAGAAAAATGATTTGGTTTAAATATTTTGTTTTAATTAATGTTGTATACATTTCAAACTTTTTACAATTCTTTTTTAACTTGTCTTTTTCCTTAAATGTTATTTTCATTAATATTTTATTAATTTTAAGAGGCAAGAGTGCAATTTTCAAAAGTTACAGTATGTTGCAACCTTGCTTGTTCTCGTAGGACCAGTCTTGTCATGTCTGACATTTGAATCTTTTTATTACAGAGCAACATTTTGGAATTCTTCCTTTAATGTGTTTCCCCCCCTCCCCCTCCCTAAATATTGCTTCCAAAGGTCATTAGCTACATTTGGAACACTATTGATATCAAAACACACATCTAAATTAGTAAATTTCAAAATGGTTGATTTCGCTTAAATTCCCTTTAGGCTCATTATGTTACATTATACATTGACCCGTACAAGCCGGATCGACATGATTTTTGTCAATTTGTGGAGTGCAATTTTCAATCAATAATTTCAGGACTATATCAAACTGATACGGATGATATTTGAATATCATTTAAAAGAACTCCTTTGATTCTTTTATATTCTAACCATTTTAAGATTTTCAGAGTAAAATAGAGCTAAACATGAGTAATTCTTATATTTTCACCATAATTTCCCAAAAATTGAATAATATTCAGGATGAACTTAAAAAAAAAAAAAAAAGTTTAAACTTTATTTTGGGCATTTTACACTGTTATTGACCATTTTGGGTCCATTTTATAGCAACATATAAAAAATCTAGCTCTTGAATGGAAAATCAATAGGAATGTTTTCCCCCACTATCTTATAGACTTTGAAGCCAGCTTTCAATTAAGCTACTTACTATGCTCATGCATAACCCCCTCACAAATAAAGAAAATACCATTGCAACTCTCTGAAGATATGCAACTTTGGGAAGATTTTCTTTGATGGAAAGACTTTATGTAAAGACACATTTTTCAATTAAAGATCTACATTTAGGATTTATGATAAAATAGTTTGAAAAAGTGAACACTGAAGAAGGCAGTCTCAAGTAAAGGTAAATCATTAAGTTTTTAAAATTCTTTTCAGGCCTGTTTACTAGTATGTGTAAATCCCCTATACCTGTTGCACGAAATCATGACCATACACAGCATTTCATACATTTCTACAGTAAATAATAAGAGTATATTTTACTAATTTTACAAATAAATCGACCATCTTGGGTGAGAATATATATACTTTTTAGAATGAGAAGTTTATCTGGATCACGAAACTCCTTTTTATAAGAAAATGAGTATTTCTTATTTCTTATTTTGAGGTAATTTACATATTAATTAGTATGCAAAATATAATAAACAGCCTTAGGAATATCATACAATTGATTTTACCATTTTTAAGAGCCCACAAACAAGAAAACTTCATTTTCAGGTTATAGCTATCCCACAATATTGTAAAAGTTGATAATAATGAGTCATGATATAGTTCAAAATGTGACATTATGAACTAATTTGCATATTCCAATTGTTCTTATTTTCAAAACAATTCATGAAAATGGAAAATAAATAAATTAAAATCAAATTAAACTATAAAGACCAAGCCCTAATTCGTACTGCCACAGTATACAGTATAGCCCATATCAACCTTAAAGACCAAGCCCTAATTCGTACTGCCACAGTATACAGTATAGCCCATATTAAACTATAAAGACCATCCCCTAATTCATACTGCCTATTTCGCAAAATCCCAGTTCCATGTTGGCAGGTTGTGGTGCAGTGGTGTAAGATTAAGGTGAAAGGATCCCATGTTGAGGAAAGAGACCCATGTTGGGAAAAAAAAAAACCCATGTTGGGGGAAAGACACCCATGTTGGAGGAAAGAGATCTATGTTGAGAGAAAGAGACCCATGTTGAGAGAAAGAGATCCATGTTAAGGAAAAAACCCATGGTGGGGGCCAATCAGTCCCATTTAGGAGGGAATATTTTATTGTGAAGCAGTTTGGGGATGCTGGAAAAAGCCATATTATTTGGGGCCAGCACTACCCCTTTTTCCCCTCCCAATATAAAAAAGCAAGAAGACCCACTGCAACACCCCTCCCCTGCCTGTAATTCATAAGAAACATTATGTTTCATAAGTATTTTCTGTATTTGGACAAATTTTTTGACATATTTCATATGCAGTACTAACTCTCAGTGAAAGATACCAAGCAGGTTTGGCAATGTCAACATGATTACTGATGCTCTGAACCATTTTTGAGTACCTATTCACCAAAAATTCCTATGGCAATTAACAGAAGTAAGTTTCTAAAAGACATTCAGCCTAACCTGAATGAATTAAAGTATTTTCAAAGCTTTTAATGGCTGAAATTGGGTCAAAACTGAAAATTTTCAAGTCTTTACATAATAAATAAGGTAAATAAGCTAATTTGAATATCATTTGCATAAAATTTTAATTGAAATAATGGTGTAAACATTTACTTTTTATATTATATTAGTTTTCAGCATTATATAAAAAACAATGCATATTTATGGGAAAAAGTTTGTCCTTGCTCCAAAAAAAAATCAAGAGTAAGAAATAAAATGAAAAAATCACATGCGAGGTCCTTCTTTCAACAATTCAAAAGTTCTATCAATATTTTAAAAATATATAGAGCAGAATATCACAAAAACAAAGAACATCTAATAATCTGAATTATGACATTATTTGCATATATTTGCATATTTTAAAAAAATTATGCAAACCAATGTAAAGTCTTAGCTCTAATACAACATAAAACTTAATTGTTACAGTAGAAAAAGCCCCCTTTACAAAAAGTTTCCTAAAATAACACTGCGGTTTCAAATGCTATGGTAGAGTAAGGGTTACTGTCCCTAGATCAATAGTGATACAATGTCCCCAGGTCAATGGTGATACATTAATGTCCCCAGGTGAATAGTGATACATTAATGTCTACAGGTCAATAGTGATACAATAATGTCCCCAGGTCAATAGTGGTATAATAATGTCCACAGCTCAATAGTGATACATTAATGTTCCCAGGTCAATGGTGATACATTAATGTCCCCAGGTCAATAGTGATACAATAATGTCCCCAGGTCAATTGATACATTAATGTCCCCAGTTCCATAGTGATACATTGATGTCCCCAGGTCAATAGAGATGCAATAATGTCCCCAGGTCAATGGTGATACATTAATGTCCCCAGGTCAATAGTGATACATTAATGTCCCCAGGTCAATAGTGATACATTAATGTCCCCAGGTCAATAGTGATACAATAATATCCCCAGGTCAATTGATACATTAATGTCCCCACTTCCATAGTGATACATTGATGTCCCCAGGTCAATAGAGATGCAATGTCTCCAGGTCAATAGTGATACAATAATGTTCCCAGGTCAATAGTGATACAATAATGTCCCCAGGTCAATAGTGATACATTAATGTCCCCAGGTCAATAGTGATACAATAATGTCCCCAGGTCAATTGATACATTAATGTCCCCAGGTTAATAGTGGTATACTGTCCCCAGGTCAATAGTGATAAAATATTGTCCCCAGGTCAATTGATACATTAATGTCCCCAGGTCAATAGTGATACAATAATGTCCCCAGATCAATAGTGATACATTAATGTCCACAGTTTCATAGTGATACATTAATGTCCTCATGTTCCATAGTGATACATTAATGACCCCAGTTCCATAGTGATACATTAATGTTCCCAGGTCAATAGTGAAATATTAATGTCCCCAGGTCAATAGTGATACACTAATGTCCCCAGGTCAATTGATACATTAATGTCCCCAATAATGTTCAGGTCAATAGTGATACATTAATGTCCCAGGTCAAAAGTGTCAATAGTGATACATCAACAGGTTAATTAATGTCCCCAGGTCAATAGTGATACATTAATGTCCCCAGGTCAATAGTGATACATTAATGTCCCCAGGTCAATAGTGATACATTAATGTCCCCAGATCAATAGTGATACACTAATGTCCTTAGGTCAAGTGATACATTAATGTTCAGTGGCCAAGCAAGTCAACCTTATGTGAGAGAAGAACTCAGAAGAAGTAAAACGGTGAAAAAAGCATTCCCAAATTTTATTCCGTTAAAGAGATATCTAAGTTGAAAGTTTTGATCATTTATGTACAAACGACTGAAATCAGACTAATTGTGATGTCACAACCTCAAATTTCCTCAAAGTCTTTATGTATTCTATCATATTTTTTCTGGAGATTTTGTGGCCTAAATACCATTGAATATGTCATGAAAATAGTCAAACAGAATCTAGTAAAGGTAATTATAATTTACCACCTGCAGAAAGTTGGGGAAAAAATGATTCAGATAATAATAAAGTTAAATCATTTTCTTCCAAATATGCATTAACAATTGTTAAGAATGTGAGGATGAGGGCACCAGTCTTCTACAATACTATGCCAGTTATTTCTACACAGATGAGACAAAACTTTAAACTTGAATATCTTGTTACTGGAATAAGATATTGAAGTAGTTTCTTTACCATTTTGATTCTATTAAAGTCCCCTTTCATATAAAATAAACTTGCTCCACCACTGAACTAATCCTTTAAACCCTAAAAAACGGACAGAGCAATGGTGTACGATAAACAAAAGATAGCACAGAACTGGTATGGAATTATTACTCTGCGAGTCCAAAAGGAGGACCCCAAGAGAAAGATATCAAATATCCAAAATACTTTGCATTCTGGTAAAAAAAAAGACTCCAAATTGAGCTCTTTAATCATAGGTTTCGATTGGACAATTACTTAGTTCTGTGCTTCCAAAATGGTGATGCATATTACAACCTACAGTAATATATGTCATAAAAAAGTCTTCTTGATTTCTGACCTATAAAAAGACATCAATTTTCAAACTGATAAATTACATATGTACTAATGTCCTGCAAACTGCTATTGAACCTGCCTCTAGCTATTATAAGAATAATTACTTCCGAACTAAAATCATACCAACAGACCTAATAAGTATAAGAGTTTCCATTCATAGATCAGGCAGGATGCAAATAGCCACTCCAATCGTAAATGACGTCAGACGGAGCTGAGAGGTTGCCGTTACAACATGTGTTACTAATATCAGTAAATGAAAATAGCTCCAGGGGTATGTGAAATAATATTATATGAGAAGAATATTATGCATTCGGCTTTAAAAAAATTGCTAATCTGGGGCCTCAGAATGTGACATCATATTTTTGTCTACCTGACGGATAGTGTGACGTCTAAATTTCAATTTCTTTATCTTTGTTTGAGTACTAAATGCTGACGTTTCTATAAGGAGAGTATTTTGAGTTCAATTTTTTAATTATTATATCAATTTAAGGGACTATGGACAGTTACGTGGATTTTCTATTAAAGAAGATGTTAAGCGGTCAAACATATTCCTTTTATATGAAAAGGACAATAGAAGAAATACAACAATATTTTATATCAAAATACTTTCAGGTGCAGTTACAAAGTCTTGATCATATGCGAAGGGTACCGGGTTTAATTCCTGATGCTGCATTGTGTCCCTGAGCAATAATAATAATAATAATAATAATACAAATGATTTATAATGCGCACATATCCACTTTGAAGAGCGCTCAAGGCGCAAGTAACATAAAATAAACAAACAAATAAACAACAAAAGCACAAAAAACCTATACAGAATCATTAAAAGCAGAATTCATGAGGTGAGTCTTAAAATTCTTTTTGAAAACGTTTAAATGCATGGCCTATCTAATTTCAATGGGTAAACTTTTCCAAGTATGTGGTGCAGCAAATGCAAAGGACCTCTGCCCCCACTTCCGATTTACCTTATACTCCTTGAGATGGGACAAATTACTGGACCTAAGATTCGAGATGGATTATACATGAAAATTGAATCGGCAATGTAAGTAGGACAACAATTATTTAGGGATTTATAAACAAGTAACATAAGTTTGAAAATAATTCTATGAGAGACAGGAAGCCAATGGAGATCTTTAAGTACCGGGGTGATGTGACATGTTTTTTTGAAAAAGTCAAAATGCGGGCAGCAGTATTCTGTAGCAAGACACGTATTCTACCTTCAATCCACTCAGCTGTAAAATGAGTACCAGTATTGCTGAGTAGTTAACCTTTGATGAACTGGTGTCCCGTGCAGAGGGAGTCATGTGCTCTCATCTGCTTACGCCAAGGAAACCAGGGATAAGCACCGCACTATGATCCTAATGGCTCAGAAGGATTTAGCTGAACTAACTTTTGAAAGAGCAATATTCTCACCTTCTTTTGTTATACATCCAAACTATCAAATTCCTAATTGGTTTATTTCCTGCTTACATTCCCTTCAATGGGTCGGCTCTGTTTACTTATATATGAGAAGCATATCATACATTCTGCTTTAATAAATTGTTTAACTGGAGCCTCACATGGTGAAATCACTGGGACCCCACATGGTGACATCACTGGGCCCCACATGGTGACTTCACTGGGCCCCACAGGGTGACATTACTAGGCTTCACATGGTGACATCACTAGGGCCTCACATGGTGACATCACTGGGGCCTCACATGGTGACATCACTGGGACCTCACATGGTGACATCACTGGGGTCTCACATGGTGAAATCACTGGGCCCCACATGGTGACATCACTGGCCCCACATGGTGATATCACTGGGCCCCACATGGTGAAATCACTGGAACCCACATGGTGACATCACTGGGACCCCACATGGTGACATAACTGTCAGATGGACGGGTTTGATATCTAAATTTTTATTTCTTTAGTATAATGCTATTTCACCTTCTTTTTAATTACCTCTGCCAATGAAGTTGGACGGAGGTTATGTTTTCGCCCGTTTGTCATCAAGATATCTCAAGAATTAATGATTGGATTCTGATCAAAATTGGTGCGTGGTTTTACTACTGCCTAAAGATAAACTTCCAAAAATTTGGGACATATTGGAAAAGAAGAAGGGTGATTTTTTTTTTTTGTCAGTCATCAGATATCACAAGAAGTGATGACTGGATTTGGATTAAATTTGGTGTGTGGTTTTGTTCCTGCTGAAGGATGAAGTGATTAAAATTTGAGACATATTGGAACAGGGGAAGTGTGCAAATGGAGGGGTGGGGACATGTTTTTGCCTCTATTTGTCTGTCTGTTGGTTTGTTTGTCATCAAGATATATCAAGAACTGATGATTGGATTTGGATTAGATTTGCTGTGTATTTTTGCTACTGTTTAAGGAAGAAGTGTTTAAATTTTAAGACATATTGGAAGAGAAGAAGAGTGCAAATTGGGGGTGGGGACATTTTGTCTTTCATCAAGATATCTCAAGAACTGATGACTGGATTTAGATCAAATTTGGTATGTAATTTTGTTCCTGCTTAACCCTTACTCTACCACGCGGCGATACTTTCGCCGTTCTGAAACTACCTTTCTCCAAAAATAAAATCGGGACCTTACCAAACTTCTATAAGGGTGCAAATAGTTTCATTGCAAAGATCTTAGAAAGATCTTTAATAAAATTGAATTTTTTTGGGGGTCTATACTCACATTTTTTTGGCAAATTTTGTCCAAACATTCAGAAATATACCTTTTTGTTTAAAGTGTCCCGAAAAATGCATATTTTTGACAAATTTACAAAAATTGCTTGGAAAATAAATTTAGATATTTTTTTTTATATATATACTATATATACAAGTCATATTGTCCAAATCTAATAACATTTTGCTCATACCTGGTCATTATTTCTAGATAATTTCTAAAATATGTAAAATTGTGTGATTTTTGGTAATTTGTTGACCCTTTTTGTTAAATAATCGTGTGATCCACCCCTATATCATAATGAAAAGTTTCAAAAAGCATTCTGTAGCGTAAACAACGTGCTTTCACATGGATTGCTGCAATAAAAGACATACCCCCTCAATGGTTCCTAAAACATTTTATGACTACGTCACTCGAGTTATTTTTAGATTTTTTTGACATTTACGTTGAGGCGACACAAGATATGTATTCCAAATCTTGTTTGAAAGTGAAACTGAGGATTTGGAAAGGTCAGAAGGCTATCGCCAGTGATGGAGATCTTTTAGTACCTAGACCCAACCCAGAAGAGGCCTAAAGATGATCAGAACCAGGTAAAATGATTTTTTCAAATTTATAAAATCGCTAGTGCATTTTTCAAACTTCATGCTTTTACTAACATTACTCGTTAGGCTTAACGTTAGGCATAGCTAATGTTAGTTCTGATCCGTTCAAAATTAAGCAAAAGCAGTGTAATTTAGCTGGGATTATTTACTTGTAATGATTATAAATAAGTAAATGGGTCACTAAAGTCCGACATGGTTAACATGAATTGTCATTTTTATAGTAATTTGGATAAAACTTTACAGATCAATCTTTGATTTGTAGTGCAACAGTGTTCATACACCTATTTCGATTTCATGTTGTGAGGTTGTGGTGCAGTGGAGTAGGATTAAAATTTTAAGGGAAAAGGGTCCCATGTTGTTGGAAAGAGAGACATGTTGGGGCAAGATACCAATGGTGGGGGCCAAGCTGTCCTTTTTGGGGAAGTTATTTTCTTTAAAGGAATTTGGATCCTGGAAGAGGGCCATATTTTTTTTCGTTTTTTTAATGGAGGGGGTGGCATTTTCCCTGGTTCCCCCTCCCAATTTAAAAAAGCCAGAACCCCACCCCACCCCTAATCCCTGTATTTCCTTTGAAACAGTTGAAATTGTATTTCTGTGAAGGATTTTCCTGTATTTGGACAAATTTATTGACATTTCATATGCGGTACCAACTCACTGACTGATTCCAAGTTTGGCAACGTCAACATGGATTACTGATGCTTTGAACCATTTCTAAGTACCTTTTTTTCCAGAATTCCTACAGGAATCAACAAAAGTAATTTTCTACAAGACTTTCAGTGTATCCTGATTAAATATAAGCATTTTCAAAGCTTCCAATGGCTAAAATTGGCTCATAAACTGAAAATTTAAAGCCTGCGCATAATAAATGAGGTAAATTAGCTAATTTTATATCAATTGCATAACATTTTAATTGAAATTTTGGTGTAAACATTTCCTTTTTATATCATATCAGTTTTGTGCATCATAGAAAGGAACAATGCATGTTTATAGGAAAGTATAATGCAAAATCCTATCAGATAGATCATTGGCAAAATCAGAGGTCAATTTTTAGGCCAAAAAAGGTCAACAAAATTAAAATTGACGTATGAATTTTTTTCTTGCTCCAAAAAAATCAAGAGTACTATCAAATGAAAGGTCCCTTTTTCAACAATTCATAAATCATATCAATAATTTTTTTCTAATCAGCCACAAGAAAGCAGAATATCACAAAGATAGCAATTTCAGGACATCTAATAATCTTAATTAATGACCTCATTTGCATAATTCACTAAATAATTATGCAAATTAAAGTAAGGCTCAGTCTTAGCTTTCATATAACATAAAGTTATTACAGTAGAAAATGAAGATAAATTTGTGAAAAAGCCCCCTTTCCAAAAAGTTCCTTATAATAACACTTGTAATCTCAAATGCTCTGGTAGAGTAAAGGTTAAGGAAGAAGTGCTTAAAATTTGGGACATATTGAAATAGGGCAAGGGCAAAAATGGAGGGGTGGGGATATTTTAGGGCAAGATTTATCAACACTTATTTGAAATGTTCTAATGGAATGTGCTGCACAATGAACTCATGCCATGAAAGAACAGCCATACAGTGAATTTTCTAGACTCAAAAGTAAATCAAGGGAAGTGGTCTCTGGTATGAATGAAATTAAAACAATTGGTTTCTGCCATATATGAAAACGATAGAATGTAAATCTATCCTGAATAGAGCTCAAACAATGAATGTTTGTCCTAAATTACACTAAAAACAATGATCACAAGTGACGATCCTCAAGTGTTTAGAATGTAAATGACAATAAAGATCAACAGAGAGGAAGAGATTGTTTGGGGTTATAAGTTGGTGGGTCGAGGGTTTCTGAGGTAGATTGTATTCCGGTGGGAAATGAACAGGAGCAGAGGTATGTGCTCGGCAGATAGTGATACAATGGTCAATAATGAATGATACAATAATATCCCCAGGTCAATAGTGATACAATAATGTCCCCAGGTCAATAATGGTATAATAATGTCCCCAGGTCAATAGTGCTACAATAATGTTCCCAAGTCAATTGATACATTAATGTCCCCAGTTCCATAGTGGTACATTGATGTCCCCAGGTAGTGACCTGGGGACATAGTGGTAAAATAAGATCCCAGGTCAATAGTGATACACTGATGTCCCCAGGTCAATAGTGATACAAAAATGTCTCCAGGTCAATTGATACATCAATGTCCCCAGTTCCATAGTGATACATTAATGTCCCCAGGTCAATAGTGATGCAATGTCCCCAGGTCACTAGTTGTATAATAATATCCCCAGGTCAATAGTGATACATTGATGTCCCTAGGTCAATAGTGATACACAAATGTCTCCAGGTCAATTAATATATCAATGTCCCCAGCTCCATAGTGATACATATGTGTCCCCAGGGCAATAGTGATACAATTATGTCCCCAGGTGACTAGTGGTATAATAATGTCCTCGGGTCAATTGATACATTAATGTCCCCAGTTCCATAGTGATACAATAATGTCCCCAGATCAGTAGTGATACATTAATGTCCCCAGGTCAATAGTGATACAATGTCCCCAGGTGACTAGTGGTATAATAATATCCCCAGGTCAATAGTGATACATTAATGTCTCCAGGTCAATAGTGATACAATAATGTCCCCAGGTCAATAGTGATACATTAATGTCCCCAGGTCAATAGTGATACATTAATGTCCCCAGGTCAATAGTGATACATTAATGTCCCCAGGTCAATAGTGATACATTAATGTCCCCAGGTCAATAGTGATACATTAATGTCCCCAGGTCAATAGTGA
The DNA here is from genome assembly GCA_020152595.1 of Chiridota heheva. Taxonomy (NCBI): domain Eukaryota; kingdom Metazoa; phylum Echinodermata; class Holothuroidea; order Apodida; family Chiridotidae; genus Chiridota; species Chiridota heheva. The sequence continues at coordinate 1,785,812 of JAIGNY010000634.1, forward strand.
TACATAATGTCCCCAGATCAATAATGATACATTAATGTCCTAAGGTCGAGTGATACATTAATGTTCAGTGGTCAAGCAAGTCAACCTTATATGAGAGAAGAACTCAGAAGAAGTAAAATGGTGAAAAAAGCATTCCCAATTATTATTCTGTTAAAGAGATATCTAAGTTGAAAGTTTTGCATCATTTATGCACAAACGACTGAAATCAGACGAGTTGTGATGTCAGAACCTCAAATTTCCTTAAAGTCTTCACGTATTCTATCATATTTTTTTGTGAAAGTTTTGTGGTTTAAATACCATTGAAAATGTCACAAAAGAAGTCAAACAGAATCTAGTAAGGGTAATTATAATTTACCACCTACAGAAAGTTTGAGGAAAAATGATTCAGATAGTAATAAAGTCAAATCAAATTTCTTCCAAATATGCATTAACTATTGTTAAGAATGTGAGGATGAGGGCACCAGTCTTCTACAATACTATGCCAGTTATTTCTACACAGACGAGACCAAAATTTTAAATTTGAATATCTTGTTACTGGAATAAGATATTGAAGTAGTTTCTTTACCATTTTGAGTCTATTAAAGTCCTCTTTATATAAAATGAACTTGCTCCACCACTGAACTAATCCTTTAAAGTTAAAAAATGGACAGAGCAATGGTGTACAAGGAAACAAACAAAAGATAGCACAGAACTGATAAGCAATTATTACTCTGCAAGTCCAAAAGAAGAAGCCCAAGAGAAAGATATCAAATATCCCAAATACTTTGCATTCTGGTAAAAAAAGGACTCCAAATTGGAGCTCTTTAATCATAGGTTTTGATGGGACAATTACTTAGTTCTGTGCTTCCAAAATGGTGATGCATATCACGACCTACAGTAATATACGTCACAAAAAAGTCTTCTTGATTTCTGACCTATAAAAAGACATTATTTTTCAAACTAATAAATTACGTATGTACTAATGTCCTGCAAACTGCTATTGAACCTGCCTCTAGCTATTATAAGAATAATTACTTCCGAGCTAAAATCATACCAACAGACCTAATAAGTATAAGAGTTACCATTCATAGATCAGGCAGGATGCAAATAGCCACTCCAATCCTAAATGACGTCAGACAGAGCTGAGAGGTTGCCGTTACAACATGTGTTACTAATATCAGTAAATGAAAATAGCTCCAGGGGTGTGTAAAATAATATCATGTGAGAAGAATATTATGCATTCAGCTTTAAAAAAATTTTGCTAAACTGGGGATGTGACATCATTTTTTGTCTGTCTGACGGATAGCATGACCTCTAAATTATAATTTCTTCATCTTTGTTTCAGTATTGAATGCTGACGTTTCTTTAAAGAGATTATTTTGAGTTCAATTAAAAAAAAATCAATTTAAAGGACTATGGACAGATACAAAACCAGAAAACCAAAGGTTTTGAGGTTACGACACAGATTACTATTAAAGGATATGTTAAGCGGTCAAACATGTTCCTTTTATATGAAAGAGGACAATAGAAGAAATACAACAATATTTTATATCAAAATACTTTTTTGCAGTGTGCAAGTTACAAAGTCTTGATCATATGCGAAGGGTACCGGGTTCAATTCCTGATGCTGCATTGTGTCCCTGAGCAAGACACGTTACTCTACCTACAGTCCACTCAGCTGTAAAATGAGTACCAGTATTGCTGGGTAGTTAACCTGCGATGGACTGGTGTCCTGTGCAGAGGGAGTCATGTGCTCTCATCTGCTTATGCCAAGGAAACCGGGGATAAGCACCGCCCTATGATCCTAATGGCTTAAAGGATTTAGCTTAACTAACTTTTGAAAGAGCAATATTCTCAACTTCTATTGTTATACATCCAAACTATCAAATTCCTAAACTGTTTATTTCCTGCTTACATTTCCTTTAATGGGCTCTGTTCTCTGTTCAGTTATAAATCAACTTAAATATGAGAAGCATATCATACATTCTGCTTTAATAACTTGTTTAACTGGGGCCTCACATGGTGACATCACTGGGACATGGTGCCATCACTGGGCCCCACATGGTGACATTACTGGGACCTCACATGGTGACATCCTGAGACCTCACATGGTGACATCACTGGGGCCTCACATGGTAACATCACTGGGGCCTCACATGGTGACATCACTGGGCCTTACATGGTGACATCACTGGGTCCCACATGGTGACATCACTGGGACACCACATGGTAAAATCACTGGGACCCCACATGGTGACATCACTGGGACCCCACATGGTGACATCACTGTCAGATGGACAGGTTTGGTATCTAAATTTTCATTTCTTCAGTATAATGCCATTTCATCTTCTTTTTAATTACCTCCGCCAACGAAGTTGGAAGGAGGTTATCTTTTCGCCCCTGTTTGTCTGTTTGTCATCAAAATATCTGAAAAATTGTTGACTGGATTATGATCAAAATTGGTGTGTGGTTTTACTACTGCCTAAGGATGAAGTTCAAAAAATTTGGGACATATTGGAAAAGGAGAAGGGTGAAAATGGAGGGGTGGGGACATTTTAAGGTGAATTTGTCTTTTGTCAGTTATCAGATATCTCAAGAACTGATGAATGGATTGGAATTAACTTTGGTGTGTGGTTTTGTTCCTGCTTAAGGACAAAGTGATTACAATTTGAGACATATTGGAACAGGGAAAGTGTGCAAATGGAGGGGTGGGGTCATGCTTTTGCCTCTATTTGTGTTTGTTTGTTTGTCATCAAGATATCTTAAGAACTGATGATTAAATTTGGATCAGATTTGTTGTGTGGTTATGTTACTGTTTAAGGAAGAAGTGTTTAAAATTTGAAACATATTGGAATAGGGAAAGGGAAAAAATGGAGGGCTGGGGATAATTAGGGCAAGATTTATCAACACTTAGTTGAAACTTTCCAATAAAATGTGCTGAACATTGAACTCATGCCATGAAAGAACAGCCATACAATGAATTTTCTAGACTCAAAAAGAAAATCAAGTGAATTGGTCCCTGGTATGAATGAATTCAAAAGAATTGGTTTCTGCCATAAATGATTGAATGTGAATCTACCCTGTATAGAGCTCAAACAATGAATGCTAAGCCTGAATTAAACTGAAAACAATGATCACGAGTAATGATCCTCAAGTGTTTAAAATGTAAATGGCAATACAGATCAACAGTGAGAAAGAGAGAGAGAGAGTTGAACACACAATTACAATAACGGGGTCGTCGCCTGCGTATTCGGTTATGATAGAACAAATGCTATCACGAAACGCTTAATACGACCCAGACGAGAACACAGGTACAACGTATGGACAGACATAACATCGACAACCAAGTCAATGTCCACGGCCTTTGATAACCAGTTGTGGTGCACTGGCGGACAGTGAGAAAGAGATTGTTTGGGGTTATAACTTGGTGGGTTGAGGGTTTCTGAGGTAGATTGTATTCCGGTGAGTAATGAACAGGGGCAGAGGTATGTGCTCTGCAGAGTGCTACAATTCTAGTATAAGCTTGTGTTAATACTATTAGTTATTTGAGTTATTATATTTCAAAGATTTTACCATAAATACAGATTCAAGACAAATCTTCATGTATTAATTTGATAATTTAAAGTGACTGATTGACCATGTAAAGTGACTGATTGACCATGTAAATTAACTGATTAATCACTCAAAGTGATTGATTGATTATGTAAAGTGATTGATTGATCATGTAAAGTAATTGATTGATTATAAAAGTGACTGATGATCATGCAAAGTGATTGATCGATTATGTAAAGTGATTGGTCGATCATGTAAAGTAATTGATTGATTGATCATGTGAAGTAATTGATTGATCATGTAAAGTGACTGATGATCATGTAAAGTGATTTGATTGATCATGTAAAGTGATGGATTGATCATGTAAAGTGATGGATTGATCATGTAAAGTAATTGATTGATAATGTAAAGTGATTCATTGATCATGTACAGTGATTGATTTATCATGTAAAGTGATTGATTAAAGTGATTGATTGATCATGTAAAGTGATTGATTGATGTGATTGATTGACCATGTAAAGTGATGGATTGATCATGTAAAGTAATTAATTGATCATGTTGATTGATTGATCATGTACAGTGATTGATTAATTGATCATGTACAGTGATTGATTGATCATGTAAAGTGATTGATTAATCATGTAAAGTGATTGATTGATCATGTAAAGTGATTGATTGATCATTTTAAGTGCTGAATAATTCATATAAAGTGATTTGATTGATCATGAAAATTCACAACGTAAAATGAATGATCGGTCATGTAAAATGATTGATATATGTCTGTGATCACACCAGTGGTGGCACTAAAAGGGTGTGGGAATGGAGGCCACACACACACCCACTCACGAGAATGACTTTCCTTCTTCCACTTAAACCCAAACTTAACAGTTTTAACAGAAGGCTTGTAGGTTTACCATTTAAGCAGGTGGTTGTGTGAGAAGTAATGACCAATCAGGGCATAATTCCTAGAGGAGAAGGGGTCTTCCCTCCATTTTCAAGTGAGAAATTAAAGCAAATTATGTTAGATGTTGTCCCCACCCACCATTATGCAAAGGCAAAAAATCCGGTTGGTTCTCCCACTTTGTAAAGGAGATTTTCAAGCCTGGATCAATCTCAAGGGGAGAGATAATAACTTACCCTCTTTGAAACTTGACCAAGTGATAGGGTATTTTCCCTATTTGTGAATATGTTTTGTGTAGTTTCCACTGTTCTTGCCAGGTAAAGTGTATTTGTCAATTTCATTCTTTCACTTTTCTATACAATACATGTGATGCAGAACCTTTGAAAGGTAATCCACATGAGACTTCTGCAAATAGTCATACCCCAAAATAATTCCAACACTTTTGTGGTGCTTAGCATTCACAACAAAATATGTGCCACGTACCTCCCAGGAACCTGTTCATCCAGGCCAGACATTGTCAAAATGATCAAACTTGTTAAATACAATCAAAGCTGTTCTGCCTCCCCCTATGGGAAATCAAAACATCTAAAACGTACTAAATAAAACCCTGCGTTCTTACCCCATGGACTATCATCCTCTAAAAAATGTATGCATGGGTAAATCTAGCACACTAAGGTTGCCACATGTCCAACATCTAAATGGGGAACAGTGATTTAACAGAGACGCAGTAAGCTATTAAACATTTGTTGAATTAATGGTCCAATCTTTAAGACACAAAAAACTATGCTCTTTGCATACTTTTTGGGTAAAAGGCATCTTAAAAATAAATTTTCAAAAATAAGCTAAATTTGACATGAAATTCAGCAAAATTTGACATGAAATTGAGCAACATTTGACAATAAATTGAGCACAATTTGACATAAAAATAAGCAAAATGTTACATGAGATTAAGCAAAATTTGACATGAAATTTGAGTAAAATTTGACATGAAATTGAGCAAAATGTTACATCCTACATCAAATTGAGCAAAATTTGACATCAAATTGAACAAAAGTTTACCAATCTTTCAATTTTGTTTTTTTTATTACTAGCTTCATTCACGTCCTATTCTTAATAATTGGCTTCCATTAAACTCTGTGCCACTTACCCATACAATCATTAATATACGATTCTTGTAGCAAAATTCCACCCATCGCTGAATCTACATATTCTAAAAACCACCAATTAGAAGCTACTCAATACTTTTTAAATGATACACATTTTATTTCCCATCTTGGTTTTTTGACCCAGAGGGATTTTATAGTTTAATTAAATGATTTTTAAAATGGGTATGTTTTATTTTTATTTCAGACTCTTTGTTTTATTCCTTAAAGCACAATGAGGAACCCTGGATGGCATTTAGCATTGAAAGAAAAGTCGTGAGACAGTTTGCAATACCTCAACGGTGCCGACAACGTCCATACATAATAATCTATTTCCGACAAATTGACTGCATCGAGTATACATTTGAATTGATTAAATTTGCTCTGTTGATTTTTCTAATATGTACGAATCGTTCTATATTTTTGGCAAATTTCACAGACATGTGAACAAGCATAGTGGAACCATGGGCCCTAAGAGGGGGCAGGAGCTAGGTGCCTTTTAAAAGTTATACAAAATAACATAAAAACATGAAACTATTTTGTTTGCTTATTTAGATATTACCTAAAATAATTAATGGCTCTATTCACATGAAGAAAATTAATAAATTTGTTACAACTCCATTCTTAAGGAACATATTGTTCAGTTAAGAAATATAAACCTCTGCAGGCTTTTAGCACTTTACTGGAACTAAAGACTTTTTTTCCTGTTTCAGATCCTCACTAGAAATTTTAAATTAAGAAAGTTCCCTAACTGAGTTTTTAGCCCTTACCCCTTCTGCTCTAATTACTAACATGTCTTGTCAATAGTCAGCTTTTCATATACCAAAAAGACTTATACCACCAACACCATTACATGTATCCACTGAATATACTTATACAGGTTGTATTATGTCTAAATGTACATACTAAATTGTACAGCTTTCCAATAGTCTACAGATTGACCTTTAAATGTACATACTGCAGATTGATAAAGCCACTCCTATAGCTTCCCAATCAGTCTGATTCAACTGTTCAAGTGTTCAGCAAAATTGCTACATGTCCTTAAACCTGTAAATGAACATACTGCAGATTGATAAGTCTATCCACTCTTAAGCTTCCTAATCAGTCTGGTTCAACTGTTCAGATAAATTACTACATGTTCTTACACTTATATATGTACATACTACAAATTGTTAAGTCTAACCACTCTTATTGCTTCACAATCAGTCTGGTTCGACTGTTCAAGTATTCAGCAAAAATTGCTACATGTCCTTAGACTTTGAAATGTACATAATTCAGACTGATAAGTCTATTTACTCTTATAGCTTCCCAATCAGTCTAGTTCAACTGTTCAAGTATTCAGCAACATTGCCAGATGTCCTTAGACCTTTAAATGTACATATTGCAGATTAATAAGGCTAACCACTTTTACAGCTTTCCAATCAGTCTGATTCAACTGTTCAAGTATTCAGCAAAATTGCTACATGTCCTTGGACCTGTAAATGTACATACTGCAGATTGATAAGTCTAACCACTCTTATAGCTTCCCAATCAGTCTGATTCAACTGTTCAGCAAAATTGCAACACATCCTTCAACATTTAAATGTACATACTGCAGATTGATAAACCTAACCACTCTTATAGCTAACCAATCAGTCTGGTTCAACTGTTCAAGTATTCAACAAAATTGCTACATGTCCTTAGACCTGTAAATGTACATACTGCAGATTGATAAGTCTAACCACTCTTATAGCTTCCCAATCAGTCTGATTCAAGTGTTCAAGTATTCAGCAACGTTGCTACAAGTCCTTAGACCTATAAATGTACATATTGCAAATTGATAAACCTAACCATTTTTATAGCTTCCCAAGCATCCAATCTGGTTCAACTGTTCAAGTATTCAGCAACATTGATCACATTTCATTTTTCACTTGAAGGGGAAAATTGATAAACAACTTACAGATACATTGACTGTGGAACTAAATATTTGACTCACCAAGCGGAAGGTTAAAAAGAAGGTGAGCATTACTATGCAAATTGTCTTTGTCTTGGCACAATGATTGATAAGAAAAATTGTCACGTTCTTATATCTTATATCACTCTTTACAAAAGAATTCAGATTGACAAATAGTGCCTTTAAGTCTAATTGTTAAAAAAGGAGGTTAACAACTAAGCTTAAGGCTTGTGAAAGAGACTGACAAAGATAGAAACATATACAAAAAAAATGTCTCTGTTATTACTTTAGAAATGAACAACATCACAAGCAAATTCTAACTCGGTTTCATTTGACAAATTTGTACTATATACGATATGATGCTATGAAATCTTTTAAAGATATCTGCTTTTGACTGCTCAGAAAATGCTTTTAAAAATATGTTTCTTAACGTAGATTGTCAGATATAGGGTATTTTCATGCACTTTTATAAGTAAAATTTTTCAGTACATTAGCCCTTGAGGAACACCAACACATGAGCTATACAGTAGATGCCAAATATTGAAAAAGAATAAGCTTAAAAATGATTGTCAAAAAAATGTTAAGTAAAACAACATCCAACTAAAGTAGTTCACCTATAAAAGAACTAGTGGCCAAAAAGTGTGTATTTTTCTTGAAATACAATCATAAACACCACGTCTTACACGACACCTAAAAGGAAAGGGCTGCAGCCCCTCCCCACAGCTGTTGGCACCTCAAAAAACAAAACTGGCACATGTAGATTGATGCAATTGATTTTCTATTTCAAGTCTTGAGAAAGAGTTACAAGATGAATGAATATTTATGATAATCATTACTTAGTAAAAGACCAATGAATATTCATGATAATCATTACTCAGTAAAAGACCAATGAATATTCATGATAATCATTACTCAGTAAAAAACCAATAAATATTCATGATAATCATTACTCAGAAGAAAACAGAAGGGGCGACTATACAGACCCTGACCAATCAGAAGCCAGCATTGGTATCACGTGATAGCTCTGGGGTCTGTATAGTGGACCCTGACATTTTTTCCTCTGGGTCTTTGGATTGTGTCACAAGATATTCTTAATTGTTCTGCAGACTCCTTTTAGTGAGGTGTATAGCTCATTTGCATATACTTAATGTTGACTTCTGATTGGTCGGAGTCTGTATAGTTACCCCTGAGATTTTTTCATCTGGGTCATCGGATTGCATCAGAGGATGGAGGGGTTTTCAGGAAACCGTCTAAGAAGTGTTTTGAATTAACGGTCATTTTTGAGAGGGCACAGAGAGCCCCCACCCCCAGGAGGAGGGTTTTCCGTCTGAGAAGTGTTGTTTGCTATGAATTGACAGTCATTTTGGAGAGGCACAGAGAAACCTCCACCCCCAGGGGAGGGTTTTCTGTCTGGGAAGTGTTGCGTATGGTGAGTTTACATTCATTTTGGAGTGGTTCTGATCAATGTGTGGTTAAGGTATCTAGGTTCTATGGGAGTACTATGGGTCTATATCGTTTCTATACCATCAGTGGTGTCTGAGGGTCGTCCTGCTCACCTGTCGGTGTAAGACAAGATAGAAATAACAAAAATATGGCTATGGGCCCCCCCCTCCCCCCAGGGTACGTTACCCTGGTATTATCCAAACAAAGGTGGATAATCGTGACATTAGCATGGCAATTTATTTATATTATTGATACCTTTTACAGTTTAATCAACTTAAACTCATTGACAAATCTAAACTTCTCATTAACAGATTATCATGGTTTATTGTTTTGAAATGGTCGACAATGAGTGGTGTGGTGACCATGATACCCCACCTTTTGAGTGGATAATACCCAGGTAAAGTACCCTGGGGGAACCCACAGCCAATTTTTTCTAGTCTTACACTGAGAGGTGAGCAGGACGCCCCTCAGACACCACTGATGGTATAGAAACGATATAGACCCATAGTACTCCCATAGAACCTAGATACCTAAACCACACATTGATCAGAACCACTCCAAAATGAATGTAAACTCACCATACGCAACACTCCTCAGACGGAAAACCCCCCCCCCTGGGATTGGGGGTTTCCCTGTGCCTCTCCAAAATGACTGTCAATTCACAGCAAACAACACTTCTCAGATAGAAAACCCTCCCCCTGGGGTGGGGGTTCTCTGTGCCCTCTCCAGAATGACCGTCAATTCACAACACATCTCAGACGGTTTCCTGAAAACCTCCCATCCTCTGACGCAAAAAAAAATCTCAGGGGTTACTATACAGACCCTGCCAAACTAATCAGAAGTCAGTATTAAGTATATGCAAATGAGCCACACACCCTGCTAAAAGGACTCTGCCGAACAATCAAGAATATCTTGTGACGCAATCCAATGACCCAGAGAAAAAAATCTCAGGGGTCACTATACAGACCCCAGAGCTATCATGTGATACCAATGCTGGCTTCTGATTGGTTGGGGTCTGTACAGCCACCCCTTACTACTGTCATATCCATATGTCTGCCCACTGTCTGTAGATAATAAAGTAAAGTAAAAAGAGCACTTAGATATGGGAACTTTTCCAACACATTCCCCTGTACATGGGACTGACAAAAATGTCCAGTTTCCTACTATTGGATCAGCAATTAAGGGGCTTTTCATTTTGAAAGGGGCACTTTTGTAATATTTTATAAAAATGTGCGCATATTCTAAAAGATAATGCACCTTCGACAGTAATAGAGGGCACTTATGTCATTTTTCAGAAAAGTGGAGGAGCACTTGCCTCCAGCACAACCCCCTTCCCCTGTTCCTACACCTATGTGGTGGACACTTAACAATATACCAATGCTGAGTAAAAGAATTTGTTGCATTATGGGTAAAGTAGGCAGTCCATGAGACTTTGATCTGCTGGATGAGAAATGATTTGAAAATTTACAAACAGGCGAAGTTTCATCAAAAGTTGATGAGCTTTGTGTGATCTTAGTTATGTACTTGGTTAGATTCTTCAAGTAATGTACTTGGTAAGGTACTTGGTTAGGTACTGAACTTGAGAGCTTTAACCTATCCCAGGTTGAGGTCTACGTTTATTAACCTTTCTGGGATTAATGATTGACAGCTTGTTTTAACCAATCACCGCACAAATTTGCCTAGCAACAAAATCTGCGTAACTAAGTGGGGGGAAAAACATCCTATGCGGTACTGGTACAGTACAGCTAGTTAGCGGCGCGCGCCTATGTAGTCAATGATTGATTGATTAATTCAAACATTTATTCAAGCACACTTTAATACAGAGTACAGATATATACAGGTATACAATATGATACATTTAATGAAACAAAGATATTGATATATGCAGTCATTAATTACAAAAGTGGCTTAGGAGCGCCACACAGGAATTTAGAGTAACTTATAAATGTGTGGCTTTCAGAACACAAAACACATAAACGAACACTCCCCCCCCACACACACAAATAATCATAACAATGATTGTGTAACACTAGTCGTATTTAGATAGATTATGGCATAAAATGTGATCAAATAAAGAGAGATACAACAAAATGGGAAACTGCATGAAAAGACAAATTTGAAAAATGCAAACTAGTCAGGATAAAATTGATCCAAGAACATATAAAGGCAGAACGTTATTTTTTTTTCTTGAAGCTGATGCATTTATATAGGAAGAGAAAGAATTCCAGAGTTAAGAACCTCTAAAACGAATGGAATGTTGAGAAGAGGTAAGCCTATTTAGTGGGAAATTAAGTTGATAAGAGTTTCTTGTTGAATATGGATGAATCCTATTACGGCCACAGAAAAAAGTACGGAAAAGAAAGGGGAGCTTAGATTGATGCCATTGATGCATGAAGATACCAACTTGGTAAGAGGTAATATCGTATATAAATAGAATGTTATGTTTAGCAAACAAAGGTAAAGCGTGGTGAAAATAGTTTATGTCACTAATCAAACGGACTGACCCTTTTTTAGAGAAGAAAAAGTTTGTTTAGACGTGTACAGCCCCAAACAATATTACAATACGAAAGATAGGGTAAAATAAGAGTGTTGTATAGAGACACTAGTGTACGAGTGGGCAGCAGATATTTCAGGCGATAGATAATACCAATACCCTTAGAAATCTTACTACATATTAAGTCAATATGATTCTGCCACGTTAAATGTTTATCAATGATAATACCTAGGAATTTAGTAGCACTGGATAAGGGAATATCATGATTATTAAAAGATACTAAATTATTGTCAAGATTTGTAGGTTTGCCAGGCGTACTGAACAAAACAATTGAAGTTTTAGTGACATTTAGTGATAATTTATTAACCATGAACCAGGAATTAATTAGTTTTAATTCATTTTCAGCAGTAGATAAATGCTTGTTGGCATTGGGGCCAGAAACAAACAGATTCGTATCATCAGCATATAAAATAAGGCTAGAATTTGATGTAGCTTCAGGAAGATCATTAACATAAATGATAAATAATAAAGGTCCTAAGATTGACCCCTGAGGTACACCACATTTTAAAACATCAAGTGCAGACTTCGTATTGTTGATAGATACAAACTGATGGCGATTATATAAATAACTATTAAGCCAATCTAATACAACCCCGCGTATACCATAATTATCAAGTTTACAAAGTAATATACAATGATCCAAAGTGTCGAAGGCCTTTGAAAGGTCCTTTAATAAAGAAAGATTTACTAAATAAGAAAGAGGTTCAGAAATATAATCAGCAACCGACTTTACAACAGAGGGTGAGATATCATCATAACCAGGGGAAGTATGATTGAGATTGGATATCATATCATGAATTTCAATTGTGTCGGTTGGAGTTAAATACAATGAAGAATTACAAGTATTCATAAGATAATCAGTAAATACATAATCTTCACATGGGGCAATTTTTGATTGTACAAAAGGTCCAATATTGATAAAATAATCATTAAATATATCACAGATGTCATCACTGTTCGAAATAGAATGTCCTTCATGAAAAAGTTCCTCAATTATATTATCATTTTTAGAGCCATTAATAAGTTCATTAATAACCTTCCATGTTTTCCTTACATTACCATTGTCAGGATGGAGCATTGAATTATAATAATCTTTCTTTGCATGACGTATTACTGAAGTTAAACGATTGCGAAATAATTCATAGGAGTTGACATTTCCATCCGTTCTATTCTTAAGAAACCTTATATAGAGTTTGTTTTTAGTTCTACAAGAATTCCTAATACCTGAAGTTATCCAGGTTTTGGAAACACAAGCTTTGTTTAAAGTAAGAGGAAACAATCATTGTTATGATAAATAAAGGTTTTCCCAAACGATTTTAAAGCATATTTGGGTCACAACTGTCAGAAGTGCCTCACCAAGTTTGAATAGAAAGTTTTGCTGAAAAGTTTGAATATGTTTAGGGTTGATATTGCGGGTATACTTTTGGGAGGGAACACTTTTGCTGAAGAATTTTCAAGAATAGTGAAAACTGGCAGATGATCAGAGATATCATCAAGAAGAACTCTATTTGAGCAAGAACCCTTTAGATCATTCGTGAAAATTACATCGAGCAAAGAAGCAGAAGTACTGGTTATTATTGTAGGCAAAGATTGTAATGCAACAAAAGAAAATAAATTCAATAGGTTTGTGAAATCACATACAGTAGGATTTGATTATAATCGCCCATAATGACACTTCAGATGTGCATTTGAGATGGCTTCAAGAGTTTTCGTAAAATGATCCATAAAAACATCATTAATACCATGAGACCAATAAATAACACCAGTAATAAAGGAATTATTACCTGACATGATATCAATGAAAAGAGATTCAAAAACCCCTTCAATAAAATAACCTAAATCCATTCTTAACTTATATTTAACGTCATTTCTTATAAAAAAGAGCAACCCCTCCCCCATGACCATTTCTAGAGGCGTGCTCTAAAGTATAGCCATCAATATGATACAAAGGGTTATGGGTCGTAAGGTCATTGAACCAGATTTTGGTGATACCGTTGATAGAAAATTTGGTGCTTAAAGAGTTGAGGGTTAATTGCAAGGCATTCCAATTGGCAGGAAGAGATCTACTATTTACTGAGAGGGATACTGGGTCTTTAAGTGTTTCACAATTTTTGTTAAAGCTATCTAATGAATAGTAATGACAGGCATGCATATTTAAACAAGTTACATCAGGATCAGCGTTATTAAGTATAAGATGCTTAACATTGTCATGTTGAAATGGTTTAGATTGATAAGACTTGCACTGGAAACAATTGGAATTCAAACCATTTAAATTAAGAGTTACATAATCGTGATAAATTCTAATATCCGCATCACACAAAATACATTTAGTATTTAAGAAAGGAGTTTTGACTGTGTGTCTTAAACAGGCAATACAAAAATGGTCAAGAATATGCACGTTAATCTTACACAAAACTAAATATGTATATCAAAGATTGGATAAGATTTGAGAACAATAAAATATATTGTATTGTCGGTGAATTCCATAAAATTCAATAACATAAATAACACAGTGTTTTATCAATTCATATATACAGTACTGGACACAAACAATACTGCTCTTACTGTCTTAATAAGTATGAAGAGCAAGAAACCAGAATATCCAGAAAATGTTTTAGATGGGCATCGCAATATTCAAATAATGTTGAAAACCGATGTTCAGATCATAAGTCATGTATAGTAAATACAGTGTTCTGACAGAAGTCATGTATGATAAGGATGAATTTGTACATGATAGATACTTAGCTTGGGCTGATTCCGTGTCAAATTTGTTGATATCTGAATGATTTCTAATGAATATTTTTGTCCGGCGTTGTTGGATCCAAATATGCGACCATCAAGGGACCATGTTTGGTGATGCTGGGAAGTTTTCTTGCCTCTCGCAGAAGACTTTGACGTTTCCTTGTGAGATCTTCGTGGATGTAGATACCGCTTCCTTTCAGTTTAGTACGGCATTTATAGATGGAGGCCCTCATGTTGTAATTTGTAAATTTGACTATGACAGGTCTTGTCCCCTTGTTGAACTGGTCAGAGTTGTATTGCTTCACTCTATGGGAGCGGTCAAAATCAGAGGGGTTGAGGTGAATACTTAGTTTTTGACGGACAGTATCTATGATCACTTTGTCAGTGTCCTCAATTCCTCCATGAAGGACCATTTCCTCAGTGATTCCATTGAACCTAAGACAATTTCGGCAACTATACTGTTCTTGGTCATCAATGGCAGAGTGCATAATATTAATTTGTTTTTCCAGTGATTCAATCTTGGAATTGGCTGAATTTATTTGCTATTGTTTGGCGTCCAGCTCAATTTCTATAGCATTGTGAATATCACTTGCTACTCTTTCTGTAACAGCATCAACAAGGCTGCTTATAAGTTTATTTCTGAATTCAGAAGAATAAAGAATTACAGGAATCTGTTCTTTTATTACCTTAGCGATGTCAGTTGAGAGGTCCATGGGAGCAGTGGCTTGGTCTATGGCAGACATGCTTACAGATATCCAGGAGAGCTTCTCTAGGAAATTTGCAGAATCACTTATGCTTGTGTCAGTACACTTCAAGCTTAGGCGTTCTGAATGTAGTTGATACGATGATTTTCCACCTTTTGTTCCAGATATTTAAGCAATACATCCACTAAAGTGAGAATATATTGATCCGGACACAATATATTATATCAAAACTGCTGTATATATGAATAGAAACTGAAATATTTAATAGAAATTCTATGACAATATCTGAATTTTGCGCTACAATATGTAGAGGGCGCAACTTTCTGTACAAAACAAATTTCTACACACACAGACTGAGCGACGAAAATGGTGAACAAAAATAGCTCTTAAAGAAATTTGATTGCTCTCACCCAGAACAGTTAGCAAACAGAATTTTGTTTATCCTATTTGCTAAAAACTTAAAAATCTGGAGAAGTGCCATGAATGAATCAAAGCTTGCGGCAGGCCTCGCAAACATTTAAATGTCAACGCATTGGTAATGCACCATTGCGGATTTGAGGTTTGTTTGCCCCACATAGTTACCGCGTTGCTTTGGTGGGCGTGGCCTATTTGGAAACCTGGAAAGGTTTATTGGCAGGTGCTTGAGAGCCTCATCAGCTATTTCCATATTCTATTGACATACTGGTCCAGGAAATACGAAAATAATTAATTTCACAAAGGGGAGCTCATATGACAAATAGAAGTGTGTGTGTTTGTGCATGGGTGTGTGTGTGTGTGCGGGGGGGGGGGGGGGGGGATTATATGCATGTGATTATAAGTGAGGGGCAAGGGGATGAGGGTGGTTGAACTTTTGATGTCAATTTCTAAAAGGAGGGGGATGCAAGGAATCTTGGTAACATTATTTCTGAAAAAGTAGGGGCCCATGGACAGCCTCCATTCATCCTCTCGTATTATGCCACTGTAAATAACCTTTCTCTTTTGATCACATAACCAGTGTAAATTACTTTCTTTCAACACCCAGAAAAGGCCTAGAGACATCTATTTGATATTTTGACGATGTCATATTTTGGAAATGACTGATGGAGTATATTTCCCAAACTTAAAGACTAAAAATAATTAAGAGCTGATTTCAATAACAATTGCAGTCATATTTCCATCAAGACTTACAATATATATTGACGTAGAAGATAGTTCTGAGTTACTGTTTGTACCACGTCATGTTGACAGTTTTTACAGAGTATTTCAACGATTGAAAAAAACCATGTCTCATATAAGAAAAAAAGAAAAATAGTGATGCATGTAAAACTTAATTGAATTTAAGATTTTGCTTTCATATGGTTTCTGTTATTTGGCCACAATTGCATGTAAAATTACTTGTGTGAAGTTCCGCCTTGCATGGGTTTCACCTCTAAAATGGCAACTCCCTGATTTCATAGTTTTCATTGTTAATGACATGTTTACATTAATCAATCACAATATTAATAAAATATATATATAATCCTATCAGAAATGAGTAAGTTTTCAAAAACTATGTGTCAATGACACTGAAGCTCATAAGCAATTGAACTGTTAAAACCATGGGATTTGCCAGACAGAAGATGGGGAAGTATACTGTAGGTTGAAGGCTCACTAATTTAGGAATTCAGTAACAAATTTTAAACAGATAACAGCTGCTAGATATCTTTGACCAATACTCCCCCCCCCTCCCTCCCAGGGTCTATATCCACTAGTCCCCCTATTAGCAAACAGATGTGATAACTACTGTAAGCTATAAATGAATAGCTTGGTGTTAACAGATTCAAAATTGTCTTCAATTTTCCAATCTCCCCCAGATGAAGCTGATTTTTATGATTCTATTGAAATCTCAAAGATCTAGTGACTCAAATGTTTTTAATTGTAAAAAAAAACATTGGATTTAGGTTGACTTAGTCTCCAGATTACTAGGCTCCAGATTTGTACCAAAGATTATTTTAGTTGCAGTGTTATGGACGATCAAAGTGCCATGATTCCATGGAAGTGGCTGGGATTTGCCAGGCAGAAGATGAAGTGTATCGGCTGGGGTGACTAATTTAGGATTTCAGAAGTTTGTTTTTTGTAAACCCCTAACAGCTGCTGATATCTCTGACCAAGAACCCACAGGGGGTATATACACCCTAGGCCCCCTTTAACAAACAGATGTGATAACTACTGTAAGTTATAAATGAATTACTTGATGTTCACTGATTCAGTAAATTGTCTTCAATTATCACATCTCCCTCAGATAAAGCTGCATATTACAATTCTTTTGCAATATTCAGGATATAGTGACTCCCAATGTTTTTTATCATAAGAAAGTGCATTGGATCTAGATTGACTTGTCTCCAGAGTTGTAACAAAGATTATATTCAGAGTTATGGACAATCAAAGTGCCAAGATTCCATGGAGGTGGCTGGGATTTGCCAGGCAGAAGATAAAGTATTGGCTGGGGGCTGACTAACTTAGGACTTCAGTAAAAAAAAAAATTAAACACCTAACAGCAGCTAGATATCTCTGACCAAGAACCTACTGTAAGCTATAAATGAATTGCTTGATGGTTACATATTCAATATTGTCTTCATTTTTCATATATCCCCCAGATGAAGGTGCTTTTTACAATACTTTTACAATTTTTAGAATCTTGTGACTCCAATGTTTTTAATTGCAAGAAAGTGCATTGGATCTAGATTGACTTGTTTCCAGATTTGTAGCAAAGATTAGTTTCGTTTCAGAGTTATGGACGATCAAAGTGCCACGATTCTTTTATATATATGCAAAACTTGTGACAAATAAAAGCTGAAGATAGCTTGTCAATAAAGAATATTAATAATGATATAAAATCCCGACATTGTTTTATTGATTCCGCTATTGACAAAAGTTAAATGCCCTGCATCAATCTATCATAGCAGAATGTTACAAAACACAAGCTTTAAAATGAAGTTATTCAACAGATTTATAGGCTGCAAAATTCAAAAGCTGTAAAAAAGTCATTCTTAATCACTTAATTCTTGTTATGTAATTCACAGTGCCCTAACTTTGGTTTTTGAGAAGGGTGGCCCACCTCGCCTCTCCCAGCCCCCCTTTTGGTCCGCTTCGCCCCTCATCAGAATTTTTTTAAATTTTGTTGTTGTAATTCTTTAAAAACTTGATAATCTTAATTGAACTCATCAACGAAATACCTTACATGGATAAAGAACACAAAAATGATAGCATACTGTAGTAAGATACAGTCCTGTTTGACTCATGAATGATTCTTAGGAGTCAGAATAGTTTCATTCTGAGGTATGATTATAGCTAAAATCCAAACAAATCTAGCGCCCTGCCCCCTTTCAAACCAAGCTATGGTCTGATTTACATAATTTTTTATATAATTGTTTATATAATTTACGTTGATTTTAAAATTATCTAGATAAAGCCTATGGCAAAAGTCAGTAAAACTTAAACAGAAATTAAAACTCAAATCAAACAAGGTTTACTTTCAAACTAAAGTTTAAAGGTTTCAGAAAAAAGGACAAGGTAATAATTTTACTTGTTGGACAAAAGATTTTCTCTTTTTTAAAAGAAATCCAAGACAGACAAACTTTCTCCAATACTCAACAAAAGTCACGTACACAGTAGATCAGAGGTGTAGAAAGTGGAGAAGTAAACTCCCCCCCCCTCCCCCAAGAAGATTTCATCAGCTCGGCTGCATGCTTTCTTCCCAGTTTGGAGGTCAATTTTGGAAAAAAATTGGTAAAGTTACAGGTCTGGAACATGTATTTAGAAAGATTATTAAGAATTTTGCAACATTTCCCCAAAATGTAGAAAATTTCCTGAAATTTGATGGAGACTTCTTGAAAACTGAAGGAAATTTCCTGATTAGCAGCAATACTTGATAAAAGCTTAATATACCAGTGCAATTTTTCTAACTGGAAATTTTGGGGGTTCATGCCACCCCTGAGAGGTGACCGTTTATATGCCCCTACAGTAGTTGTACTTAAAAATATTTTTCTTTTATATATGCTGAAAAAGACAAAGTCAGAAAAATAGGATGAAATAACTCAAGAAACGTACTGTAGTATGTTTGGAAGAGGTTACTGCTAAATGAAGTTCAAGAGAGTCAGATGTGACCGCTTATACTGTTCCCTCAATGAATAAATTGGCTTACTTACAAAGTTCCTTTGTCCCCCAGGGCTTCGATGGCGCTAAAGGAGGTTCAGTTTACACCAAAACAATAAACACAGTAGATAGAAACACCATTCTAGAACTCAAAGTGTATATTGCTTGATACACTTACCCAAAAAGGTTTAAAAGTGAATGCCCTTGGTCATGTACCAATTTGTTACAAGATTTGAAGATGATGATCCTAGTAACAGTTATAATGAAAATTGTAATGATAAACACTAATTTATTGTATTGTACATTTCATCAAAGAGTTCTCAGCATGCTTTGTATGGGATTAAACAAAAATAAAATTAAGAATAGGAGACAAAATTCAAAAATATGACAAAGCAATTTGTGTTTAACAGTCTGAAAACACTGGGTCTAAAATCATTAGGAACTTGTGATATCCCCTATATGTTTTGTGATATCCCTTATATGTTTTGTGATATCCCTTATCTGTATTGTGATATCCCCTTTATGTTTTAAGATATCCCTTATATGTTTTGTGATATCCCTTATATGTTTTGTAATAACCCTTATGTTTTGTGATATCCCTATGTTTTGTGATATACCTTATCTGTTTTGTGATATCACTTATATGTTTTGTGATATCCCCTATATGTGTTGTGATATATCTTATGTTTTGTGATATCCCTTATATGTTTTGTGATATCCCTTATAAGTTTTGTGATATCCCTATATGTTTTGTGATACCCCTAATGTGTTGTGATATCCCTTATCTGTTTTGTGATATCCCTTATATGTTTTGTGATAACCCCAATCTTTTGTGATATCCCTTATCTGTTTTGTGATATTCCTTATCTGTATTGTGATATATCTTATATGTTTTGTGATATCCCTTATATATTTTGTGATGTCCCTCATATGTTTTGTAATAACCCTTATATGTTTTGTGATATCCCTTATATGTTTTGTGATATCCCTTATATGTTTTGTGATATCCCTTATCTGTTTTGTGATATTCCCTATATGTTTTGTGATATCCTGTTTTGTGATATCCCTTATCTGTTTTGTGATATCCCCTATCTGTTTTGTGATATCCCTTATCTGTTTTGTAGAATCCCTTATATGTTTTGTGATATCCTAAATGTTTTGTGATATCCCTTATCTGTTTTGTAATATCCCTTATCTGTTTTGTGATATCCCTTATCTGTTTTGTGATGTCCCCATGTTTTGTGAAACCCCTAATGTTTTGTGATGTTTCCATGTTTTGTGATATCCCTAATGTTTTGTGATACACCTTATCTGTTTTGAGATATCCCTCATATGTTTTGTAATAACCCTTATATGTTTTGTGATATCCCTTATATGTTTTGTGACATCCCATATGTTTTGTGATATCCCTTATATTTTGTATATCCCCTATATGTTTTGTAATATCCGCTGTTTTGTGATATCCCTAATGTTTTGTGATATCCCTTATATGTTTTGTGATATCCTCATATGTTTTGTAATATCCCCTATATGTTTTGTGATGTCCCATATATGTTTTGTATATCCCATATATGTTTTGTGATATCCCCTTTATGTTTTATGATATCCCTAATATTTTGTGATATCTTATCTGTTTTGTGATTTCCCCTATGTTTTGTGATATCCTTTATATGTTTTGTGATATCCCTTAAATGTTTTGTGATATTCTCAAATGTTTTGTGATATCAATTATATGTTTTGTGATATCAATTATATGTTTTGTGATATCCTTATATGTTTTATGATATCCCTTATGTTTTGTGATATCCCTTAAATGTTTTGTGATATCTCTTGTTTTGTGATATCCCTTATATATTTTGTGATATCCCTCATATGTTTTGTGATATCCCTTATATGATTTGTGATATCCCATATATGTTTTAGTCGCAAATGAGCTTGATTTTATTCTGCAAGCTTGTGAAGGTTCCCACCTGCAAGTTTCCAAGAAAATCGTAGCAATTAAACGCTCAGTGAGATTAAATTTCTATTAGGGATGGACGACACCATTTACAATGTTCCTTTGCTATTCTAAAGTATGTATTTCATATGTGAACTACTTCTGAAATAAATCTATGAATGAGTCAAGTCGCTAAACACAGCTTACAGAAAAGTTATCATCCCATCAATAAATTCAGAAGTGAACGCCGCTGTGCTGGTAATGTCACTTCCGTTTTTCAATTTTCTATCTTGATCGCGAGAATTCTGCAATGTTATTGATTACACATCCAACAGACTGAACATAGGGGCCTACACGTGTATTTGATAACATTACAATTTCTCGCAATCATTAAGGAAAATTAAAAACCGGAAGTGACTTTACCAGCACGTCAGAGTTCACTTCTGAATTTGTTTATGAAACGATACCCTTCCTCTAACTGTTCTCACAACTAATGTAGATTTACCACTCGCAATTTATTTGTTCAAATTTTTTCAAATATGAGGAAAACAATAACCAACAAATACTTGTGTAGAAATGGCTGAAAAAAGACTAGAAGTAACATTATGGACTCCAAATTCCTCAGAAAGCTTTGTTGCCTTCTATTTAAATATTTATCTCATGATTTTTTACATACTGAAAATTCTTTCAACTTTGAGAAGCCATGACTCGGAAACTTAAGGAACCATTTTCAATATTCGAAGCTTTCGTTCTATCTGAAATTTAAAGCTCTTTCTAACAGATAATCTAACTCTATATGTCCATCAACCTATCCCCAGAGTTCATGGTGAAGAGAAAGTATCAACGTACTATCACGAAACTAATAATCTTTCCTTAATGAATTTTTCAAGGAAATGATTCACAACATAACTATTCAGGTATTAGCACAAAATTGTAAATTAAAGAAGCATTTTTATCAGTGATAAATTTGAATAATTGGCTTTTCAATCTGATATTGTTCTTAATAATAAACGCTCCTCTTCATCTTGCATGTCGCTTCATCTTATGAGCTTCACGGAATTAATATCACCAAGATTAGTTCTTAAGCAAGAGCGTTGAATACTAAAAAACAAAAAAGAATATTATAATGAAATAAAGGCAGTCACTAAAACTGAATCCATTAAAAAATATCGCACCAAAGGGAATTGACGTAATTTTCAAGGTAGGTGAAATTATAACTGAAGATCTACCCACTCGGCATGCGAATTCATAAACAATAGTTTTTCTCTCCTTTCCTTTGTTAGTTAGATCTAATTGTATACAACTGTATAATTGTAATAAATATGGCACTTTTTTTTTGTCATCCGAAGCAATTACCTTTTATAATAGCTTCTAAGGATATCAAAAATTACACTTCAAGGTTTTAATATATGAACTTTGTGATTTGATCACTTTGGACATGTTTGTATAGTATGCATGTATGCAGCCAAGTTAATTTGCGGAATTAGTCACATAGAAAATGAGCGTACTGAGATGTCTAACTAAAACCTTGCTTTTAACTGAAGAATTCAATTCAATTTATTGGTAAACTGGGCCATTGACCCTTGACACATATACAGAACATAATACAACAAACAAGTGAGATACAGTAACAATTGAGGGAACGCAATCCATAAAAACAAAATCAAAATGTGAAAAACAATAGACTGATAAATGGTGGCATGATATTAATCGGCAACATGATTTCAACGGGCTTTCATGGCACATTTGATAAAAAGATATAGTAATTGACAGGTATGCTTGGAATCTGAAATCAAATTATTTTTGAACTTCAACTTGTCTGGGTAAGTTATGTAGTACTGCGGTAAAAACCCCTCACGAATAATCGATAAGAATGAGCAGACAAGAAGAAAATGGTATTCATCATCTACGACATTCATATTACAATATATACAAACCCTATCCGCATAGTCAATGTTATATCTTCCGGTGTGTACATTGAATTCCAATGTACCACAACGGAAACTAGTGATCAATTCTATTTTATAGAAATAATTAAAATACATTACATAAGTTTCAACATAATTTTCACTCTTCATCATCAGCACCATCAACTGTATCCTTATCATCAGCGTTATTCTTATCACACTTATCATCATCTATCTCCATTAATACACTTATCAACACATTATCATCATCGCTTGGCCCTAGAAATTTTTGTCAAGTGACATATTTTGTCTGAATAATAGGCAATTCCCCCCACCCCATGAGACAACACTGCCCCTTTCTTGCCTCTCCCCATGATAGAAATCCTGGCGCCACTACTGCACCTGCCACCACCTTAATTGTTTTTCATTTGTTTTTAATGTATAATTAAGCAATTTAGCTCTAACTATTTATCTATTTTTGATGATTTTAGATGATCGTACTCAGGGGCATAAATACCAGGGGGTGTGGGTGTAAAGCTGTTGGTAAAATTAAAGACCTGTCGGTAAATCAAGGTCCGCGTCGGTAAAACTTTCATCAAAGACAATGAGAACTTTACCAAACAGATTGAAAACAAAATACATATTATGGCACTCTTTCTGCGATTTTGGACCAATGACCCTTTTTTTTTGCTTTACAAACATTTTCGTTGAACTCTTTTGTCAGTAAATTTGTAATTTTACCCTCCCCCCCCCCCCTCAATCAAAAGGGTCTACTGACGCCACTGATTGTACTTATATATACATATAATAAATTTGGTATGTATCAAGAGAATGCACCCTTTAAAGACAAATTCCTGTGAGTATTGTCCATACATGTGATAGAGAACTATTAAACAAACAAATTGAAAACAAAATAAAAACAACGATGTGTCTATCTTATTCCGTTTTAGAATTATTAAATGTAACTCTACAGCGAATGAAATTTTTTACACGCATACAAGAACAATCAACTCCAAAAGTGAAAAAAAAGCTGTAATTGAAAGATTTTGTCTTTACTTTTGTTAAGCAACAAGAAAAAATGTTCCACCTGAAACCGCCAAACATCTTTATACGATATGTTGAATCTCAAAATTCAATTTACAATGAGAACGACTATTTCTGGGCTGATTGATTTGAACTAATTTAAACGTTGGCGAGAATTTCCGCTTTACTTTCAAGGTCAACAAAACTTAACATTAATGGATTCAACATTTAAGTGGATAAACCTAGTTAATCTGATAAAAACCTGTCAAAAACAAAATCGTCATGAAGGTATAAACAATACAGGAGTAGAATTTGAGTGAAAACATCAAGACTTGTTGCGGAAGTTTAATTTAAAGGATGAGTTCAGTTGTCAAGCAAGTTGATCTCATATGAAAGAGGACTTCAAATGAAATGGTGAAAAAGTATTCAAAAATCTTATTCAGTTAAAAATTGGTTCAGGGGTCAAGCAAGTTGATCTCATATAAAGAGGACTTCAAAAGAAATAAATTGGTGAAGAAAGCATTTTCAATTTGTATTCTGTTAAGGAGATATTTAAGTTAAAACGTTCTGCATCATTTGTGTAGAAATGACTAAAATCAGACCAGTTGTGACATCACAACCTCAGATTCCTCAGTCTTTATGTATTCTATCATATTTTGTTTGCAATTTTGTGGCTTAAAAATCATTGGACATGTCGGGGAAAGTAGTAAAACCGAATCTAGTGAGGCTAGTTATAATTTACTACTTGAAAAAAGTTTGAGTAAAAATAATTTAAATAGTGCAAAAGTTAAATAAAATTTCTTTAAAATACTTTAGCAATTGTTTGAATGAGAGGACAAGGAGCCACGCCATCCTTCTGCAGTAGACTAACTTCACTATGCAGTCATTTCTATGCAGGAGAGACAGAGCTTTAAACTTGAATATTGACCCTTAATGGAAAAAGACATTGAAGTAGTTTCTTCACCATTTTGTTTCATCTGAGATAAACTTGTTTGACCACTGAAATAACCCTTTAACTCAAAGTCTGGACATTCAGACCAATAGTGAATTGATTTTCAAAGAATTGATTGACTCTCGTTAATCTTTCTTTGTTGGATATGGAGTAAGCTGCAATTTGCCTCCATCCTACAGCAAGGAAAAGCCTTCAGACAAAAAGATGGTACAATAAATTGAGTCAAGGGCAGGATTATTGTAATTAAGAGGAAACACGATAGAAAGGTTATTAAGAAAAACAAAAACGTCTTGGTTGATTATGGTTTTCTAGGAATATTAATTACCATCCAAGTTGAACAAAAACACACAGAAATCCACAAGTAGTTTACCAAGATGGAAAATAAAATCAAACTTCTTATTTTTTCTTAGCTGATTCCTAACACATTATAATACAAAATATAATTTTCAGTTATGGCTAGGTTTGGTTTGATGAGATTTAATGGCACTGTCACAGTCATAATCAAACGTACCAAGAGGGTGTTGAATAATTAGGGTGCAAAGGTTAGGAAAGAGATGATTGGAAAAAGAGGAAAGGATGGAGAAAAAGAAATTTTAGAGGAAATAAGTTGTAGAAGAAAAAGTGAGTGAGAAGGAGAGGGATGTAAGATAGGAATGGATGGGGGTGTGTGGAGATTAAATCAAGTGGAAAAGGTTGCTGTTGCGGAGGAAGGTGATAATGTTGGAGGGGGATTGTTCTGGAAGAAGTCCGAAATAGTGGTGGCAGGGGATAGGAAAGATTTGGAGTTGGCATAAACAGGTTAAGAGGATATGATTGATCGAAAGATTGAGTTATGTCTGATTAAAGTAAAAAAAAATCTTTTAATTATACAAATACTTGAGATGATAGAAAATATCATTCAAGATATTTCTGTAATTCAAATTTGTTCCATAATTTCAGCCACTAAAAATGTTAAGAATATAATATGGCAGTTAGAAGATGGCTCATTCAAAGAATTATGCAAGAAAAAAAGAAAAAATAACTGATTTGAATAGAAACAATAAATGCGTCAGTCCATCACAAGTTTGTGAAGTATTGTGAAGATCAATACACAACAAATTAATTATGCTGTAAGATGGCCACCAATTTTGATGGAATCTTGAACTATTTTTATCTTTTTAGAATTTAACACAACATCAACTATGCTTACCAAAGTAGCTTTACCTGTCTGTAAAAGAAAACATTAAAAACTTGCCTTCTTGGAATAACATGCCCAAAATATCTTGTTTAAGAGAGTCGCATAGTTTCATATTTTCTTCTAAATGAACATTTAATCGCACATCAAAAAATTGCTGAAAAAATCACCAATATTTGCAGTTTTCTAATCTAGATTGTAGTATAGTATAGTAATTATTTTATATAGTGCCCTTTCTTTCTATACAAGTATATTCCAGAGCGCTATACAAACATCAGAGCTTTTAAGAATAGGAGAGAGCTGCCCAATGCAGCACATCATCCATACATTAGTTCAGGGAAGTGAATGAGCAACACGTTTTCTTCTCGAATAGTATTTAGAGAACTAGGTAGGGTGTGACTGTCCTACCATCAAGACCGACTGCTTAACCTCCCCTCCAAAGGACGGCGAGCGCCATTCAACCATTGCCACTTTTCTCAACAGCTGAATGGAGGAGCAGGAGCTGCGAACGACGTACTTCCGCTTTGATGATCAGCGTATCTGTCTGCATAGCTGTGGAAAAACAGGTTAGACCTGACCGAACCCTGGCTTGAACCCGGTACCTCCAGCATCTCAGTCGTGCGCTCCACCAACTGAGCTACCTGACTTCCATTAAACATTTTTTGTATACATAACCGGCCCAAAATTCACTAGGAGTGTGCCTTAGAATGTTACCCTACCAGATACCACAATTAATACCAAATTTTATTTGATTCTGAAAAAAAAAGTGTTAAGAGCATATCCCTGAAACATATCTACACATTTCATACATGCATTCATTCTAATTTTCAGATATTCAAAAATCTTAAGAGAAACTGTTTTGCTTTTTACATTTCCTGAAAGAGTTCTAAATCTGTTTATTTGTTAGTTTTTTTTAATATACATGACAGTGCAGCAAAAAATAGCAAGGATTTATCAAATATATTTTAACCTCTGCAACGATAAGTCTTATAGTTATAGAGAGAAATATTTTTCACACACTTTGGTAATAAAACCATCTTTGCCTCCAGACAAAATTCTTGTTGAAAACTAAATCCAATCATCGCCACCTCAAGCAATTCAACACTTGTTGTTTATGGCTTCGAATAATATGGTCTAGTATTCCAATTCAATATTTGTCATGGTTTTACTTTTATTTCTGTGATATCAATACATCCTTATATGATTGGTTCTTTGCTTCTCCAAAAATAATTGTTCAGAATATCTAAAATATTGCCACCAGAAAGGGCACAAATGAAAACTGATTATAAAAGCATCAACTTTTGTGATGCAAAAGAGTCCAACAGAGTATAAATGTCACTGTTGCAAAAGGTTGTATCTTAAGGTGAGTGAGATAGGTCAATGTTGGTGAATATAGACAAATACAGGTTAATATTACAAGGCTTAAACAGGGATTTTCTGACAAGAAATGAATTCAAGATTGTCAGAAAAATTCATAAAAAACAATGGCAAAAAGCCAAATCCTACCAAAATTAGCTAAAAGTTCACATTTTTTCTTCAAGTTTTAGTGCTTATTATAATGGAGAAATTATACAAATTTTTAACGTCAGCCATTGAACAACTCCCCATTCAATCCAACGTATTCAAATCTTTTTTCCACAAATTTAACACATAAATAATCATTAGAAATAATGACAAAAAAAACAAGCTAAATCCTATCAAAATTTGCTAAAAAAGAACCATTTTACGGCTTTTCAATTTTCAGGCCTTGTTATTCCAAAAAATATGCAAATTTCTAATTTCAGCCATTGAAAAGCTTCCAAATAAAAAAAGAATCTTTTGATATCTTTTTCCACAAATTTATATCTTTTTCCACAAATTTAGTTATGAAAATTAAAAAAAGGGCTATAATGCACAAGTGGCCAATTTTTCCTGGTAACATACTGCAAAATGATTAATGCCATGAGGTTAATTATCTAGTTCAACAGCGTCAATTGCTCTTTTCACAGAAATCTGGGTAACCTACAAAAATAAAAACCTTACATTACTGTACCAATCTTTCAAATCATGAAACTGCAACATTTTTGCCGAGCACCCAGCAGCGATCAATAAAAATCTCCCATCATTCAATTTTCTTTAAATTGATTTGTAGCCCATGGAAAGAGAAGCCTAGCTACTCATTCATTAATTTGTATGTTATTTATACAGCACCTTTTCCAACAAAGGTTAAAGAACTTAATATCAATGCATGATAGAAGTGTTTATTACTAAATATTCCAGTACAAATTTAAAACATTTGTAAAAAGGAAAAAGTACGTGCATATACATAATAAAACACATAGCAGAAATTAAAAGAATATAAATCAATAAATAAATAAGAAAAAATTAATGATAAACGGTTTAAAACAGTATTTCTAAATCTCCTGTCCTTAAGTAAATTGCTGCATGATAAATAAATGAAATTTTGTAGACGTGTATTCTGAATTTTGGCACTGTTAGGGTTTCGAAGGTTTCTCTTTGAACGTGCGAGATAACTTTGTAATGTATTGTGTAGATGGTTTTGGTCTTTGTTGATTTTTGTCACCATTATGAATGAATTCCTATATCGCCCTGTCATTTCAAATATCAATGAGCATTGGATAACGTAAATTAAGAAACTTTAAAATATACTTTAAAATTTCCTGATTCGGTATGGACTTACCATATGAATGGCTATACAGAGTTCAGAGTGTTTTCAGAAAGATTTAGATAAAAAAACATCTAAAGGTACTGTATATATACAGGAAGAGATTTTTTAAGACAAACGATAAAGCATCATATTCAGTGCAGAACAGTCTTTAAATGGCCTAATAGTACTTATAGCTTTTATGTTTTGACACTTCAAAGTTTGTAAAAAATATCAGCATGCGCAAAAGTGATGATGTATAAATGCAGCTAAAATTCTTGAATATAATTCTTTATATTTCTTTCCCAAATTTCAAATATAAAAGGTTTTCAATTTGTGTTCCACTGTTAAAACTGGGTCAAGATTAAAATAGTATACAATTTCCTGTTCACTATAGCCAACTTCTTCCATTCAAAATATTTGGAGAAGGACAGAAAAACAACAAATCAATATGAGCAATTTTCTAGTTGTCCCATTATGAGGTTACAAAATATTGTGTAATTTATTTCAATAGATATCTAAATTTTTAAATGCTATAAAATGGTCATTTTGAAGTGATTTTGATGGGACTTTTTTTTTATACCGATTTCATGGTTTTGAGTATTTAGCATAGCATTGCAAGATTTAACGTCCCGAAAGCATCCAGTGCTGGACATTAAATCAAGACGGCCATGGCCTTTGATAACCAGTTGTGAACTCATTGGTTGCAGACCCACCAGGATACAAACCCAGAATGTGCGGGTGAGAGGACAAAGAACTGACCACTACACCACAGAGGTCTGTTTTTCAAAGCATATACGCTCGTGTTGTTGTTACCTGTCCATGTACTTTGAATGAACTGTCAGATGGTGTAAAGGACAGGAAAGGATGATGCCAATCTTTATTTGCTTTAATACTATAAGGTTTATAAAGATGGCTATAAGGATCTCCCATCCCGCATCTTTCCTGAAGTGGGAAAAACATGACAAAGATTTCTCATGGGAGAACAAAGCTACGAACAACTTTCTGGGAAAGATAAAAGAGGTATTCCATGCAAGACTGAAGTGGAAGATGAGTGCTTGAGAGATCAAATGTTTACTGGTGAACATGCAACTAAACGGGTTCAGATATTCAAAATTCTAAACGAGACTTTTTTCGAACATGATGCTCAACTTGATGTCAAATTTTTGTTATTAATGAATTAATAACAAAAAGTCCAGTCACCAAAGATGAATCTAACCGCACACTTCAGGATTTAACAAAAACATCTGGCTTTTTTTCTTGTTTTATTTCATGATGAATGCATTTTTACATGTTGCTATACAGTGTGGTACTGGAGAGATCAATTAATTTACTGTCATGTCCTGTTTGGGATCTCACTATTAGTCTGATAGCAGTTATTTCTAAAATTTGTTGGGGCTTTATATCTTTGACAGAGGTGCAGTGGCTCAGAAGTCATGCTCATATGCAAAAGGTACCGGTTTCGATTCCCACCGAAAAACGCTGCATCGTGTCCTTGAACAAGACACTTTACTCTACTTGCTCCAGTCCAATCAGCTCTAAAATGAGTACCAGCATTGCTGGGGAGTTGACCTGCGATGGACTGGTGTCCCGTCCAGGGGGAGTGTGCTCTCCTTTGCTTGCGCCATGGAAACCGGGGGTAAGCATCGGCCCCATGGGTAATTCTGATACAGTACCTCCAAAACGTCAAACAGATTTAAATTTTGAACACTTTGTCCCCATTACTTTCCTTTAATTGGCACGTACCGTAATAATGATGAGGATGACGAGGGTGATGAAGGCGACTACGATGAAGACGACAACGACGACAACAACAACAAAAAAATAATAATAATAATAATAATAATAATAATAATGATGATAATAATAATAATGAAAATAAAAATAATAATAACAACAAAAATGATAATAACAATAATAATTATAATAATAATAATAATAATAATAATAATAATAATAATAATAATAATAATAATAATAATAATAATAATAATAATAATGTTAATAATAATAATAATGCATTCATATAGCGCAGTATCACAAAAATGCACCAATGCACTTCACATTATATGTATAGTATACCAAACAACTTAAAAAGATTATAATCAAATACAGCAGAAATATTTGTTTTTAAATAATAAAAATGCTAAGAAAATGAGTATCATCAAATGCAAGAGAACATAATAGGTGAAATTTAAATAAATAATACAAAAGTAAAACGATACAATATAAAATGATTAAAGGGCAAAAGGCAAGGATTAAAAATAAAACCAGCAAAAGCAAGACAAGATAATATCAAAGATAAACACTGGTATGTTTGACTGACTGTCAGGTGCTGTTAAACATCAACAAACAAAACAAAAGATAAAAACTATCACGGTGTAAAAGCCAGGGTAAAAAGATGGGCCTTAAGCTAAGATTTAAAAGAATTTAAACTAGTGGCAGATTTTATGTGATTTGGCAGATGGTTGAATAAAACGGGAGCAGCATAAGAAAATGAAATGGCACCGTACGTAGCAAGATTGAATTAAAACTGATGTAGTCATAGATTTTGATTGCATGATCGCAAATTATGAGTATGTATTTGTTTTGGTATTTTTTCACTGAGGTAGATAGGAGCGATGTCATGGTATGCTTTGAAAGCGAATATTAAAACTTTGAAATGAATCTACATGAAACTGGAAGCCAATCTCTTAAAACTGGAGTGATATGGTCATGCTTTCTTTCTGTAAAGCATTACAATACAAGCTGCAATGTTCTGAATGTTTTGAGAGCAACATGTTTGATCACTTTACATATTAAAAAATTTGTAACTGTCCTAAGACCATGAAATCAATAAGTGTGTAAACTAGACTTCATCACTTAAAGGTATAAAGATGTGTAGCAGCAACTTATGCTACATTGCTTTAAAATCCATGAAAAATGATGAAAATAGCACAAATTTCATCCACATTGGTTAAAAACTGACCATTTGATAGGATTTTGAATTTTCATGACAAAATATGTACATTTTTGTTCCTCTTTAAGTTCCTCTTGTGATGTATAACAGGGTAGAAGTCCCTATTTCCTTATGTAAACCCTTTGTTTTTTTAATTGCTAATCACATATTTGTGGAACATGGAAAGGAATTTTAACTAAATGTTTTTAAGTGTTGACCATACCCTTAACCAAAATCTAGCAGGAATAGACTGTCATCAATTTCAGGAATGAAATTTCAAAAGGAAATATAAAGAATTACATCAAGCTTTTCAGTCACAAAGTAAACATAAATTATGCATTCACTAAAAATTCGCTAAAACTTTAATCAGTCATAATTCAGAAACTATACCTGCTATTAACAAGATTTAAAGACTTATTGCGTAAGTTTGTTTTTTTGATTGCTGAGAGCTTAACGGCACCACGACAGTGGGGGTAAAATTGTGCTTGAGAGGTTAGATCATTCCAGAGGTAGGAAGAAAATAAAGAGGGGGAGATGGAGAGAAACATGGGGACCAAAACCAGGAAGCTGGGATTGAGTGAGGAAGTGCATGGGTGCAAAAATGGGGTAAAAGTAGAGAGGGGTGGGTGAGAGAGGAGGACTAAACTGGTTGTAGAGGGAAGCATGATGACGGAAGGAGATAATTTTACCCGAGGGTTTTTCTCGGCTATTGAGTTGTGGGAGGGGGAGGGATGCTCTGGGAAGGTTGTACAGGGGAAGGCAAGGAGGACATGGTAGACCGTGAGAAGGCAATGGCAATTATTGCAGAGGGGTGGGGGGAGCCAATAAGGAGGTGGGAGTGAGTGAGGTAGGTGTGACCTATTCTAAGACGGGTGATGTGGACGTTGTCGACACGGGAGAGATTGTGGATGGTGAGTTTGATTGGAATGGTGGGCTGGATGTCCCATGAGGTTTACCAGCAGTCACAAACAAGGGAAGCGATAAGTGGTTTGATGTCAGAAAGGGTTTTTGGAAAGGGGGTAGAGGGAGGTTGAGGGCGAGCTTAGCGGCTGCATCAGCTCTGTCATTGCCAAGGATGCCAACATGGCTGGGTATCCAGAAGAAAAGAATACTTTTCCTGCAAGAGAGAGGGGGGGAGGAAGGAGTTTACGGAGGAGGTGGGATTGCTCTTTCTCGCGGGCTAAAAATCTTTAGGCGTCCATAGACCTTTAAAAAAACTTCAGCATTCAATACTGAAACAAAGATGGAGATGTTTGTTTGGTTAGGTGTAGCAACGATAGTCAAAGTGTGCCCAAGAAATTAGATTATGTCAGAGGTGAAAAGCGGTTGGATAAGTCGAACAGAGTGCAGTAGGTAGATATAAGGATGGAGAGGGTTACGATAAGATAAATTAGCCATAGTTATAGTAGCAGGTATGGTATATTAAGGGGATGATTTTTTTCTGGGGAGATTTTGTGGAAAGAGCTTGACAATGGAGTTGAACGGATCGAGGGAAGTTCTGGGGTAGGTTAAAAGTGGTCAGTCAATGAGGATGTGTTTGGCATTTAGGGGTTTGTGACAGTAATTGCAGAAAGGTATAGGAGTCAGTAAGAAGATGAGAATGAGAAAA
Organism: Chiridota heheva; assembly: GCA_020152595.1. NCBI lineage: Eukaryota > Metazoa > Echinodermata > Holothuroidea > Apodida > Chiridotidae > Chiridota > Chiridota heheva. Next base: position 1,819,058 of record JAIGNY010000634.1, read on the forward strand.
ATGGAGAAATCAAAATTTGATGTAAAACCTGTGTGTCAGATACAGCTGAATATTTTGTTCCATTTATTTCACTGTCAAATAATACATTCTTCACTACTTGATTTTTTTCTTTAAAGATTGCTGATACTCAAAATTTAATGTCCTTAATTCTTTAAATTAAACAGATAATGAATTCCTTGAAAATTAATTATTTGTAAAATGAAAATACTTGATCTGGCTTTCTGTGTCACAAAAATTGAATTCACACTTGAGGATGAAATAATAAAACAAATCAGAAAAAAAATTCATCTGAAGACAAAAAACATTTGATCTGGCCTTTGCCATATCATGAAAATATAAACATTCTTTCATCTTTGGTGTAACACCCATGAAGGAAAACTTTGAAATGAAGGATGTGTTTAAAATACTTTGCTGTAAAAGCAATCATTCTTGTCTACTAAGACAAATCCATCACCCACAAGAAAAAACATCTACTTTATATAGGTTAAGTGCTTTAGAAAATGTTTACTTAACAAGCGTCACATTCCCGCAGCATTTCAAAAGGGAAAATCCGGTAAGATTACTGTAGACAATGATGTAAACCGTGCTGATATCCAAATTCAAGAGCAAGGAATTCTTAAGAATGTGAATGAAGTGTGGGTTTACAAGCTCTCTCAAAGTTTGTCTTAAACAGCTTTGAGGTGGGAATCGAGACATATCCTGCTTGAATCCTGAAATTTAAGCCTTATGCAATGTTCTGTATTTGAAATTCATCTAAACATTATTGCTACAATAAACTTAAAGGAATATTCCCATGGATTTTCATTTTTGCATATATGATAGAGAAATATTCTTAAAACAAAGTGGTGAAAAAACTATGTTAACATCTTTTCCATTTAGAAGTTACAGAATTTTAAATTATTTTTGAATTTGGATGAAAGTGGCTAATTGGCAACATCTGTGATGTCATAGAGACAATTTCAACAACATGTCTTTTGTATTTCTTTAAAAATGATTTGGATTTTTTATCTTTGTTAAATGTGATGTACACCAAGAAAAAAACAAAATATTTTCTTGTAAATTATATATTCCACACTATCTCTATTATGAACCAAAAATGCTGTTCAATAATGTAAAAAAAAAAGTGTGATACGATTTATAAAAAATTTATAAGAACTGTGCTGGAATTGCCTTGATGACATCACCAAGCTTAAGGACATGTACTGTATAAGGTGTTTTTAAGAACATTTTTCCACTTTTTAAATTGTTATATGAAAAAATGAAAATCCATGAGAATATTCCTTTAAGAATGTTTGTTCACCTTGCCACTTTCTTTATTAAATATAAGCAAAATCAGGCACAAAAATGGTCTTATCGACAAGAAATAGACAATAACTCAAAATAAGAAAAAATATCAAGATGATTTTTACACCATTTTGTTTCTTTACTAGTCCTCTTTCATATATATAAAAATGAAAATTTACAGAAATATTCATCCAATGTCTGCTAATACTCAAAATTCTAAGGTTTTCTTTTTAACTAAACAGATAATGAATTCCTTGAAAATTATTCATCTGAAAACCAAAAACGTTTCATCTTGTTGTCTTTGTTATCTGTAGTACTATACCCATGAATGGAAACTTTGAAATGAAGGATGTGTTAAAAATACTTTGCTGTAAAAGGACAATCATTCTCGTCTACCAAGACAAATCCATCACCCACAAGAAAAAAAAATCTACTTTATATAGGTTTAAGTGCTTTAGAAATGTTTACTTAACAAGCATCACATTCCTGCAGCATTTCAAAAGGGAAAAAAAAAACCGTAAGATTAGAACTACTGTAGATAATGACATAAACGGTGCTGATATCCAAATTCAATTTTGTTAAGGGCAAGGAAGAATGTGAATGGCGTACAGTATATTTACAAACTCTCAAAAACTTTGTCTTAAAGGGGCTTCGAGGTGGCCAGAAATATCATCTTGAATCCTAAGATTTAAGATATATCTATCATTAAATTAAACAGCTGAAGTCTAGTGTCGAACTTTGAAAAGATTGATAACTCTTAAAGGAATTAGGTCATTCTTTTGATGTTTACAGTTTCAGAGACTTGGTTTAATGAAAATTACTCTAGCAATATCACTACCCCAAGAGAAGTTAAAAGAGGTGAAGTAGCTGTTTTTAGATCAGTGGTCAAACAAGTATATCTTTCATGAAAGAGGACTTTAATAGACGCAAATCATGGTAAAGAAACTACTGGAATATCTAAAGTTATTTATGTTTGTTTGTTTGTTTGTTTGAGGGCTTAACGGCACCACGACAGCGAGGGTCATATTGTGCCTGAGAGGTTAGATCATTCCAGAGGTAGCAAGTTTTAGGTTCTATCTAATCTGTGCAGAAATGACTGGTGTAGTAAGTCTACTATGAAAGGTTGGTGTCCTAATCCTCACTTACTTAAGAATTGTTCAATCATTTAAAACAAAATATATTGAACTTTTTAACAGTTAAAATTATTTTCCCTCAAACTTTCTTCAGGTGGTATATTATTCCTACCCTTACTAGATTCTGTTTTACTACTTTCTTGACATATCCAATAGGTTTTAAGCCATAAATTTGCAGGAAAATTATATATGACAGAATACATAATACATTTCAGGAATCTGAGGACGTGATATCACAACTGATTTCAGTCGTTTATACATAAAAGACACAGAAGTTAAAACTTAGATATCTCCTGAAATAATTAGTTATTTGAAAGTTTACTTCACCATTTTGATTCTTTTGAAGTCTCACTTATATAAGATGAGCTTGTTTGACCCCTGAAGTAATCCTTTAAGGAAAACTTGCAATTATAAAGTTAGATGTATTGTCTACTGCTATTGATACTGTACTAGAAATTGTAACAATAAGGGGTGTATCAGCTGACGTCATGTGGTCATGTGACTTTGTTTACATCGCCATTTTGTCGGGCAAGAACACTGTCGTCTGCTGTACACTAAATTATTAGTTTGTTTGATGAGGGCTTAATGGGTCAAATTGTGCCTGAGAGGTTAGATCATTCCAGAGGTAGGAAGAAAAGAAAATAGGGGGAAACTGAGAGAAACACAGGGATTAAAAGCCAGAAAGTTGGAATCGAGAAAGGAAGTTTTGCACACTTAATTAGACTTATAAAGATTTGAAAGTTGTTATATAAGACAATTTTTGTAAAATATTTATGCCAGATTCTTGCTGTGCTGTTGGTTGCACTAATAGATGTGTGCCGGGGAATAAAAGAACATTTTCTCAATTTCCTTCTGATCCTGATCGTATTTGAAGGGTTTCTGCTGTATGACGCAACGGCTTTCAACTTCCAGTTCACACTAGGATTTGCAGCGAGCACTTAATACCAGGTATGTATGCGTATAACGAACAATCAGAAGGCGTTCACATAAAAGTTACTCTTTGTATAAATATATAAAATGTAAGGAAAATATGAAACAAAATCAGAAGTGAAAAAAAAAAAAACTGCATTTAGTAAAATTCATTGAAGTGGTAAGTAGGTTATGTTGCAGTATGTTTGTTGTATGTGTGATGTGACTGAGCTGTTTAAAGATGCATGAAACGCAACAACGCTTCCCCTGCAAAATGGCTTCCAGATGATTTAAAGTCACGTGATGAAATCCCTCTATTGAAACATGTATAAATAGAAGAACATAACTGTGAGCTGTATTTACAAAGCACCTGGTACTAACCTGGATAATAATATTTATCAACCATTTGAACATCTTGGTTAACAATCTAAATCTTACTAAAAAGGAGATGTTTATATGTCGTGATTATAATGCAAATTCTCTTCAGCATAGTGATCTTAAAGATACACAGAAATTTGTTGATACAATGTTCAGCAAGGGATTACCCTCTCACTCCTAAGCCAAGAAGGATAACACAATCTAATCCAACTTTAATTCATTTAATTTTTTTTACAAATGATTCATGCAACTAGAAATTGTAGTTACAATACTTTTTAACCACATTGATGTTTTGATGTTTCGTAGTTTGAAGAAGTTGGAGTTGAGGTCATGGATATATAACATTTGCACTATAGTTATGATATACGTATTGATTGTTGAAGCTGGCAAGGGTTATATTGAAGTCTAGCAAGGTTTGTCACAAGGTTATGCACCACTTTCCTTGTCTAGGGGTTGAATTTAAAATTAGATTGGAGCGAAGTAGGATAACAAGGTCTAGTGCATCTTTAAAGGAGACATACAGTCTGACATAATCATTATTTCATTGATAAAATTAAAGGAGACATACAGTCTGACATAATCATTATTTCATTAATAGAATTAAAAAAAAACACATCTTCTGACCAAGTTGCATACCTCCCAGAGCAATCTAACATATTTTTTGGAATTATTAAAAACTTTAATTCTACTACTAAATAGTACTACGGAAGCCGCCATTTTGACTTCAAAACATGCAGATTATGATGTCATCAGCCCAGCAGGATGTTGGAATGTTATTTCTTTATAATCTGCCCCTAATTTTCTAGTTTATGGTTTTTCTTTTGTAAGGGTCAAGGACATTTTTGTGTAAACATGAAATTATCAAAACATGCTGTTAATATTTTGTATCACACAATGTTGGAATAAAAATTTGAATCACATTTATAAAGAAATACATTATAATCCTTATGTTCCTGTTGGGAAAATTATGCCATCATGCACAATATTTCAATGCAGAATTGAACAAAATGGCAGCCTCCATGTGTCGACTTCAAACATGAATAACTTCAAAGATTTTACCCTCTATCATATGAAATAATGATTTTATCAGACTTTATGTCTCCTTTAATTTGTATTATTTTAACAGATTATTTGTACAATATTACCATTTACAATGACCTACTTATTAATGACACCAGTGATCATTTACCAGTTTTGCAGTTTGGTAAAGAGGTAATTAAAAGACAGATAAATTTATCTATATTTATTACATGTATTGACGATGATTGCTTTAATATCTGAAAGAATGAAATTGTCAAAAGGGGCTTTGGTAGAGGTCTTGACAAGGTCAATGTGAATGAGGCCTATTCTTGTTTCTAGAATGCTTTTAATCATATTTAATCAACACAGGAGCATGTACTGGACTGGTGAAGTGTGGCAAGATCCACACATGAGCCTGGAACGTACTCGAGTTCTTTAAGATCATCTCCCTTATGTTACTTTAAAAAAAAAATTCAGTTTTACTTTTCCTAGCAGAAAAAGTTCTAGCTGCATTGCTTGAGATGGCAAATTATAGCTTCCTGAAAGGTGTGTCTAGCTTTTAGCCTGTCAGGATTTTTGGTCCAAAATTGAAGATAATGCAAACAATATGATTTAAACAAAATGGCAACATCTCTGTTTTCTATAATTCATTTGACATTTCTGTTAATTATACTAATGGTTTTCACAAAATTGTTTTTTTTTTTGGGGGGAGGGGCTAAGCTCCCAATAGCCCCCATTAAACACACAACTGGGCTTCCTCACTATAGTTTCAGTCTGTTGTTGGCGTTTAACCTAATAAAGTATTTAATGAAAGAAGAAAATGAACATTTCCTCAATTCTATTTCCTTTCATGTCTTCTCTTCATAACTTTAAGATTAAAGTGCACAACCACTAAAATGTTGTTCTAATCTGACAGCAAATACATTCAGGAAAAGACATAACACAAAATCATTACTTTTACACTGAAACGAAAGTCATTGAGAAATATGTATCTAATTCCAAGTCCTACATGTAGTTACATAATTTATTAACAAAATGAGGGAAGCAGAGCATATTTTTGACAGACAACTGAGATTATTCAGTAGTGATGCTTGTTCAAATTCCTTTAGATAGCTATGTGTAGAAATGACTGAAATAAGACTACTTAAAAATCTTATATTCGTCAAAACTGTTTATGTAGTTCATTGAAATATTTTCTAAAATTTGGTCACTTATGCACGGAAAGTATCAGAACAGAGTTTTTTATTAACTGTGCTTAATCATCTCAAGAAATTCCAAAGAAAAACAGTTACAATTAGTAAAGCAGGTTAATTCATAATTAGTAAAATGCATTTAAAACTTAGGGACCACATCAAAACTGGGTAAAATTTTTTTTTTAAATAGTGTTATAAATTTTAAGTTTGTGCAGTTTTGTTTGTTTGATGAGGGCTTAACAACACCACGTCATTTGTGCCTGAGAGGTTAGATTATTCTAGAGGTAGGAAGAAAAGAAAACCGGGGGAAATTGAGAGAAATATAAGAGCTAAATGTCAGAAAGCTGGGATCGAGAGAGGTGCATGGCTGAACAAAAAAGTAAAGAGTGGGAGAGGTGGGAGAGGAATAGCTTTTTGATGTATAACAAACCCATGCTTGATCCAGAAAGGGGCGGGATGTTGCCGATCTGGAAAGGGGCGGGGTGTCGCCAATCCCGGAAAGAGACGGGTGTCCCAAATACAGAAAGGGGTGGGTGTCGCCGATCCAGAAAGAGGCGGGTGTCACCGATCTGGAAAGGGGAGTGGTGTCGCCAATCCGGAAAGGGGCAGGGTGTCGCGGATCCGGAGAGGGGCAGGGTGTCACTGATCCAGAAAGGGGCGGGGTGTCACTGATCCAGAAAGCCCGAACAGAAGATTTTTATGACAGTTCTACATAAACCAGGCTAATTGTGGCTGATCACGATGAAGTGTGTTTGCACGTTTCATCCACAAACGCTAATCTTTACGTTTACATCAGTTTAAATAACCTGATGCATTTCAAAATTTCAAACAAAAACAAACAAACTCTTTGGGTGATCAAGCACATTTAATTAAAGGATACGTTGTAAATTACTTCCATCATGTATGATGAGGAATATACACACCTTCGGAACTACTCAATCGTGAATTGATTTTGTAAACAAGATACTTTTGCTCATTCTATAGATAAGAGCCGTGAATTTAGACAACACTTTTCTTAGTTTCTGAATTATGGCTCATCAAATTTTCAAGATTTTCCAAGATTGCAAAATTTTTAAATAAATAGTCCTAATTCTGTCTTTAAATTCAGTCAGTTAATGTAACATCATTACAGAAAGTCTTTTCATTAACATTCCTTAATTAAACTTTTCCTGGGTTAAGTTGGAATTTCTCTCACATTTGTGCAGTTTTCAGATTCTGTATATATTGAAAATTAAACAAAAAGATAACAATTCAGAAAGTAAAGCTGTCTTTTTCATAATCCCCCCAAAAAAAAAAAAAAAAAAAAATTGAAAATTGACTTAATATTTTAAAAGTAAACAACTGTTTCAACAATTTGTGTTCCTTATGATAGTCATACACATTTTCAAAATCACACAATCTCAAAACCATTTTAATCAAAATACACACAGACTTCTAATAAATGTGAGGTTGTGATGTCACTATGAGCCTGTTTGTTATTTTCATTCAAATCTGATAATACTTTAAGGTCCTTGCAGGACAGAAATTTTGAAAACTTTATTCACCATTTCATTCCCTTTGAAGCTATTGGTTGCAAAGTGTGGGGGCCTTTTTTGCTAAGTGCCAGGAATTTTGAAATAACACTTACGTAAGTACTCATAAAAATAATTATGATTAAAGGATATTCCCAAGGGTTTTTGTGATATTCCCATGGTTTTTGTAATATTCACATGGTTTTTTGTAATATTCCCATGGTTTTTGTACAATTTTATTTAAAAGAGTATACTTTTAGAGCCTATTTGGTACAAAAATCAGGTTGATATCATATTCCGTTCAGGAGATAAGGATTTTTAAAGATTTCCCAATTGCTTTTTAAAGTTTTTGTACAGTATGATAAATTCGTGTTTGATGATGTCATAGAGACAATTCCATTGCAAATGTTAATGTATATCTTTAAATGTTAATTGGTTGTTTATGTATGATTAGAAACAATTTTCCAAAAGTTATTAAAGTAGGGTATATTTGGCAATGTATATTACCTAACTTTCATTGATTTATTTTTCTAGCAGGTTTTACTAATTACAAAAGATGCTAGATTTTAATGAAATACATCACGTTTGTGGAAGAATGCGTTGCTGTGATGTCATACTGAGCCTTTTCCTATTCATTTCTTGGAATTTTTTTGTGAACCTTAAAATTTAAATATCTCATGGTAGGAATAACATATCAACATGATTTTTGTACTGAATTGTTTCTAAAAAATGTCTCTTTCTTATGAAAGGTTAAAAAAAACCCATGGGAATATTCCTTTAATTTAAACATTTGTATCAAAGGTTTTTATAACCATCACATGCATGAAAAATGTCTTTGAATATTCTTGAGACTCAAGAAAATACAACAACACTTTTTGGATGTCAGTTCCTTTTAATGTTCTCTTTCATATAAGATGAACACTAAGCTTATCCTTACATCAAACAGTCCTTCATTGAACTCCGAACATGGAATCAAAAACAAAAACTAAACAGTACTTTACCCATCTTTAGTGTTCATAATTCATCTCCGCCCTTCACTGAAAGTCAAACAGATGAAAATTCAACAATTTTTTCCACCCGACTGAATACTACAAAGGAAGGGCCCACGTTTCATGCTTTTTGACATCTTTTAAGGGACATGAGTGCATGCATCTTTGTTTTTACGCTGTCATCAAAAACATGAAATATGATCGCAATTAGCATGTAATCATACCAGCTGCAAAAATGTACAAAAATATTCATGATTTAAATTCAATTCAGGGGTCAGATGGATGAAGAGCTAACAGTGCATGATATTTATGTGGCTCATCCAACAACCTTGCTTGCTCACATTTGAGACTTTTGCAATTTGAGAAAAATATAGTAAGTTCCTTAAAATAAAAAAAGCTGTTACACTCGGCTGCTCACCTCCAAACAAGTGTGAATTAATGGGGCTTATTCTGCAATTTCCATGTGCAAATTAAACTGTATATTACTTGTGAATCGAGTAATCCCTGTGTGTTTTTGCTTTTCTTAAAGTTAATGATGCTCAAATGGTAAAACACACAAAATCAAAACGAAATCAAATGTGTAATAAACAAAGCCTTACTGGTTACAAAAATGACAAAAGTCACAGAGAAAACAAGTTGCTCATCAAGACAATGTGGTGGGTGGTGCCAGTCGGAGAACATTCAATAGAATTTGTCATGATTTTTCTGTGCAAAAGCAATGACTAGAAAATGTGTTTCAATAACAACTTGGGATTTCAAAATGATTAAAAACCACATCAAAAGCAAGAAACTTACATCAAATTCAAAAGTTGATAGTCAAATGCAGCTGCAATCCTTCAAACTACTTTGGCAAATGACACAAACTAATGGATTTACAGAACACATAAAGAACAATGTAATTGATAATATAAATTTGCTTGTTTTTTTAATAATGAGGACCAAAAATGCTGTTAACAGTTGATGTCTTTTAATATGATTTTGGGGAAATTTGTTGCTAATTTCATTAATTTCAAATAATCTGACTAATTTGGTCTCTAAGATGTCAAAATTATGTGCTTACGTAAGTGCCCAACATCATAAAGAACAAGTGCCACATCATAAGTTTGTACAACTGATGTGGAGAGTCTACTATAGAAAGGCAAGGTCACAACCTCAATTTCTTAACTTCTGATAATATATCATACTGAAAACAAATTTCATTTTTTGTACTGCTTGAAAATATCGTTTTATTGCTTCTGTTGGTAAATCACAATTTTTCCACAGACCAACTCAATTGTTCAGTCACTGCTGGAGAAGAGAGGATGAAACAGTGCATCAGCTGCTACTCTGGGAACCCACCCACAGAAAAAGATTTGAGGTCGCCTGTGCTACACGTACTTGGACCACTGCAGCTGATCATGACACAAGACCAGAGAAGCAAAACCTACCAGCATCCATGGACAACTTGGTCGAGTGGAGAAATTTAATGCAATGCAGTTAGAGCTGATGACAATTGAAAATGAAGTTCCACCATTACAGCTCCTTCTCTTCCACAATCTTTCCCGTCCCCTCCACTTACCTACAGCAATAAGACTAAGTCACACATAAAACTAATACAGGATGGGAAAGGTTGATTGGTTTGTGCCAAAAAACACTTTTTCAATGATTATTTGTCTTTTAAACTGCAAGGGATTTTAAACATTAGTTCCAACAATTTCTTAAAACTTTTACTGCTAAGCTTTGTAAGACTTGACTAAGTGCAGGGGCTATCATGCCGACAAGTTTCTCTTTAAGCCTATGCGCACCCTACACCTGAGTTAATCCTGAAAACTCAGGTATGGCAATTACCGACACAACTTCCTGTTTAGTGTATTGTGTTTCCACTCAAACAATGATTTTTATCTGCCATTCCCATGCACACCACAGCCAAGTAGCTCAAAGCTATCTGTGTGTATAAGATTACACAAAGCTTGAGCTGAATAATCAAGGCACTTTTGTGATTGAAATCACTCATCCGTGTTAAGTGTCTTAGTGGGAAAAATTTCTTTGCAAACTGTTGATGTATCATATGCTTGAGGTAATAATGTGCATTAACTGTGAATGATTGATGGACCATTTCTCCTAAGGAAAGAAATTGCTTCATGATTATCGTTTTTGAGCAAAACTGGTATAGGAGATATCCACACTAAAATGTGATTACTGTGAGGGAAACAAAAAGTGTTCAGATCACAGAGAAAAAGGTTGTTTGTTTGAAAAGAATAGTTCCAAACTTGAACAACAACTACAAATGTTATTTCTACACATTAAACTCGATAAAGCATACTAATTTCTTTCACCCATTAAGCCATTTTTGTATCGTCACTTACTGGTATTCTGATACTTTCACCTACTCAAATGTTTTCTAAGTGATATAACTTGGAGGTACCAACTCCAAATTGAAAAGCTAAATGTTGCAATCTTCTTCTTCTGTTATTGCCCTTCCATCTGGCATTTGCTTTGATATGATATGATGATCGTACGATGAGTGCTGTGCCATTGAAAACAGTGTGTGGAAATGTGTACATGTACCGTGTTTGCATTAGTAAAAGACACTGCATATGTACGGTGTCAGCAATGGAAGGCTCAAGTTTAATAGCAGACTTACAACAAGTAGGAAAAGATGAAACTTAATAACAATGTCTAGTATTATAGTTGTGATTATGGCCATTTTAGTAAAAAAATTACAAACTTTTTTTGGCAAATTACTGAAGACAAAATGTAAAAGGGCATTAAGGCAAAGTTATGAAAATAAAATCGGTTAATTTAATCGGGCAAATTAGTAGAGGAAAATAAGGAACTTACGTGATCATAGCTGGTTATGTTACTGGTTATAAGACAAACATTCTTATTTTGCAACTTTTATAAGTAAGGCATACTTTAATTAACTAAATGAGCAATAAGAATAATCCTCAAGCTTTGCGTTTCTACGAACGATGGATTACATATCTTTAATAACTAGGAAAAAAGGAAGTGTGTTTGTGGGGGTGGGTGGGAGGGAGAGAGGGGTAGTTTGAATCATGTTCTTAATTATACGTGTAATTCTCCTTACTTGGACAGATGAAAAAAAGAAAAGAAGAAACATTCTCATTCATGAAGCCCTGCATCTCTCTCCCTAATCAAATATTCATCTTCCATTGTTTCAAACTCTAATATTTCATGAACCTTACCTATTTAATAACTACATGTATTTTGTTTAAGGGGGTTCCAATATCAATTGATAACGAGCTTATGGATATATGCATATGAACTTGCTTGAAAGTGAGTTTGAAAATAAACCTCGCCATAGTAACTTCTTTTTTTTGTGGGGGAGGGGGAGGGAGATTCTTTTCCTGTACATGGTAAAACCTGAACAATACACTTACTGAAGCCTTAGAGGTTACAGGAGATAGTCTGACATAATCCTATCATATGATAGCAAAAAAACAACAATTCTGATCAAGTTTAACAACTCAGAAAGCAATATAACATATTTTTTGTAGTCATTAAACACATTAATTCCATCACTATGGGAGCCACTGGTGTAGCCATGATTTTTGTTTTGGGGGCCAACCATGAGTGGTGAGGTATTTTTAATGGGGGGTAACTAAAAGAATGTCGCCATAAGGTAACATTGATTTGTGCGTGGTGCACAGCCCCACAGTGTGGGGTCCAGAGGACCGCCTGAGGGCCCATGGTGGGGTCCAGGGGCGAAACCCAGGTGGAGGAATGCACTGGCACAAGCCATGATTTTTTTGGGGGAGGGGGAGGGGGGGTGCGTAACTGTGGGTGTGATCTGTGTGATATGTGTCACACAGTCTGTACATTTTACATATATTTTGTAGAAGTTCTTGGGTTGTATATGCTGAATTGCTCATTGAATTTTGTCAACAACTGTAGTAGAACCACCAGGCAGGCATAGTGACGTTACGGGCAATGGGTCTCGTAATTTTTTTGATGAGTAATTTTGTTTCTCTCCCTTCTCTGGCTATGTCAGTGAAGGGAGCAGCCATTTTGATTTTTAAACATGCAGACAACGATGTCAGTAGGAGTTTGAAATGTTATGTACTTCTTTGTAATCTACCTAAAGTTTTCTACCCAAATGTTTTCCATGTGTATTATATGGGTGAAGGACATTTTTGTGCATACATGATATTACCAAATCAAGCTATTCAAAGTTCTTGTTGCAACATTTTGAAACAACTTCTTCCTAGAAAATATAAAGAAATAACATTACATCCCATTGCGGTGTTGGGTAAATAAAGTCATGTTTGACAAGATTTTTATATGGAATTGAGTAAAATGGCAACTTCCATGTGTCAGCTTTAAATATGAACATCTTGAGATAGGAATAAGCTTTTGACTTGCTGTTTCTGGTAGTTGTGTTTATTTCTTAATTCTCTATCATATGAAATAAGGAATAGGTCTCCTTCAATATTGCTACAGGAATAGCTCAATTGTCAGCTATCTGCATCTTGCATGAAAAAGAAACATGTCATCCTGGGAAAGGAACGTTGTCCTATGTACAAAAATGCGATTTTAAGATAATCGCTTTTTAGGTTCTTAATTCTGCAAAAAACTAGCTTCTTTTGTTAAAATAGACTAAGATGGATAAAAGATGCATATTAATAGAGCTTAAGTAACTATTTTTTTAATTATTGTCAACAATAAGATTATGCCCTATTTTGGGGGTATTTTTGGACCTTAAACTGATTTAAATTAAATTGACAATTTTTAATACCAGATATTTTAGGTATATTAATTTTTTTGGAAATCAAAACAGTTTTATGTCCATAATCTTTTTTAAAATCCATTTATCTTATAATAAATCTATCAAAGAGTTGCTGTGGCTCAGTGGTTAAGGGGTCATGCCCGTATTCAAGAGATACCGAGTTTGATTCCCGTCGTGAGTGCTGCATTGTGTCCTTGAGAAAGACACTTTACTCCACTTGCCTTAGTCCACTCAGCTGTTAAAAATGAGCACCAGCACTGCTTGGGAGTTAATCTGCGATGGACAGGCATCCTGTCCAGGGGAAGTCATGTACTCTCATCCGCTTGCGCCTTGGAAACCGAGGATAAGCACTGGCTCACTGAGCCAAAGGCTCGGATAGATTTAGCTTTTTAAATCCATTCATATAAATATAGAAATAGCTTCATCATTAGATGATAAGATCACTTAATTTTGGAAAAGGGTTTAGAACAATAATTTAGGTATACAATATGGATGAAATGAGAAAAACAAAGTTTTCGACACTTTTTGTCATGGTAACAGACTATAAACAGGGATTTGGGTATTATAAAAGTGAAAGTACACTTTTGGAATCTAAAAATATTCTATTTAACCCTCCCAATAAAGACACCTTATGTTTACCAACTTCAGTAAAATGCTGTCCAAATATTTTCTATTTTGTTTTGTGTTTATGGAAATGCAAACAGTCCCATGTGCAAATGAAATGGAATTAAAAACAATGCTATGTCCAGGTTATAGCACAGTTTATCTCTCCACAAAATGCATTTCTTGGACATAGTACATTTTCTTTTTCCAAACTATTTGTTTTCCCAGATGATATATATTAAGTCAGATGAACAGAAAGAAGCCCCTACGGTTATAGAATATTTTCAATCAAAAAGTCAATTTTGCCAAAAATGGACATAGGCCAACTTTACATTCCTGCGATGATGTGGTGATAAAAGACTTACAAAATCTTGTTCCATTCATGACATTTTGAATTTTAAAGGTGTAACAGGATGGTAAAAGAAAACTGCTGCAGAGAGTCTACTCTAGAAGAGTGACATTACTTCCTCTCTTTACAACTGATGGTTTGTTGAGGTTTAACAGCACTGCAACAGTCAGAGTCAAACGTGCCAAGAAACACCTTGTGTGGTTCATAATACTAAGATTCCAATGCTAAATGTTTTCTGGAACTTTGTTTTTTTGAACCTAAGAATGTTCAAAAGCCACAGCTAATATTTGATCAAAACAAATGACAACCGCTTTTATCACCCACTTTCTTATTCTCATCCTGCTTTGCAAAAAAGTTAAATAAAAAGATTCTTGTTGAAGAACAAAACCAATCTTAAACACGTTAACATAGCCTGATACACATGACACTTGATAATAAGATGAGACACTATTTCAAAACAGGTTAAACGAATTACAAATCTGTCACTTCCGAACTCAAATTAAAACCGAGAAATATGGGACGACAGATTGTTAGGGCAAAGCTATTTATAGAACAACAAAAATGTAGGAGAAATAAATCAAACTGTCAAAAGCTGTAGTCATTGCTAGGTTTCATCTGATAATATAGAAAATAAGTGGCTTATGTTATCGGGTTTCTTCACTATGTTATCGGGTTCCTTCACTATGTTATCGGGTTTCTTCACACTCATTAATGTTCCCATGCCAGATAAATATCAGAGTTATCGTGTTTCACGTAAAAAGGTCTGCAAATATCACATAAACAATCGCAGGAAATATTCAACTGAGTAAATGGAACTGTCGGGCTATTAGTCACTTTTGTATTTCAACAAGTTTAAATGGGATAAATGTCATCATGACAAAAACACGATTGGTTGTCATCTTGTAAAAACAGATAAGAAAAACTTTATATCCTAACAAATCCCTGAACAAGCTAATGTTCTAAAATGCTAACTGACAGCTGTAGTAATGTCAGTTTGTTTGTTTGTTTGATGAGAGTTTAACGGCACCAAAACAGCAAGGGTCAAATTGTGCCTGAGAGGTTAGATCATTCCAGAGGTAGGAAGGAGGGTAAACAGGGGAGATTGAGAAAACACGAAAACTAAAAGCCAGAAAGCTGGGATCAAGAGAGGAGGTGTATGGGTGGAAAAAATAATGTAGAGAGAGAGGGGGTGGGGAAGGAGGACTAAATATAGTTGTAGAGGGAAGCATGATGAAGGAAGGAGATAATTTTATCCGGAGGTTTTTTTGGAAGAGCTCGGCTACCGAGTTGTGGGCTGCGAGGCAAGCTCTGGGAAGGTTGTACAGAGGGCAAGCAAGGAGAATGTGATGAACTGTGAGGGTGCAATGGCAATTGTTGCAGAGGGGTGGGGGGAGCCAGTAAGGTGGGAGTGAGTGAGGTGGGTGTGACCTATTCTAAGGCGGGTAATGTGGATGTTATCGATACGGGATAGGTTGTGAGTATTGGGTTTGATCGGAATGGTGGGCTGGATGACGTGGAGTTTGTTATCAATTTGGGAGTCCCATGAGGTTTGCCAGCGGCCACGAATATAAAGGGAAGTGAAAAGCGATTTGATGTCAGAAAGGATTTGGGAAAAAGGGTAGGGGGAAGAGTGAGAGCAAGCTTAGCAGCTGCATTAGCGCTATCATTGCCAGGGATGCCAACATGGCTGGATATCCAGAAAAAAAATATGTTTCCTGCAAAGAGGAGGGGAGGGCGGGGCGAAAGTAGTTCACAGAGGATGAGGTGAGATGTGGGGTTATCCCATTTAACATTGAGTAATGAAGTAAGGACAGCCTTGGAGTCAGAGAAGATGGCAAAGTGGCTAAGCGGAGAGTATTGAATAAAGTTGAGGGTGAGGAGGATGGCCTTGGCCTCAGCCGAGAAGATGGAAGAGTAGTCGGGTAGCTTGCTACTGAGGGTGATGTCTTGAATGACGGCAGCAGCAGCTGTCTTGTCGCCTTCCTTGGAGCCATCAGTATAGATGGAGGCATAGTTTGAGAGTTGGTCTTTGATTTGGTTGTGGAGGTTGATGAAGAGGTTAGGGTGGGTTTGGGTTTTGTGATGAGTGGAGAGGTCCAGGTGGATAGTAGGGAGGGGGGTGGACCAGGGAGGAAAAGTGGGCCACAAGAAAAAGCTGAGAGTAGTGGGATTGATGCGGAGATGGAGAAGGTCTGATTTGATGCGTAAGCTGAAGGAAGGGGATAGGGTTTTAGTCCTGTCAAAGAAGGTGGAGAAATTGGGGTATCTAATGAGGTTATAAATAGGGTTCTGGGTGTTGGTGAGGGCTCTAAAAGCATAGGAGAGGCTAAGCTTTCTACACCTTAGCAGGAAGGGGGGTTCATTGGCTTCAACATGAAGGCTGGTAATTGGGGAGGTCCTGTAGGCACCCAGACAAATCCTGAGGGCTTCATTTTGGATGGTGTTGATGTGATTGAGGTAATAATTGTGAGCAACAAAGTAGACAATATTGCCATAGTCAAGCTTGGCATTTTGAGGAGAGCATGATGGTTCACACCCCAAGTGGTATTGGAGAGGAGGCAGAGAATGTTGAGGGAGAGGAGGCAGAGAATGTTGAGGGAGCTGTTGCAATTCTGTTTCAGGTTGGTGATGTGTTGTTTGTAGGAGAGCTTGTGGTGTAGAGTTAAACCCAGGAACTTAGTGTGGTCAACTTTAGGATGCGATTGCCATTAAGCACGAGGTTTGGGTTGGGGTGGAGGTTGTTGAAATGACAGAAGTGCATGCAAACTGTCTTGTCTTTGGAGAATTTAAAACCGTTGTTTTTGCACCAGGCTTGCAGCCGGTTGAGTTGAAGCCTATTTTGGACAAGAGGAAAGTTTGGGGAGGAGTAGAAGATGGTGAAGTCGTCCACTTAGAGGGCATGTTTGATGTTTGGGCCAACGTTGTGCGCTGTCGTTAATCCTCAGGTTGAAGAAAGTGGGAGAGAGGATGCTGCCTTGGGACACCCTCTTCTAGGGGATAGGGGTTGGAGAGGGTGTGGCCAATACGAACTTGAAACTGCCTGGGTGAGAGGAAGTTTTGAATAAAGGTGGGGAGGTGGCCTCTGAGGCCGATGGTGTGACGTTTGCGGATGATGCCATATTTCCAAGTAGTGTCAAAAGCTTTCTCGAGGTCGAAAAAGATAGCAATGAGGTGTTCCTTATTTTGCAAAGGATTCCCAGATAAAGGTGTCAAGTGTAATCAACTGGTCCAGGGTATTGCGACACCTCCGGAAGCCGCTTTGGTGATGGGAGAGGATTCTATTGGTTTCAAGGAACCAGTTTAGTCTCTGGTAGGGAATGTTATCTGGGCCCTTGGAGGTGCAGCCAGCGTCATGGATGGCTTGATTTAATTCAGAAAGGGTGAGAGGGGTGTTATAGCTCTCGGTGTTGTTGGAGGGAAAGGTGATACTCTGGGTTTCATTGTGAGCTTTTTTGGCTTTGAAAGCATTGGGGTAGTTGGCTGAGGACGAGATGTTGCTGAAAGAGGCAGCGAGGTGGTTAATGATGTCCTTTTTTGTGGTGAGAAGATTACCATTCCAGGAGAGATGGAAGACTTGCTCACTCTGCCGTGGAAGCTGTTAAGCATTCTCAAAATCTTCTTAGTGGGGGTGTTGGTGGAAAGAGAAGAGATGAAGTTGTTCCAAGTGTTGGTTTTACTCTCCTTGATTGTCCGCCTGGCTTTGGCAGAGCTGATGCAAAAGAGGTTGAGGTTATGGGTGGTTGGGTTAGTTTTGAAGTACCCGAGGGCCCTTTTCCTGTTCTTGATGGCGGTTTTGCAGTCACTAGTAAACCAGGGGTTGGAGGAAGGAGGGGGTGGTTAGAGGGTTTGAAGGTTTTGGGATGGAGCAGGTGGCAATGTTGATAAAAGTTGCTACTGAAAACTGACATGGGAGCATCATCCTCAAGGAGATGGAGGGAGAGGTGTGAGTCGCAGAGGGTTTCAAAAGGGGCCAGTTGGCCTTCTCGAAGTTCCAATTGGGGGTGTGGTCGGTGGGGGTTTGAAGGTTAAAGTGAATAAGAAGAGGGTTATGGTCACTACCACAGAGATCAGCAGTGATCCTCCAGTTAAAATCAAGGAGGAGGTTAGGGAAACAGATAGACAGGTCAATACAGGTGAGGGAGCCTATGGCAGGATGAAGGTAGATGGGGAGTTAGTGTTGAGCAAGGACAGGCTGTGCTGTCGAAGAGTGTTTTCAACGAGCTTGCCTCTGGGAGTGATAGTGTTGAAGCCCCACAGGGGGTTGTGGGCGTTGAAGTCACCAAGAAGGATAAATGGGCTGGGAAGCTGAGAGATGAGGTTGTTAAGGCTGGCTAGTTGAACGTTGGCATTGGGGGAGATAGATATTGCAAAGAGTGATGGTTTTGTGGAGGGAGATAGATATACAGATGGCCTGAAGATCGGTGTTGACATGAACAGGGCTGTGTGCGATATCATGTCTAACGAGAATGGAGACGCCTCCACAGGCCCTGTCAGCGTCCTCTTGAAGTTTATGGTAGCAAGTGAAGTTATTGAGAGAGTAATGGTCAGTGGTTTTTAAGAAGGTTTCTTGTAGGCAGAAGATGACTGGGTCGAAGGTGGTGGCCAGTAGGTCAACTTCTTCCAAATTGGCCTTAAAGCTTCTGATGTTCTATTGTATAATGTTGTGGGTGTTATTGTAATTGTTTGTGATGCACGCCATAAGAAGGCAGGGGGTTATCTGGAGGAAGATCTGTTGGGTCTGAGTTGGCTTGTTTTTTCTTTGGATCTGTTTCTTTGAAGAATTGTTTTTAAAAGTTAGACAAGAAGTATGATCGGTGTGTTCGGTAATCAAACAATCCATATTCTCTTCAGTCTCATACATGTGGGTTTGGGTGGGGGGCTGTTTGTTTATTGGTTGTTTGTTGATTGGTTGTTTGTTGGTTTGCTGTTTAGTGGTTGGTTTGTTGATTGTTAGCCTGGTTGGTTTTAATTTGATGTATGATGGTATTAGAGGTGTTGGTGTAGAGACGGCGGGGGCTTTAGAGATGGAAGGAAGGTTAAGGAGAGAAGTGGTGGTAGAGGTGGTTTGGGTATTGGGTGTGGTTGGGTTGTTGGCAATGGTGATGGGCTTAGGACTGGGTAAGAAGAGCTAGGTAAGGTCGGTTTGGGCATGCAAGTCAATTTCAGTTGTGTTAGGGGGGGGGTATTGGTATTAGAAAAGACTGCGCTCGAGTAGGAAGAATTGGTGTGGAGGGAACCGAGAAATTGTTTCTTGGCCTCTGGGTAAGTTATGTTGGGGTTAAGGGTTTTAAGTTTAGTTATTTGTTTTCCCTGAAGCCAAGTGGGGCAGTCTTTGGAGAAGGAGGGATGGTTGGCTGGGTGATTACTATCGCAATTTGTGCAGAGTGGGGTGTTGGTGCAGGAGGTGTTGTCATGGTCTGGGGATCTGCAGTTACCACAGCGCGCTTGGCTGCGGCAGGAGTTTTTCCCATGGCCATACCTCTGGCAATTATGACAACAAAGAGGGTTGGGAATTTAAGGGGTGACTGGGATTCTCACGTAGCCAGCAATGATGTGGGAGGGGAGAGTTGGTGTGGCGAAAGTAAGGAAAATGGTATTGGTGGGTCTTTCGGCTCCGTCTCTCTTGAGAACGAGAGGACGGGCTTCAGTGACGTGTTGGCTAGTTAGTTCCTTTACGAGGTCATCATCAGTCAAGTAAGCTAGGTCTCTGGTTCTTATAACACCTTTGCTGGAGTTCAGGGAATGGTGGGGGGTGACTGTAATGTTAATACCAGTGTTTGCTAGAATTTTGGTGGAGAGAAGGGCGGTGGCTTGGGTGTCCCTGGCGCAGTGCACCAGGAGATCGCCGAATCTGAGGGTAGAAACCTTGGGAAGGGTACTGACAAGGCCGCACAGCACTTTGTGTATGAGGAAAGGGGAAACTTTTTTGAAGCTTTCTTGTTTGTTGGTGGCATGTATGATTAGGATTTTGGGGATTGGGCTGAAGAATGGTTAATGGAGGCAGCAGGTGGGTCACGGGGAAGGAAAGTCAAGGTGACGATTAAAAAAAAAGAAAGTAATGCAGACATTGAAAATGATACCTTAAGTATCAGCAAATGGGAGTATTCTATTACTAATGTGCGTGTAAAATATTTATTTCTTTTGCCTTAATGTCTTAAAAGGTCTAATGTGACTGACAGAAATGAAATCATATCCTCTCAAAAATGGCACAAAATTTAGATAAAGCTGATCCATTTTTCAAATTATGGCTCATAAATTTTGAGTACTTTTCTATATACCGTATTTGGCGTTAGAAGCGCCCGGGCCTTTTTACGAACATAAAATTAAACCAAATTTTTGGTGAAAAGTCTCTTCCTAATAAGGGTCCATGCTCGAGAGTCACGTACAGTGCAAATTTGACAAAATAAAGGAAAAGATAGCCTTATTCATAAGTAATTCCCACAAATTTTTCTTCCTGTATAATCAGGGATTTGGGATAGTGTACTAAAAGGTATAAAGCATAAATACATATAAACAGCATTCATTTTTAATGATGTTGGGATATCTTATCAGTCAAACAATGTTGGGTGGGTGTTTATTAGAGCAGGGGTGCTTATTCCATTGAATAAGAAATGCACAATTTGTGACATATGAATAGGAAAAAAAGCCTATCATAATTCTTTATACAAGTTTTTCTTTAATTTCAGTCACTGAAAACGGTGGGAGTATCTTTTCCATTTGGATTTTGCTAAGGGGTATGATTAAAACCATAGATAAAACAAAGAATCATCAAATCCCTTTAAATGTAATGGGATCACAATTAAATATACAGTAACTCCACTTTAATTATTTTCTAGGATGATCCATCCCCACCTAATCACAATCCTATGCACAGAGTTCATGAGTCATAATTTGACTGGTGTGTACCAAGACTTGATTACGAGTTAAAACAAAAAGAGAGTAAAAATAGTAGAAATAACTCTTTTTTAAACTTGTTTTCCAGTCAATCTCTCTAAAAGATATACAAATGTTGATCATGGGTGTGCTGTTTAAATTCTTGCAAGAGATTTGC
Organism: Chiridota heheva; assembly: GCA_020152595.1. Classification (NCBI taxonomy): domain Eukaryota; kingdom Metazoa; phylum Echinodermata; class Holothuroidea; order Apodida; family Chiridotidae; genus Chiridota; species Chiridota heheva. The sequence continues at coordinate 1,840,204 of JAIGNY010000634.1, forward strand.
AAAATCCAGCTCTATGCTTATATTAAATTAATCTTAGGTTGACATTTCACCGAGATAATCACTCAGACCACAGGAAAAACTGAACCACTAAATGTTTGGAACTATGCAGATAACATGCACCGCCACTGATGCCACCACTAAGTTGTGGCAATTTTAAGGAGACATAAAGTCAAATATTCTAACTTGATATATAATAGAGAACTAAAAACAACCAAAAAAACTACCCCCAAAAAAATCCATCATAATATCTTATTCCATTCTCATGTTATCCAAGTTTGAAGTTGTAATATGGATGCTGCCATTTTGTCTATTTTTGTGTTTAAATTATGCCAATGAAGACATAATTTGTGCTATGATCTAGCACTTATAATGTTTTTCTTTAGAATTTTCTCTAAATTTGTTCTGTCCAAAATGCTTTGCTTTGAAGTTTCAAGGGCTTCAATCACTTATATTGTATACAAATGAAAGACTCATGCAAAGGAAGAATTATTTCTTACAAGTTAGAAAATTTGAAATCAGATTATAAAGAAATTGATTGATATTCTAATCTGTACTGGGTGTATGACATCATTTTTTGAGAGCGTATGAACAAAATGGCTACTCCCATGTTAGTTTTTATTGACAGAATTAATGTTTTAATAAATTGAAAAATATATATTAATTTTTTTGTATGATGTAAACTTTCTTCAGATGACTTATAATTATTATTTCTGTCATATCAAATGACAAAAAAGACAAGACTTATATGTTTCCTTTAATGGTGCTTCCATGACAAATTGTTAAGCAGTTATCATGCTGTGGCTTTTAGGGGAATGTGGTCCACACACTTCCCATATGATAAAGATTAATAAAGCATGTAAATGGCAAGTTTTTTACACTGACTAGTTAGCTTGATGGGTATAGCACCCGTTTTTCCAAACAGAAGGTTGTAGCTTAAACCCTGTCCGATACATACCAAAAATAAAAAATATGATACATGCTGCCCACTCGTAGTGCTCAGTTTCCATTGTAAAGCTCTTTGAATACAATTACCCGAGTAGTAAAGTGCTACATAAAAACTGGAGTAAGTAAAGTGCTTTTTTTAAAAATCAGATTAATAAAGCAAATATCTGAAGAGAATGCAAACAAAAATATGATGAGCTGTTTCGTAAAATGATAAAAACTGCATCATAATTCATAAACCTACCTAAAACTGAGCTTTACGATAACATCAACACAACTTTGACATTCTCGTGTGCCCATAGCATAATCTTTCAACACAAAATAAATCTTCCATGCTCATTTTGAAATCTATACATCATACAGCGCTGAGACAGTCCAATATTTCAAAACCAAACCATATCCAAACTTAAATCTAAACAGGAACTAAGGACCGGCAAAAACAACCTTAACTGAAAATTGCTTTAAAATTTATCCTCGCAAAATTTGTTTACATCAAGAAGAATGATTGTTTGTCCATGCTTACAACTTTCTTTAAACAAAGACGAGTTTCATTAAAAACCAATCAATCATAATTTCTTGGATCACACCATTTTCGAGACAGGGAATTTCAATAGATAAGTTTGGTAATGATAACAGAAAGTGAATAATCATTACTTACCTTTCTTTAATCTTGGTGCCAGGAGCAAAGATTTGGAGAAATCTGAGCATAGTGACATGACGGATGGTAGGATGTGCGGTGGTGTGGCTATGAGCTGCGAAAAATTTAAATGAAATCATTTTTCATTTACATCGAAAAAACCTCACATATAATATCAAATTGTCACACTGCATTAAAAATCAGAAAGTCAAATACAGAAAAAAATTCATACACATTTGAAAGAAATGGTACAATCTGTGAAAAATTAACCCCACTTAAAATTAGATTTATAGTTACACTTAATTAGAAAAATACTAGCATAAGTAGCATCCAAATCATAAATCGTGCATTTTTCATCAAAAGGCACTTACCTGTGTGACAATATTTGTTTAAATGAGATGGATAGGGAAAATGCCAAGCACAATATAATAGCATGAATCACTAGCATGTAGTAAAGAACACTCCAACCTGTTTAATGAAATACTTTTAAGTTTTAATTTCAGCACTTTGATTAAGTTCGTCTTCAATGAAATTGACAATCTTCAGTAACAATGCGTGCTGTCACGACATGGCTCTATTACGTATTGATTATTGTGGAGAAAAATATCGTGATACATTGGTACATCGCGAGATATTGGTATATCGCAATACTTTTCATGAAGACTGACTCACAACATAAATTGCTAATATCACTAACATTACTTCTTTTATGATAAATGCAAGAAAAAATGATTTGCAGATCTAGCAAACGACTTGATCGCGAGACTGTAACGTTCATCACGCATCACGCAGGGGTTTAATAATTCATTCAACGTGCCCACGAATCATCAAAGTGAAATCCTGAGAGGCATGTTCTGGGCCAATTTTTCATTCTTTTTGCCAACTTACATCGGAACGTGCCAGTGTGGGGTGACGGAGCACAATTTTTATTGGCCTAAACTTGACTTTAAGATTTAATACCATAACGTTAGAATTGTAACATACGAAATAGCCTACTGTAGGCTAGTTGCGAGAAAATTTCTTACTTGAGTATTAGTTTTCTGTTATCGCGATATGTCGCAAGAGGCATATTTCATGTTGTGGGAAATGAGATTTTGCAATAATCAGCATGTCATGACAGCACTAGTAACAATATCAAGAATCATACTGGTCCACAAGTATGTAATAACGTGGATTACAAATATTTTTCAGATTAAAACCAAAATATCCAGAAATCATGCATTTTCTGAAAACAAGCAAATGAAAACGCACCTCCTTTAGTAGTTGCGATTCCTCTACATTTTTAGCAACCAGATCCTTCGTGTCTCTCTGGTCTGACATGTTTCCATACTTTGTAAGAATCTCTGCAAATGGAGTCAGAGGAAGGTCACTCTCAAGGTTTATCTAAAAAAAAAAAAAAAAAAAAACATACAGCTGAATCAATTTCCTTGTTGGGTTTTAATCAACACCTTTTCAAAGTGATGAAAAAACACAATTTTCAGTAAAAATACAAACATCTTTAAAATAAGTGCAAGTTTTTCACCTTACACAACATTTTGTTTTCTTGAGAAAGTCACACATTTCAAGATCAAACATCACAAACAGACACCAAATAAATCTAAAGCAAAAAGCTCAAAAAAGCTGCAAGCTTTGAAGCTTAAAATTTAAACTACTGTAAACAGTAAGAAGCTTGTAGATTCGATGTCGTTATACCTGAGACATAGACTTGCATGAATTTTAGACATCAAAACTTGTATTAACGACTTTTAATTAAGACAAGATGTTAAATCAATTGCATTAAATCTTTAAAGTAAGATTCCCATGAATTTTCAAGTTCGCTTATTGAGGGATTTCATCACGTGACTAACTTGAACTGGATTCCATTTTGCAGGGCAGAAGTGTTGTTGCGTTTCACATGTCTTCACATGGCCCATGCAGTCACATTACATGTACAACAAACATACTACATGCTAACCTACCAGTACCAGTTCAGCAAATTTGACTAATTCCAATTTTTTGTTCACTTCAGATTTTACTTCATATTTTTCTTAAGTTTGATATGTTCACCGGGTATACGAAAAGTAATTTTAACGTTAATGCCAGCTGATTGTTCATTATACTCAGACAAATCCTACAAGTGCTCGCTGCAAATCATATGAGCCATAGGTTGAAAGCCATCATGTCGTACAGCAGAAACCCACTTCTAACGTCGATCAGGATCTGATGGAAATCGAGAAAATGTCTTTTTATTCCCCCGCACACATCTATTAGTGCAACCAATGGCACAGCAAGATTCTGGCATAATTCTTACAAAAAATAATCTTATTTGACAACATGCAAACGTAAGTAAGTCTAATTACATGTACAGCCTGACAGCAGATGACAGTGTTTTTGACCGACAAAATGGCGATGTAAACAAAGTCATGTGACCTCATGACCTCAGCTGATACCCTTATATGATAAAAGACTCAAATTCTATCATAAAATTCTAATTTCTGTGGTTGATGATGGTAAGGCTGGGGATCGAGTTACTTGACAACAGAGATGTGGATTCTGAGAAGGTTGAAAATAAGACGAGGATTGAAAGTCAGAGGGAACATACAATTAGGGCACAAAAGTCAGTGATCCTATAAAGGTAGGTGTGCAAAAACTATCTATGCCAATTCTGAATAAGTAAATGTAAATGTCAGCATCCTTAAGTACCTTAAGAGTCCTTCACCTAAATCTGTTTCTTAAAACAACAACCTACAATTTAATTAAATTTTGTAGAAGTAAACAAGTTATTTATTTTTAATATGACGTGCGAATGAATCACTTCAACAACATTTGGATGTAATTTTAATATAAATTTGAACAATTCATCATCTATTTGGCTCCCAAGTGCAATATTAATCATATACAAAGGTAAGTTAATTAAGTTTGGCAGATGTAAACAAGTTGTTTATTTTAATATGAGAAGGTTGAAAATAAGACAATGAAAGAGAGATGATGAACTTGAGGCATACAGGTCATTGATCCTTCAAAGGTAGGCATGTGAAAACTGTCTATGCTTATTCTGAATGTGTGAATGAATTGAATGTCACTATTTTACGAATCTGAAGGGCTCATCCTGAATCTTAAAGATCTGATCACCTAAACCTGTCTTTTAAAACAAAAAATAATCTTAAAGTTAATTAAAGGTTATATAAAAACATCACGTATGTACGTAATGAGGTATCATGTAACTACGTGATAATATGTTGGCAGACATAAACAATTTATTCATTTTATTATGAATTTAATATCATGTAATATGTGTGAATAAATTACTACAACAATAATTAGATCTAATTTTAATAAAAAATTTGAGCAATTCATCATTTATTTGGCTTCCCAAATGCATTATTTATTATATACAAAGGTATATGAATAAAATTGGGCAGAGGTAAACAAGTAATTTTCGTTAATTATGAAATGTGAATGTACTAAGCTCTAAAGGGACATGGTAAAAAATATTTTTTTACGTACACACATGATAATAATTATGTAATAAAATCACGTACGTACGCAATGAAGTATCACGTATATACGTGATAATAATACGTTTGTTTGTTTGATGAGGGCTTTATGGCACCATGACAGTGAGGGTCAAATTATGCCTGAGAGATTAAATCATTCCAGAGGTAGGAAGAAAAGAATATAGTGGAAAACTGAGAGAAACACCAGAACTAAAAGCCAGAAAGCTGGGATCAAGAGAGGAAGTGCATGGGTGAGAAAAAGGAGCAAAAGTAGAGAGAGAGGGGTGGGAGAGGAGGACTAAATATGGTTGTAGGGGGAAGAATGATGAATGAAGGAGATCATTTTATCCGTAGGGTCTTTCTGGAAGAGCCCGGCTATTGAGTTGTGGGGAGCGAGGGAAGCTCTGGAAAGGTTGTACAGGAGGAAAGCAAGGAGGACGTAGTGGACTGTGAGGGTGCAATGGCAATTTTGCAGAGGGGTGGAGGGGGCAGGAGCCACTAAGGAGGTGGGAGTGAGTGAGGTGGGTGTCACCTATTCTAAGGCAGGTAATGTAGACATTGTCGACAGGGGAGAGATTGTGGATGGTGGGTTTGATCAGAATAATTTGCTGGATGATGTAGGGTTTGTTATTAATTTGGGAGTCCGTCCCATGAGATTTACCAGAGGTCACGTCACGAACAAGGGAAGCGATAAGCGGTTTGATGTCAGAGAGGGTTTTATAAAAAGGGGTATTAAGGAGGTGGAGGGCAAGCTTAGCAGCTGCATCAGCCCTGTCATTGCCAGGGATGCCAACATGGCTGGGTATCCAGAAGAAAAGAACACTTTTCCTGCAGAGGGGGCAAAAGGAGTTTACGGAGGAGGTAGGATGTGAGGTTATCGCATTTAAGATTGAGTAAAGAAGTAAGGACAGCCTTGAACGTGAAGGCTGGTGATGAGAGAGGTCCTGTATGCACCCAGACAAAGCCTGAGGGCTTCATTTTGGATAATTTTGAAGTGGTTGAGGTAAAAGTTGTGAGCGGCACAGTAGACAATATCGCCATAGTCGAGCTTGGCATGAATGGTGAGCCCGAAGATTTTAAAGAGAAGATGGGGGTTTGCACCCAAAGTGGTGTTGGAGAGGAGACGGAAAAGGTTGAGGTTGCTGTTGCATTTCAGTTTCAGATTAGTGATGTGTTGCTTGTAGGAGAGTTTAGGGTCTAGGGTTAAAGCTAGGAACTTAGTGTGGTCAACTTTAGGGATGCGATTGCCATTGAGCACGAGGTTCGGGTTTGGGTGGAGGTTGTTGAAATGACAGAAGTGCATGCAGACTGTCTTGTCATCAAAGAATTCAAAACCGTTATTGTTGCACCAGTCTTGCTGCCGGTGTCGGCTGAGTTGGAGCCTATTTTTGACAAGAGAAAAGCTAGAGGAGGAGTAGAAGATGGTGAAGTTGTCCATGTAGAGGGCATGTTTGATGTTGGGGCCAAGGTTGTCCACGATGTCTTAAGTGCTCAGGTTGAAGAGGGTGGGGGAGAGGATGCTGCCTTGGGGAATGCCCTCTTCTCTGTGGTAGGGGTTGGAAAGGTGTGGCCAATACACACTAGGAACTGCCTGGGTGAGAGGAAGTTTTGAATAAAGATGGGGAGGTGGCCTCTGAGGCCAATGGTGTAAAGGTTGTGGGTAATGCCGTATTTCCAAGTAGTGTCAAAAGCTTTTTCGAAGTTGAAAAAGATGGCAATGAGGTCTTCCATTTTTGCAAAGGATTCCCAGATAGCAGTGTTGAGCATAATCAACTAGTCCAGGGTATTGCGACGTTTCCTGGGGTTGGTGGATTGTGGGCATTGAAGTCACCAAGAAGGATGAGAGGGGAGCTGAAAGGTGAGGTTGTTAAGGCTGGTTGACTGAACATTGGCATTGGGGGGAAATAGATATTGCAAAGAGTGAAGGTTTTGTGGAGGGTGATAGACATACAGATGGCCTGAAGGTCGGTGTTTACATGAACAGGGCTGTGTGGAATATCGTGTCTAACAAGAATGGAGACGCCCTCACAGGCCCTGTCAGCATCCACTTGATGTTTATGGTAGCAAGTGAACGTACATAATAATAATACGCACATACGTAATAATAATATCATGTATGTACGTAATGAGGTATTATGTACCTACGTGATAATAATATGTACATATGCAATCATTTCTACATACCATTATGTTATTTAGCTCGTCATTTAATACAGTACAAAAATCACAAGACAGAAATCATTTGAAAAGCTTTGTGTTTTTATAAAAAAAATAAGAATGAACACCTTATGTTTGTTTGTTTGTTTGATGAGGTCTTAACGGCACCACGACAACGAAGGTCAAATTGTGCCTGAGAGGTCAGATCATTTTAGAGGTAGTAAGGAAAGAGACCAGGGGAAGAATGAGAGAAATTCAAGAACAAAAGCCAGAAAGCTGTGATCGAGAGAGGAGGTGCATGGGTAAAACAAAAACAAAGAAGAGAGGGGGTGGAAGAGGAGAATTAAATATGGTTGTAGAGGGATGCATGCTGAAGGAAGGAGACTATTTTAACAATAATTAATTTTAATATAAGTTTGAGCAATTCATTATCCATTTGGCACTAAATGCAATATTATTCTTTTTCAAAAGATGCACAATTCAGCTTCTGAAATGAGATATTTCCTAGAAATTTGTTGTCTACGGCTTACAATTATCCGATGTTTTGCAGCCAAGTAATACAGAATTTCTTTCTGACTAAACCCTAAATCAAAGTAGAGACGTACGAGTTGATCCCTATCCATTTCGGGAAATGTAGATGTATCATGCATTGTATCACGTAGGTTTGCTTACGTTTTACACACTTGCTTATCTACCACGCATGCAATAATATTACGTAATAATATTACATATGTATGTGATACCTCATTACGTACGTATGTGATATCATTACGTACGTACTTGTTATTATCACGTACGTATGAGACACTTCATTACGTACGTATGTGATATTATTACATACGTATGTACTTATTATTATAACATACGTACATAATTAAAATAATTTTTACCATGTCCCCTCTAGAGCTTTGTATGAATGAACATTTTTAAGAATAATTAATTTTGATATAAGTTTTAGCAATTCATCATATATTTGGCACTAAATGCAATATTAATCTTTTATCAAAAGATGCACAATTCAGCTTCTGAAATAGTCTGTACTTTCATTTTCTTCAAGGTTAATGTTCAGCTGCAAAAGGGCTTTAGCTTAAGTACCTGTTACACGGAACATAAGATACTAACAAGAGCAGTCTTTAAATCTTAAATATACTGTACCATGCCGTATTCAACAAAAAGTGCCCAGGGCATGGAGGAAAATATAATTGTGCCATTTATTTCTGCCAAAGTTTCTTCCTAATAAATCCCCATGCTCAGCAGTTGTACTAGCACTGTACATATAAGGGAACTGGTTCTAGCCCTATATAATGACCACCACAAACCTTATTCACCACAAAAATAGCCACCACAAAAAAAGCCACACCAGAAATAGCCACCACAGAAATAATCAAGTAATGTTACAAAATATATTTTGTATTGATGTTGGGATATGTTACTGGTCAAAAAATGTTGGGTGGGCGCTTAGAAGAGCATGGGCTCTTATTATGTCGAAAATGGTATTTAGTTTTGTAGTTGTAGCTAATTATAAATAAGGATTTTCTGACAAAAGTTGTTATGTATGGCCCATTTTTGATTTTAACTATCACCTACACAAAGAGTGGTAGAACCCCAACTAAAGATACAAAACATTTATTTAAAGATTACAGATGAATAATAGCCACGTCTGAAGATAAGGAAGTAGCTATGATGGGCCAATCAGATGGTTCACTGCAGTTCAGTGAGATAAAAACAAGAAAGCAAAACCAAAAATGAAATGGAATGGCAGAAAATGCAAACAAGGGAATGATAAATAGAACATAACCAAAACAGTACAATTGCCGAGGAAAAGCCAAAGTATCATGGCTTGGATGCCATTTTCTATTTCATTACCAACAAATGGCAATAATGTATTATAACAAATATTTGTGTAAAATGATATTTTCAGAACAATTTTGCAGGTGAAAATATTAATAACAGTTCTGGTTAAGTTTGTCATTGAGAAGCCCTGCTTATGTTAAATAAAATAAATACTCCTGTAGCAGCCCTGGGAAATTCACCATATCAAAACCAGGACTTATTTGTTGGAGTAGAGGGTATGGCTACGGCCGCAATGTTACATGACATGGGTTAAACATTCCATTCGGGAGTGTGATATGTTGTGCTAATATCATGCTTATATCATGGCAACACTGTGGACATTTACTGTGTTGTTACAGGATTCTACCAATGACATTCCATTCAAGCCCTTCCTGGCATACCAAGACACCATTCTTGGACTTGTTTGACTCGGTCATTTAAGGGCATGTGAAAACTTACTAAAGGTTGCTTATGGTTTCTACAGCTATTTCAGCAGCCCTCAGGGTAGGATCTGAGAGATCTTGTTTTGTAGTGTTTAGCAGTAAGTTCACAGCGAGGTTAATAGTGCTAGATGTTAACCTAATTCAAAGACCTGAGATGGGCTGTGTTGCTTAACCCTTCCAGTCACAAGCAGACATGGAGAAAGGAACAATTTTTTTGGTTAAAAGCACAGGAAAAAAAGGAATTCGTAGGAAATTTGTTGTTTACATTTTTTTGAGAGGGGCAGGGGGGGTGGGGGATTTTTTTTTTTTTTGGGGGGGGGGGTAAGAAAATATAAATGATAAATATGTGCTCTAAAAACATCCCTTATGTAATTTTGCACATTAAATTGCGAAAGAGGGAAGCATATAAAAATGTAATGTTTTTAAGGCCGAGCTGGGTACCAAAATATTGGGTACCCCCCTCCAAAAAAAGAATCTTTTTAGCTCTACAATTTCTGCAGAATTGGTATGCTATTAAGCTTACACTAAAATTACGGTAATTTCACCAACTCGGACCAAAAATAAGCTCAAGAACGTCACAAACATTTTTTGGTCCGACCTAGTGTAGTAACTGTGATTTTAATCATGGTAACTAATAAAATACCAGTTCTGCGAAAATTATACATAAAATTATACTATATAATAATATATATATATATATATATATATATATATATATATATATATATATATATATATATATATATATATATATATATATATATATATATATATATATATATATATATATATATACATACATACATACATACACACATACATACACACATACATACATACATATATACATGCATACATACATATATATATATTTTTTACCCCGCTAAGGGTAGTGGGGATATTCACGAAAGTTATACTTACCTTCCATACTATTAATATGCAATCTGGTCACATGACCTGATTCTAACGCACTTCTAATCGACCTTAAAAACTTAGTTACCAACCAAGCCCTGACCTCCATATTACCTCTACTAACCCTCACTTAACATTCCACCAAGGCCTGAACAAAAGGGGAGGCAGGCCGGGATGCATGGAATGTAAGTATAACTTTCGTAAATATCCCTGCTACGCGTAGCGGGGTAAATTTACTTTTAGTTGTACCTTACCTTCCATGCTATTAATATGCAATTAGATTGCAACCGAGGATAGGAAGGAAGGGACTTCAGGCTGCAGCACATTTATTTTTTATCTTAAAAGGCTGGTACTAAAACTCGCACTAGTCTCATCCCACTTAAGGGACAAAATTCCTTCTCCTCTTAAGGACAAAAGACCTCCGAATAGGAACTATCAAAAATAGTAACCCACTGCTAGTTATGACAAGAAAACAGAGAGCACTCTGTTGAGAATAACCAAGGTAAAACGTTTACAGAACAAAGGTTAATCATCCGTGAAAACATGCGAACACAAACCGTTAGTGAACAGAATCAAAGTGTAAACAACGCTCGAAATGTCATGACAAAAACTCACCAGGCTTGTCAGAGGATTGGAGCCGTTAAGGGAAGCATGTAGTGATCAAACCGTCTGTAAAGTTAAACTAAGCAAAAACTGCCAGAACTGCGGCAGAACCACGCTAATCAAAGATAAACGAATTAAAAGGCACCAAAGACCAGCAAAATTCCGTTAGTAAAATAATGAAAGAACAATCGCTAAAACAACGGCAAAGTTTCGTTAGTATTAATAAAGGAAATAACAAGAGCCCAAACAGCCAAAAAATTTCGTTAGTAAAAAGAAACGAATTAAACGTGCCAGAACAGCAGCCGAAATCTGTTAATGAACGATTAAAATGTTAAGAAAATTAACGTAAAAGCCCCAACAGAACAAGAGAACGTAAATAATTAAAGAATATTCACCTCAAGAAAGGGGTGGTCCTCCTTTAAAAAGAACGGCCCTTGCAACTCCGCCTTAATAGTCCGTTATATCCTTCAGATATGCGGAGACGAACGTGGCTGGTGTTTTCCATACCACAGCACAAAGAATCTCGTTAAGGGGATCCTCACCAAAAATTGCAATTGATGTAGCTATGCCTCGTACCTGAGGTGCCTTAACCGAACGTTCTGTGAATTACGCGGATTTATTCTATGTGATCGCCAGAACAATTCGACGTGAAATTGTATCACGTAAGACGGCGCGATGCGGCTTTTGTAAGGACACAAACAAAGTGGCGATGTCGTTCCGAAAAGATTGCGTACGTTTGATATAGTATTTGAGACATCGAACGGGACACCAGATCTTGTCCTCTGTCCTGTCAGAAAAGGTAGCAAGTGACGGAAGGAAAATAGGTTCCAGTAAAAACTCTAACGTCTGATTTTGGCTAAGAAGGCCGGATCGGGCACAAGTTAAACGCTCCCCGATTCAAAGCAAATATGACCCTTATTGAATGAAAGCGCGAGAATGGCGCCACTACATCTAGCCGAGGCCGCGGAGAGTAAAAATACCATTTTGATTGTCAGTTCCTTGAGAGGACATTCTGGCAAAGGCTCAAACGAAGCTCGTGCCAATGTCTCATGCACCACCTGCATATCCCAAGGGGAAGCGAGGTTCCGAACTGAAGGTCTTTGTAAGAACATTCCTTTAATCAATCTTTCCAGAGCTGCATGTCGGTGATGGTCGAGCCATCTAGAAAGCCCCAGTGGATAACTGCAATGACTGTCCTGAACCCCTGAACTGATTTAATGTATTTATTCAGGTAAAACTGAACCAACAAAAAATCCGCTACTTCACCAAGAGGCCGTATGCGGAAAAAACGATCTATCCAGGCACCAGTCTCGGAACATTCCAAGTCTGGAAGCATACATCTCCAAAGTGAAAGATCTTCGGCTTCAGGCTGCCATTTGGGCAGCTGCCTCCGAAAGACCCTGCGACACAAGGGATTTGCGGACAGAGGCCACACAGTCAAATGGAGTGCTCTTGGATTGTGGTGCAGTTTGCCAGAGCCCGGGATTGAGATTAACTCGTCTGTGACCGGAAGCTCGTACGGGAAACCTGCGACAAGATTGAGCAGCTGAGGGAACCACAGTTGGCCGGGCCAATTGGGAGCTACCAGAAGAAGCATGTAATCTGACCGTACATCACCTTGCCCAGTACTCTCGGTACCAGAGCAAACAGTGGGAAGGTGTAGCCCACGAAGTGGGTGCACCTGATTGTAAACGCGTCGACTTTCCAGACTCTCGAGTCGGGTGTCAGCGCGCAAAAAATTGGTAGCTTGTGGTTGTCCACGGACGCGAACAGATCTACGTACAGGAGACCGAAGGTCAACCAGATCGCCCGCAGGAGGAGGGCCCATTCTGTGGGGGCTCCTTGGAGGCGGGATAACAGATCCGCGATCGTGTTCTTCTTGCCTGGCAGGTGGACCGCCTGAAGTGTGACCTTGTTCGTCATGCACCAAGACAGAAGGGCCTTGGCTAAGATCCATAGCCTCCTGGATCTCGTGCCTCCCTGTCTGTTGATAAACGCAATAACGTGGTGTTGTCGGTGAGTATGAGAATAGTCTTGTTCTGTACCCGTGGTAGGAAATGAACAAGAGCCTGAAGTACTGCCTCTAGTTCCGACAGATTGATGTGCTGATCGCACCAAGTGTCTGTCTAAAATCCCGCGACTTGGAACAACGCTAAATGCGCTCCTCACCCCGTTAAAAATGCATCGGTCACCACTGACATCGAAGGTCTGACAGGTGGAAAAATCGCTTCCTGTGACAGGTGAGTGGACGCACCACCAGTAAATGTGGGGGACCACCATCTGCGTACGGGGGATGAGGACACTGAGGTCTCTCCTGGATGGTATGAAATGATTCAGTAGATAAAATTGTAGATCCTGCATGTAAAACTTGCACATGGGGACTACATCTACTAGGCTGGCTAGGTACCCCAAGAATACCAACGAAGCTCTCGCCGGCAATGCCGGTAACCAGAGAAGGACATCGGCTCCCGCTCTCACGGCTAGGATTCTCTCCTCCGTCGGTCGTCTACGACCTTGAGTAAAATCCAGGACTGCTTCCATAAAAGTGGGAGTCTAAAACGGAACTAGGTTGGACTTGGCGACGCTGATCACCCACCTAAGTTCTGTGCCACTCTTATGACCACGTTCGTGTGTTTCGCACCGGTGACTGCGTCTACTGCGACAATCAGCCAGTCGTCTAGGTACATAAAGATTCTGATGCCTTGCCTTCGTAGGAAGGCCGTTAGAACTCTCGTTATCCAGGTGAAGATCCTGGGGGCAGTCGATAGCCCGAACGGTAACGCCCTGAACGTGTACGTAACTCCCTTGAATTGAAGACAGAAAACGCCTGTGTTTCTTGAGTCCTTGAGCATTGGCACATGGAGATATGCGTCCGCGAGGTCGACAAATGTGGCCCACAAGCCCCTCGTTAACTGAGGGAGGATGGAGTGAAGAGTCTCAATGTTGAACTTCAACGGACGAATGAACCTGTTTAGTGGTCTCAGATTAATTATCGGGCGCCACTTGTTCCTCTTTTTGGGGGCCAGGAAAAATGTAGACTTTACGAGGTTTTTTTTGGGGTTCCAAATGAGGGTGATGGCGTTCTTTGCCAGCAATTCCCCGATTTCTGTCCTTAACAACTCTGCGTGGTCGCTCAGACGAGGCGTGGGGGTGGGGCAGGGGAGTCGTGAACTCTAGACGGTAACCCTGTTCGTAGCATCCATTTGTCTGTGGTGACTCTCTTCCATGCCTCTAAAAATTTCCCCAAATGTCCCCCAACTGAATCTTCAACGGGGGCATCGTGGGTGGGTCAAAAATGCTGTCCCTTGCCCTTTCCCCTCCCTCGAAGGGGTACCCGCTCTGCCTGCAAAGGGGAAGCAGCATTGACAGGTCCCTGCCATTTTCACTCCTCTGGTCCACACAGTGGACTCCTGGCGAGAGGAAGAAGCTGTATAGGGCCCCGTGACTGTGTCACGGCGACGCCGGGTCCGTTGCTGGTTAAACGCACCTTAGCCCGGTACAGGGGCTGAAGGGTGGCGACATGTGGGAAGAGACAAAAAATACTTAGTCTTCGCTAACAGCTTCTGAGTCTTCCGAAGATCGTCCTGGTGGCCAACTTGGCGCGACAGAACAATTCAGAAGTGATCTGCAAATAGAACCGGGCCTTCTGTTGGCAACCGCCGAAGGTCAGAGAGTCCAAAGAGAGAGAGAGAGAGAGAAAATTCTCGCGCCTCTCCCGGAGTACCTTTGTGGAGGCTTGGGAGAGTTGGTCGACTGTCACGTCGAACAAATCCGAGAGTCCGATTAACAGAGGCAGGGTATTTGTAAGGACGTCGGCTGGTGGATGTCTACGCAAAACCGAGTCTAAGCCCTCTGTCACCTATACGGCAAGGGCTTGGTATTTAAATCCGCCATACGACCTGGTTGACAGCTGTTAGGGAATCTTCCCTCCGCTGGACCGCAGGGTTAAGAAATTTCTTAGCCCTGGACATGGAGCTGGACACTGCTGCGGTGCCGCTCGCCGGCTGGCGGAGGAGTTGCCACATTCCGTCGGGATCAGGGAGGTGTTTATGAGCGCCTGATAGGCAGCTGGTTGGACACGCATGGCCTAATCAACTTCATTGTTATAGGCTGTCCAGTCTCTGTTCGGAGTCCTAGCCCAATGCCTAACCCTGGACACCAGGGAGGCATCAATAAGAAATTGCCTAGCCATTGGCTTAGTATCCCTCGGAGCTGAGCTGAGCAGTTTAGCTGAGACTGTGGGCCAGCCTCTACAAAAGGTGCCTCTGTAACATCCAGCTTGATTTCCCGTTCTAGGAAGTCCATAAGCTGGGCAAGCCACTCCCTTCAGGAGACCTCACCGTGGGGACGGGAGGGTAGGGCTCCGCCACAGCGTTTGGCACCACTCGGAAACGTCTTAGTGTATGCATACTCAGCTGTGGCGGCCCGTCGTCGAGTGCCCTGCTGAGAGTGGGCGGAGGCCTCGCCTCCCGGACGAAAGGAAGCCGCCCTTTAAGCTTGGGTGGTGGTGGGGGGAAGACGAAGACGGCCTATCTGACCGTCGCTTCTCCACTCTCTCGGCTGCTCTTTAAAAGTGCCGGTCGTGGTGGAGTCTGTGCTCCAACCACGCCGCTTGATCCCAATTGCTGCATAGAGTACAAGGCTTGGACATAATCTGCATGCGTAAGACATGAGATGGATGTCACTGGAGTGTAATCTAAAGAAGCGTTTGCATGCTGTGCATCGTAGGACATCTTGGGTGCGTAATGCACCAACACTCGGGTACCTGTCCTCTGTGTCCATGATACTGGTGAAAATAATTGCGGAACTGTAACGTTCAACGCGGACAATCTTATTAATGACGTTCACACGGCCGTAGAACTGCGTAGCTAATGGCTACGGGACCAAGAAGAAAATAGTTCTCGTGTTGCTATACTTCTTGCGAAGATTGTCACTTGTCACCTGACCACGTAGCTTCGTAGCTAGTGGGTGTATTTCCGGGTATAATCATACGGTGTACGTTATCCCGTTACAAAACTATGGAGCGGTACATATCCAATCACCGGAGCCATATGGAACCATTCGGCCGTCCAACAAACCCGAAAAACACGAGCCGTGGAGCCCTCCAATGGACTCGTATGGACCCGTAAACACGGGCCGTGGAGCCGTCCAATAGACCAACGGAGCCGTAAACACGGACCGTGAAGCTGTATGGAACCAACCAATGGACCCGTATGAAGCTGTCACGGACCGGTGAACATGGGCCGTGGAACCGTATGGATCCGATCACCGGAGCCGTACAGACCAGAAAGGACCTGTGAAATCACTTGTGACTCGCGTATAAACTCTTTGGGTGCCACCTTTACATGGCCCTATTGGTCCCTATCGTGGAACCGTGGACCACAGCGGTAAACAAAGGGTTTACTTCACTAAAAATAGGCGCCGCTCCTAACTCAGTAATCTTATGGAGAAGGGGGCGCTTCTTTATAGTGGTTTATATTCTAAGTGACGTCTTCTTTAGGACGCCACTTAGTTTATCAATATATAGGTATCTTACGTCTGATAGACCGCACCCGTGGCTCTACTGGCTCAGTAATCTATCGAGTCAGAGGCCTCCAGGTGGTTATTCAGGAAAAAGTTAACACAGTAAACTACAAACACAGGCCTCCACAACTCAGTAATCTTATCGAGAAGGTGGCCATAGCGTAAGTAGAAACTCTGAGGCTAATTGATTTATATTTTCTGAAAAAGAAAGATATATATATATATGAATGCATACATATACAAATATGCCAAAACGCCGTTACGGGGGATGTACCTATGATCCTTCGATCATGCTTATAGAGAGACAAGGCATAGCAACAAAAACAATTTTAACAGAAAAATTCTTTATCTGAAAATCTTTTAGAACCTGAGAAAAAGCATCAAACGGTAAAATTTTATCAGCGTAGGGGTAACGTAGAAAACACAAACCACTGAGTAACTTGGCGTCTGTGGAGATAAAAAGAAAAGATCACATCTCCTATAAATAGGATGCCGGAGAGACCCCCTCCCGGTCTCTCCAATGCCCCAAATTCAAGCCTGAAAATTAAAAACTTGCCAGAAAAACGAAACTCGATAAACACTGGTAACGTTAATTATAATATAGGCTCTCTTGTAACAACTGTAGCTCCTTTGAGCTGTAAAAAGCCGACTCCTCGAACACTCTGTGGTGACGTCGACCCAATGCGTATGTGCCAACATCAATTAAAGAAATTGGCCTAATGCATACGAGAACCTGTACTGAAGATATCCTTACATGTAAATACAATGCGT
>JAIGNY010000634.1:1862500-2122876 GCA_020152595.1 Chiridota heheva
AGATTTTTGAATGCTATCTTCACCACTGTTTCTTTTTAAGTCCTCTTTTATATAACATGGACATGCTTGACCCCTGAACTAATCCTTGAAGAGATTATTCGTGTAGTCACACATGTGCATTTTATGAGAAGGGGGCAAATTTTTCTTCAAAATTGTAAGGTTGTCGTTTTCAACCATTGAAATCTGAAACGTACCCCCTAATTAGGATTTAATGGTTTTTGTTGTCTTTCTGGCAACATGTCTTTTAATTCCTTGAAATTTTGCAACTGAACCTGGGTAAATTCCTTTAGGGCTTCCCATGCTTGGGATGTTTTTTGGAATCTGAACAAATTATTCCCATGGCCAAATATGTGCATTCCATGAGATACAGAACAGTCAAGGAAACAAACGGGTAAAAAACACATTTTGATTTTTTTTTTACATGGATATGCACGTTTTATAGCTCTTAGAGAATTGTGTGCAAATGACTGAAAGTAGAATGTGCAAATGACTGAAAGTAGAATGTGCAAATGGCTGAAAGCAGAATGTGCAAATGACTGAAAGTAGAATGTGCAAATGACTGAAAGTAGAAAAAGTGTGACAACACAACATCACAATTTAACAAAGTCTGTGTATTTCATTAAAACGTAGTCATTAAAAAAATTAATCTATTGGGTACAAGAAACAATGGGCAAAACATGTTATCTAAAAAAAATAATAATAATTCAATCATTTAGTAATAGGTATCTAAAGGTATATATGGACAGGCAACATTAGCTAAATTGATTTAAAATATATCAAAAACCATCATCGAAGCAAAACATTTAATAAAAATTGGTGAAACATTGAACATTTTACAGGGTCTTTAACCATTACTCTACCAGGGCTTTGAAAAAAGCGAGCCCATTTTTCGTAACTTTTTTTTTCATATGCATTTTCGACAACTTTTATTTCATTTTCTTTCGTTACAAGTTTGGTTAATATAGAGGCTAAGATATTTATCTTTTTAGTAATGAAAGCCAATTTAGGAAATATTGGACAAAAATATGCAAATTAAGCAATTTTCGGCTACATTTGGTCAACAAATGGTCAATCTTTGCAGAAGTATAACTTCTTGTCAATATTGAAAACAGATTTGTGTTACATATTTAGATGCTTTATGAAATTTCCTTTTCAATGATACTAATCTATAATTTTTAGAAAGAAAGGAAAGATGAAAAAATATCAAAAATGATAAAAGTCAAAAGACCCTAAAAAGCTGCAGCAGAAAAATAAGTATGCAGTGGTCACGGTGAGACTTGAAGCCGGAGTGCTTGCGTGCTAGCCGCGTACATTTCCTCTGCACCACGTAGTCATTCAAATTAGAGAGGTAAAATATATTTCTTATAGGACAGGTTCTAAATAGAAGAGGTATGCCTTTATTTACATTTCAGATGAAAGGAAAATTCAAGTGCTTTCGAACAGCGATTCAACGAAGCATGTGTGATGTACAGTTTGGGTACACAATTTAAAAAAAAAAAAAAAAAAAGGTTTAAAAATGGCAGAAATTCTTTAAATTTTCAAGAAGTTTCTCCAGAACAAAAGATTGCAGGTAGGGATTATAAAAATTAGACCAGAAACCAATACTATCATGTCGTAGAACTTGCGTGTTTAATTTTGAAGCAGAAATGTGATCTTGAAGTTAATGTAAGATTTGAAAAAAACAAAAAAACATTGTTTGTAATTTTTTTAGCAATTTTTGAGTTTTACCCTTTTTCAATGTACTTTTTCTCAAAATTCTGTAATACGACCCCTATAAAAAAGTTTCATGTTGTGAAAGAAATATCTGAGTACTTTAAAATTATACCAAAATTACTCCTATAGGACTGTGGTAGAGTCCCGATTTTATTTTTAGAAAGAGGTGGTTTGAAAACGGCAATACTATCAACGCGTGGTAAAGGGTTAAATCTCAGGCATTAATTTGCATATATTTTAAATTTTACAAGGCAATCTTAGTATTTTCTTTTACTTTTGTGAGTTTTTGAAATAAGGTGATTTTTAAAATCACTTGCCATACAAGTCAATAGAAGAAAATCAATGATTTTGATGACTTTCTTAACACAGCAGTCAATGGGAGCTCAGCCTTATCCATATATTACGTTCTATGAACCTGGTACACCAGCCACTTATAAACACACACACTTCTTGAATTTTTGAAATCTGCATCTTCTTAATCGAAAGTAGGATCAGAGTAGTTTTTCCACCATTATCTTTCCTTAATTCCCATGACATATGAAATGCACATGTTTGACCAAAGGAATATTCCTTTAGATCCTAGCTTTTTGATTATTATTGGGTTTCTTATAGTTCATAGTTAAAATACTAACTCTCAACTTCTCTGCTCAACATTATAGACAAGCAGTCAAACATCTGATAAACTAAGAAGTCCATGTAGATTCATTTAGGTAAAAAGTTAAATCCATACTCATTATTTTGTTTGTTTGTTTTGCACTTTTAAGCATATGCCAGAGAAACCACAAGTAAGTCACAATGACTTGTTTTCAGTGTGTACCCGATGAATTTGCAAGGATGGAAAGTGGATGAACACCGGGTTAACACCATGCTCTCTTCCAGCAGGTTTCAGAGAATCAGGCAGGGGGTGAAACTCCTACCATCGGGACTAATAGCTTTACGTCCCCTCCGAAGGACTAAAAAATCAAGCCGTTCATGGCGTAAGTGGATAAGAGCACATGACTCCCCCTGGATAGGATGCCAGTCCATTGCAGGTTAACTTCCCAACAGTGCCAATACTCATTTTACAGCTGAATGTATTGGAGCAAGTCGAGTAAAGTGTCTTCGCAAAGGACACAATGCAGCGCTCGCAACGAGAGTAAAACCCAGTACCTTTTGCATACAAGCATGAGACATTTCACCATGTATAAGGGTGCTTCAGCTGACATCATAAAGTCACATGACTTTGTTTACATTGCCATTTTGTTGGGCGAGAACGATCATCTGCTGTACACTTATTCAGACTTACAAACGCTTGCATGTTGTTATGTAAGATAATTTTTGTAAGATAATTATGCCGGAATCTTGCTGTGCCATTGGTTGCACTAATAAATGTAAGCCGGGGAATAAATAGAAGTTTTCTCGATTTCCATCTGATCCTGATCGAGGTTCAAAGTGGGTTTCTGCTGTATGATGCAACGTCTTTCAACCTTCGGTTTACACTACAATTTGCAGTGAGCACTTTATACCAGGTATGTAGGCTTTGTCTGCGTAAAACGAACAATCAGATGATGTTCACTAAAAGTTACTCTTCGTATACCCGGTAAATACATAAAACGTTAGGAAAATATGAAGTAAAATCTCCGCCGCGAACAAAAACAATAAAATTTGCTGAACTGTTACTGGTAGGTAAGTTTGTTGTATGTGTACTGAGCTGTGTGAAGACCCATGAAACGCAATGACGCTTGACCGGCAAAATGGCTTCCAGATGATTTATTCACGTGATGAAATCTATCTATAAAGAGCTTTAAAGGGGTAAGAAATGTTGACGAGATCAGGGAAAGTAACCATAATTGCAGCCCTGAATGTGAATATTTACCTTTCTTCTTCTGTTTTCTCTTTCAGTTTCCACATCTTTTTCATTTGTTATCATATACAAATCCTCGGATGATGTCATGAAGTACAACTGAGATACTGGTTGCCATGGTAGCAAGTTTTCTGATGAGCCGATTCTATTGCTTGGAGCAAAGACTGCTGCTTTTATGGGTGTAGGGGATGCCTTTTGCATGCCAAAGATGGGTTTGGGATTGGATGGATGGAAAACGTAAACTGCAAGAAAGAATTAAAAAAAAAAAAAGGGTACATAGTAAAATGTATTTCTTTTAAGTGCAATAAATCATAATAATATACAGAAAGTGATAATGTATAATAAGTTTCAAAAGCTATAAAAACCCTAACATATATTTAAAAAAATGAAAACAACGTTAAACAGGGTGTTCCTTCTCTTTCCCAAATTCATTATTGTGTCTTCGTTTTGCAAAGCGTTTAAAACTATACCCAAAGTCTATAAATACAAAAATATTTTTTAATGGGTTCAGAACAGTGTGTACATTTAGTCATCTATCGCTTCATTCTCAATGAGGAATTAAACAAAATTTTGCAAGCTTACCATGCAGCAAAATCACAATTATATAACAACTAGAAATGTAAGTAAGTAAGCAAGTCTCACCTGACATATATTGTTGATTTTCTCATTTCATAATTAGTAACAATGCATGTTTTTACAAGTGACATAGATTATAAAAAAGTGTTAAGATTTTTATGGCCATGATGTAAGTATTAACCCAAGCAATTAATATTACAAACAAAACCACCAAGCATACATATCTGACCTGGCTAAACCTGTTCCACAAAAAATAGTCAATGTCCATATAGACCATGAAAAGGGTTTAAACTTAGGAAATGTCTGAGTGACCCACTTGGGGCATTTGCTCCCTCAACGCATCCACTGGTTGCTATGCTGCAGTTGGGATTTCTTCACTTATCCACTATGAGCACCAATTTATGAGAACAGGTTTTAATATGAATCACTGATTGGTATTTCATGCCTACTCACCATCATCTTGGAAATCAAACACAGCAAGCAACTCTGATGACAGATCGGGTACCAGAATTTCACATCGCAAATGAACACTCCATTTTACTAGAAGAAACAAAAAAAAACCATCTTAAACTTTATAAATGCAAGATTGTAGCTGATCTTTGCAGTCATCAAACTGTACAAAAATTACAATGGTTTATATGTTTAATTCAATAATTAAATATTTTCATCATTCTCAACAATACAGACAAGAGACAAATCAAAACAAGATACTGTACGTGAAAGGCTTAACGAAACATAATAAAACATGCACGTGTGTAAATTAGAAATTACCCTGTCCAACATGCCAACCCACTTTTTGTCCCACATGACATCCCACCCTCACCCCAATTCCTCCATATTTCTCCCAATCATCATAACATCTTATACTCAATATTCCAGATGACATCCCACCACACTTTTATTTAATTCTCGATAATATACAGAAAAACAAGGTATGTGACATGCTTAACGAAACAATACAAAAAAAAAGAAGAGAGAAAGTGTGTGTATATTAGAAGTAACTTAAATATAAATGTACACAGGTCTTTCCGTTTTCTAATATGAATACTAACTTTCCCATTACGTTCTGCTATGTAATTTCGAATACAGTAAACTTCCCTTAGCTTATTGAGGAAGTGAGAAGAGTTAATAAACTCTTATACCTGTAAGAATATATCCAAGTTTTTAAAGTTACATCAGATTTGTGTAGAAATGACTAAAATCAGACTAGGAGTGACATCACAGCCTCATTTATCTCAAAGGTCTGTGGACATCTACAAGAGTTAAATAGCCTAATAACAAGAGCTTTATGATTTTGGTACAACAATTTTTGAAATTTGAATGTATATCTCAAATGTGGCACAATTTTTGGCACCTTTTGCACAGAATGTCACATCAGTTTTTCCTTTGTCACATTTGATTGGCATAGTTTCACACATCATAACCAGTTGACTGGTGATACATGTACACATATAAAAGATCATTTGATTATGTCTGTTTCATGAAAAATTGAATCCACCACTAAAATGCAACATCAAATTACTAATGAGTGTGAGTGAAGGAGGTAAAACATGTCACAAAATGTCAGACAAATTTTAATACATCTGTTTATGTTCATTTTGTCACATTATTTTCAAAATGTCACTGACTTTCGGGCAATGTGAAATTTTGTTACAAAATGTCACCATGTTACGGATGCTCCATTTTTTGGAGTTAAGACACATCAAAGCTTCAGGAACTATCATACTGTAGTATACTGAATTTGTGATGCATGACAGAGCAGACATTGCCGGACATAGTTGCTCTTCTATTCTGATCCAAATTTAGAAACTGACATTACCAAGGTGTCATCATTAAGCTGATGTGCGGTTGTTGCCAATTTCCCACTCACAGGAGGATAATTTTAAACAAACATCAGACTAGCAGTGCCATGTATCCATACCTCACATTCCTCAGAATATTTTTTCTTCTTTCTTCATTTTTTGAGATTTTGTGGTTCATAACTTTTTTAAACTTGACATATGGAACAAAATGAGGAATTTGCAAGCTTCACACATCTTATTTTATAATTTGAAACTATTCAGAAGACAAAAACAGGAAGAATTTGCACCAAAAGTTGTAAAGATTGATTATTATAATGGAGATAAATGGGTCTGTCTTGTACGATACAGACAGGCATTGACTTTGTTAGGTCTGATGGCATCTTTGATTTGATTTATTTCTATCTTCAGATCAATTTACAACAACATATACACAAATCATAGCAAGAAGTTTGTATGATGGAATACTCAAAAACATTTGTAAAAAACATGAGTATAGAACACACGATTAATACTGTAGCTATAAACATGTGATGTAGTAACTAATTGAAAGAAGATTAAGGACCAGAAATAATTCATCTTTTCTAGTCTGACCCTTGAAAATGAATTATAATAGTAAATAGTAATGTAACCTTACCCCTCCCCCTTTCCTGTACACTGGCCTAGTACACCTTCCCACCCCTAATAAAACAACCAAGGAACAATTCCACGTACACCTCCCGTGGTGCATAAGCCAAAAAAAAAGAAAAAAAAAAAAAACAGGAAGAAAAACAAACATTTAATTACATATAATTAAATAGATAGTAAATATGGAGAGGATACAAATCTAATGGTTATGGGTGGGGTACAATTAAATAGATAGTAAATATGGAGAGGATACAAATCTAATGGTAATGGGTGGGGTATTACAGAATTTAACACCTGTACATCACACTTGTGACTGCATAATACGTGTTCGTGGTAGAGGAGCATGCATTTGTTTTTAGATCAAGTATCATGTGAATGGAAGGCAGTATTGATATTCTAAAAAAGAATCTAGAAGCTTAGTGAGGAGGCCATGATAAAACTAAAATAAGGAATATCCCTAACTGGTAGGAGAAAAGGTCAAATAACTTAAGAATGCCCAATTCTTTGAAAAGAGGTGCAGTATGAGTCCGATATGGTAATTTGCATATGTTTCTAAGGGAACATATGCAAATAAGAGTTTTGGAGTTTGAATACGTGAAGTGGTGTAAATGTTTCTACACAATAAGTTTGTTTGTTTGTTTGATGAGGTCTTAACGGCACCACGACAACGAAGGTCAAATTGTGCCTGAGAGGTCAGATCATTTTAGAGGTAGTAAGGAAAGAGACCAGGGGAAGAATGAGAGAAATTCAAGAACAAAAGCCAGAAAGCTGTGATCGAGAGAGGAGGTGCATGGGTAAAACTAAAAACAAAGTAGAGAGGGGGTGGAAGAGGAGGATTAAATATGGTTGTAGAGGGATGCATGCTGAAGGAAGGAGACTATTTTATCTGGAGGATTTTTTTGGAAGAACTCAGCAATAGAGTTGTGGGGAGCGAGAGAAGCTCTGGGAAGGTTGTACAGGGGCAAGCAAGGAGAACGTGTTGGATTGTAAGGATGCAGTGGCAATTGTTACAGAGGGGTTGGGGAACCAATAAGGAGGTGGGAGTGAGTGAGGTGGGTGTGACCAATTCTAAGACGGGTAATATGAACGTTGTCGATACGAGAAAGGTTGTTGATGGTGGATTTGATCGGGATTGTGGGCTGGATAACATGGAGTTTGTTATCAATTTGGAAGTTCCATAAGGTTTGCCAGCGGTCACGAACAAGAGAAGCGATAAGCGGTTTGATGTCAGAGAGGGTTTTGGGAAAAGGGGAAGGGAGGAGGTTAAGGGCAAGCTTAGCGGCTGTATCAGCCCTGTCATTGCCAGGGATGCCAACATGGCTGGGTATCCCGAAGAAAAGAACACTTTTCCTGCAGAGGGTGGGAGAAAAGAGTTTCCGGAGGAGGAGGTGGCAGGTGAGGTTATCCCATTTAAGATTATAATTTAAGTGAGGAAGAATAAGCGAATTGTAAAGAGTCAAAAGGGCACTTTTGGGAAGAAAATGTTTAAGATGCTTGAGAATTCCACTCATCGTGGCTACCCTCTTACTGTACATATACAAGATATATGCTTAGTCAAATTTGCATTCAATAAAGGTACCTAAAAACTTAGTATAAGATGATGCAACAATAGGAATTCCTTCTAAATTTAATGTATAATCAGCTGGACTCATAAGTTTGTTATCAAATAAAAAAGAAGTAGATTTGGAAATATTTTAAGTTAACTTATTTGCATTAACCAATTAGAAAGAATTCATGTGCAATATTTGGTAAGACAGCCTCCACAGAAGGACCTTGCAAAAATGCAGTTGTGTCATCAGCAAATAAGTGGAAATTCATCTTAGACATAGACATATTAATATCATTTATGTATGTAAGAAATAATACGGGTCCTAAAATAGAACCTTGCAGAACACCCATATTACATAAAAGATTAGATGACTTAACACCATTAAATAAGCAAAATTAGACCGATTTATACTTAGATACCTTTAAAGCAGTTATGAGCAGTTTCTTATACCGTAAATGAATAGTTTAAAATAGAATGATCAATAGCATCAAAAGCTTTAGACAGATTGAGAAATAAAGCAGCAGTAGTAGATTTATGGACTAAACCTGGGGCAAGTTTGTCAGTGAGAGTTATGGCAGCCATATAAGTTGCATGATTACTACGAAAACCAAATTGATAATTGTATAAAATGTCATATTTAGAAATAAAATTATAAAGCCGGTCATAAACAAGACGTTCAATAATTTTAGAAAATGAGGTAAAATAGAGATGGGACGATAATTAGAGAAATGATGGACATCACCCGCCTTGGAAAAGTGGAATAATTTTGGCAACTTTTAGTTCTGAAGAAAAAATGCCCGAAGTAAAGAAAAGATTTATATATGTGCCAGGGGTATTGAAATAACATGATTAATACATTTAAGAGTATCATTACTAATCACATCCCAATTGTAACTCTTACTTTGTTTCAGTTTTGAAACAATGACTGTGATTTCTTCAGTGGAAGTAGGGTAAATGAAAAACGAATCTTCAAGTGAACTATTAATATAGTTTAAAGGATCAATGTTTACCGATGGTAAAATGTCCGCCAATGATTTAGCAACTGAAGAGAAATACTTGTTCAAATAATTTGCAATACGACTTCGATCATTGGTTAGACCATCTTCAGAAAAGAATAAGTTATTGACATTTTTATTACAGCCTTGATTAAGAATGCCATTTGATATCTTTCAAAATTTGGCGCTGTTGTTTTTATTGATTGAATTTGGATATCATAGTACATTTTCTTCGCCTTTCTAATAGTATCAGTAAGGATATTTTTATAATTGTTTTAAGTACTTTTACGATATGGAGAAGGATTAAGTTTGCATCTTTGGAAGAGCTTATTCTTTATGTTGAATTGATTTTAAAATACCTGCTGATATCCACAGGGATTAAGTCTTATCAGAGTTGGTTTTAGTGGGGAAAGGGGGCAACAGCGATAAAAACATCAAGGAATATCCCCAAGAAAGAATTGTCGGCAGGTTCTGCAGAATTATCAAACATAACCATATCTCAATTAAAACATTCCAATTCATTGATCAGCAGGAAATATTATAATGGCTAGTATTATGCTTTCAAATTATTATATGATGGGCTTGGGGAGTGGATAGAATCACACACTCAAATTATTGGGTAATTATCAGATACCACTTTTTTTTTATGGAACATGTACATTGGTAAAAAAATGATCAATTAATGAAGAGCTACTTGATGATACCCTAGTGGGCTTATCAATACATTGATAAAAAGAGTGCTCTTATCAATACATTGATAAAAAGAGTGCACTTATTAATACATGCACTTATCAATACATTGATCAAAAGAGTGCACTTATCAATACATTAATCAAAAGAGTGCACTTATCAATACATTGATCAAAAAGAGTGTAGTTATAATATTGAAAAATTGTTCAATTTCACCACTCATAAACCTTCAAGAAGTCAATGTTAAAATCACTTGTCAGTAAACACTCTTTAATTTTGTGATTTAATACCTCTAGACAATTAGAAATTGCATTATTGAAGTCTTAGACAGATTTGTCCGGAGCACAGTAAATAACACCAGCCATTATATTCTTAGTTCTTAAGCTATGCACTTTCAATAAAATATGTTTCAACATTATTTTCAAAAATGTCACTTAAATCATATCTTATTTTATAATCATAATTATCTTTAACATATAATGCAACACCTCCCCCGAATCCCTCTTCTTTGAAACAAAGCTATATCAATCAATATCAAAAAGTTTTAAAGAGTGGATTCAGTAAACAGTGTTTCAGTAATACCTAAAAAAGAAAGTCTTAGTTATTTAATGAAGCTAAAAATAACAAAACCATCAATTTTTTTTTAACAAAACTACAAGCATTTGTATGTAGAATAGATGTAGGAGGTTGTCCGTGAGGGAATATATTGTTCAAACTAATAACACTATAATTACAGCAGTCAAAGTGTGCAGGATAATCAAAATAATTTACGTTGGCGGGCATGTTGGGAAGATTTTACACCAGGGCATAATGCCCAATAAACATTTTACAATATATAAATCAAGGAATTTTCTTAACCTCTTCATATGAAATAAAGAAAAATACATAAAAAAAGAAAACAGTTTTGCCTATTTGCATTTTAAACACTCTGACTGATTTCTTCCAAAGCCATATCATTGTTTTCTTTTTTAGAGGCAACTTGAGCTTAAATAATTCAAAATATAGAATAGACCATTTATACAGCAAAAGTTCTCACATCAAAACCAGTTAGAAACTGACCAATTTACAACATATTAAAATTTGTACCCTTATTGCACACATCTTCAACTGTTTATGTACATTCTTTGTTTTTCAATCCTTCCTAAACTATTACTAACTTTTAAAGGTTGATATCTGATTCCATCTGGATATCTTAAAACTTGATTATTCCTTTAGGGCAACAGGTAATCAGCAAAGAACGAATAAAACTTACCCACTGGTTGAACCTAAAGAACATATTCAAAAGAACGACTTTAAAGATATTGAGCTGTGTTCATCTGATGACATCACAAAGTTTGCCTGAATTCTAAAATCTTGAAACCTTTGATTGACCATAACTAAAAAACTACACAAGCTTTTTCAATGATTTAAAGGGCATTTTACTCAGAATTTAATGCTAAATTAAATATTACACTTTAGCCGTATTCCTTTTCATACATCAACACTTTTGCACATGTTGAATTGTTCTTACAATTTTAAAGACTGTTCTGCTCATCTTTACCTGTCCATATACCTTAATCATCTCTACATGTCCATATACCTTGATAATCTACCTGTCCATATACCTTGATCATCTCAACCTGTCCATATACCTTGATCATCTATCTCTACCTGTCCATATACCTTAATCATCTCTATCTGTCCATATACCTTGATCATCTATCGCTACCTGTCCATATACCTTGATCATCTCTACCTGTCCATATACCTTCATCATCTCTACCTGTCCATATACCTTCATTATCTCTACCTGTCCATATACCTTGATCATCTATCTCTACCTGTCCATATACCTTAATCATCTCTATCTGTCCATATACCTTGATCATCTATCGCTACCTGTCCATATACCTTGATCATCTCTACCTGTCCATATACCTTCATTATCTCTACCTGTCCATATACCTTCATTATCTCTACCTGTCTATATACCTTCATCATCTATCTCTACCTGTCCATATACCTTCATCATCTCTACCTGTCCATATACCTTCATTATCTCTACCTGTCCATATACCTTCATCATCTCTACCTGTCCATATACCTTCATCATCTCTACCTGTCCATATACATTGATCATCTCTACCTGTCCATATACCTTGATCACCTCTCTACCTGTCCATATACCTTGATCATCTCTACCTGTCCATATACATTGATCATCTCTACCTGTCCATATACCTTGATCATCTCTACCTGTCCATATACATTGATCATCTCTACCTGTCCATATACCTTGATCACCTATCTCTACCTGTCCATATACCTTAATCATCTCTATCTGTCCATATACCTTGATCATCTATCGCTACCTGTCCATATACCTTGATCATCTCTACCTGTCCATTTACCTTCATCATCTCTACCTGTCCATATACCTTCATTATCTCTACCTGTCCATATACCTTCATCATCTATCTCTACCTGTCCATATACCTTGATCACCTCTACCTGTCCATATACATTGATCATCTCTACCTGTCCATATACCTTGATCATCTCTACCTGTCCATATACATTGATCATCTCTACCTGTCCATATACCTTGATCACCTCTCTACCTGTCCATATACCTTGATCACCTCTACCTGTCCATATACCTTGATCATCTCTACCTGTCCATATACCTTCATCATCTCTACCTGTCCATTTACCTTCATTATCTCTACCTGTCCATATACCTTCATCATCTCTACCTGTCCATATACCTTCATTATCTCTACCTGTCCATATACCTTCATCATCTATCTCTACCTGTCCATATACCTTGATCACCTCTCTACCTGTCCATATACCTTCATTATCTCTATCTGTCCATATACCTTCATCATATCGCTACCTGTCCATATACCTTGATCATCTCTACCTGTCCATATACCTTCATTATCTCTACCTGTCCATATACCTTCATCATCTCTACATATCCATATACCTTCATCATCTTTACCTGTCCATATACATTGATCATCTCTACCTGTCCATATACCTTGATCACTTATCTCTACCTGTCCATATACCTTGATCACCTCTACCTGTCCATATACCTTCATCATCTCTACCTGTCCATATACCTTCATCATCTCTACCTGTCCATATACATTCATTATCTCTACCTGTCCATATACCTTGATCATCTCTACTAGTCCATATACCTTTAAATTTGTAAATTATCGAAGTACAAAAAATACAAAACAAAAATAATTGTGAGGTAAAATAACCTCTCTGGGTTTGATGATTTTATATTTGCCTAGCAACAAAATCTCCATAACTATGTGGGGCAAACATCCTACTTAGTACTGGTACAGTACAGCTAGCTAGCAGCACACACTCATGTTGTCAATGCATATACTGTACAAAACAAATTTCTGCACACACAGGCTGAGTGACGACAAAATGATGAACAAAATTGTGCTTACGTGCCTGTTACAAGCTTTGTTAATCCAATTCCTGTTATCCCGAATGGTTAGCAAAGAGAAATTTGTTTATTTCTTTTGCTAAAAACTCTAAAGATTTGGAGAAGTGCCATAAATGGATCAAAACTTGTGGAAGGCTAAATGAGCATCTAAATGTCAATGCATTGGTCATGCATGATTGTGGATTTGAGATTTGTTTGTCCCACCTAGTTACTGCATTGCTATGGTGGGCGTGGCCTATTTCGTAACCTGAAAACGTTCATTGTGATATAGTTAGAATCTTGCCAAAGTTATACTCACTTTCACACCTTAGGAGGTCCCACACACTTAGCCTGTCCATAGTGGTACATACCAACAAATGAGATGACTGCTCTCGACAGAATTCCAGTCGCCTAGGTAACAAAATGAGCAATTAAATGCATAAACTGTTATCGAACTGTAGTTTGATCTCCAGGTTGTAAAGTTCACTATATTACACTGTACAAAGGGCAAACTTTTGCCCATCTGAGAAAATCTTAACAACTTAATTATCATATTGGGAGGTTATACATTAATAACTTTGATTTCGAATTACAAAAGAACAAACTTTGGATTGGCTGAATACTTTGTGTGAATGGCACTGTAAATACTCCATTGTGTAACAAGCTTGCCTCTCACTGAGCATAGTCACGTCACAATAACAAAATGCTTTTTAATGGAAAATATGATACATAGTGCAGCACATTGTTTGTGACTGGTCAAACACTCTGTAGAGTGTATATTATCTCCTACTTTGCAATTCCAATAAGCCTAATATTTGATTGAGTTACCCCCTCCCCCCTTCCCATCTCCTCTTCCTCCTCTAAAAGTACAGAAGGTGTTACAGGGCAATTCCGCAGTCCGTCATGTAATTCACAGACTGCGGAATGGCCCTACAGGAGTATTCAGTAGCAAATAAAACCATCTGATTAAAAATTCTAATTTTTTTTTTTTTTTGTAGGGGTGGGAAATATAATGAACCACATCACCAATGGACCCATAATTTCTTTTCAGGTCTCCGAAAAGAAAAAGTGAAAGAAATAATAAAAAAGGAAAAGAAAAGGGGGAAAGAAATGATAAGGGGAAAAGGAAAAGAGAAGAGGTGTGAAAGAAAGAAACAAAGTTATATGCAGTGTACTAACAAATTTTCAAGACTTTCTATGAGCCCAGAAAGTTAAATAATTTTTCCAACCATTTCTCTCGGTTATTATATGTCTTTCTCCAATTCTAAATTTTTTGTTCAGATTTAATGAGAAAAATTGAGATTTAATATGATATTATTATCGTTGATATAACAAATTAGAAAGAGCAGTTCTGAGGGGTAGTTATTATTCCCGAGTTTGATGAAAGATTTAGCAAAACAAATGTGCGAAGCAAGGAAACCAAAAATAGAGTCGTGATTAAATGAAATATGCTACACTGCGTCTAATAACAGTACCTGATAGGCTGTGTTGTTGGTGTGTGGCATAATGTCTTCCTTAGCGAATTTGTATCAGGATCCCAAATTGTAATGGTTTGACCAAAAGCAACAGCGAGAAGCGAACCGTCAGAGGAGAAGCATCCATCACTTGGCTGGTAATCCTTGTAATACCCAACCGACTCACAGTTCCAGCACTTGGAATTCTCTGCAAAAGAGGAAGGAAATACTATTACCTCATGATGTTCAATTGATTGCAAAATTTATTGCAAACTAAAATAACTGATTACAAACTCAAATAACCGATTGTACACCCAAATAATTGATTGCAAACCAAAATAACTGCTTACAAGCTCATATAACTGATTGTAAATGCAAATAACCGATTGTAAACCCCAAGAACTGATTGAAGCCTAAATAATTGATTGCAAACCCAAATAATTGATTGTATACCCAAACAATTGATTGCAAACCCAAACAATTGATTGCAAACCCAAACAATTGATTGCAAACCAAAAAAATTGAACTGATTGAAACCTAAATAATTGATTGCAAACCGAAATAACTGATTACAAACTCAAATTACTAATTGTAAATGCAAATAACTGATTGTAAACCTAAAGAACTGATTGAAACCTAGATAATTGATTGAAATTGAAATAACTGATTACAAACTCAATTAACTGATTGTTAATGCAAATAACCGATTGTAAACCCAAAGAACTGATTGAAACCTAAACAATTGATTGCAAACCCAAATAATTGATTGCACATCCAAACAATTGATTTCAAACCCAAATAATTGATTGCAAACCCATATAACATCCAAACAATTGATTTTAAACCCAAATAATTGATAGCAAAGCAAAATAATTGATAGCAAACCAAAATAATTGATTGTAAACCCAAATAACTGATTACAAGCTCATATAACCGATTGTAAATGCAAATAAACGATTGTAAACCCAAAGAAATGATTGAAGCCTAAATGATCGATTGCAAACCCAAATAATTGATTGCACACCCAAACAGTTGATTACAAACCCAAACAATTGATTGCAAACCAAAATAATTGAACTAATTGAAACCTAAATAATTAATTGGAAACCGAAATAACTGATTACAAACTCAAGTAACTGATTGTAAATGCAAATAACCGATTGTAAACCCAAAGAACTGATTGAAACCTAAATAATTGATTGAAACCGAAATAAGTGATTGAAACTGAAATAACTGATTACAAACTCAAATAACTGATTGTAAATGCAAATAACCGATTGTAAACCCAAAGAACTGATTGAAACCTAAACAATTTATTACAAACCCAAATAATTGATTGCAAACTGAAATAACTGATAACAAACTCAAATAACCGATCGTAAACCCAAATAACTAATTACAAACCAAAATAACTGATTACAAGCTCTTACAACTGATTGTAAATGCAAATAACCGATTGTAAATCCAAAGAAGTGATTGAAGCCTAAATAATTGATTGCAAACCCAAATAATTGTTTGTACACCCAAACAATTGATTGCAAACCCAAACAACTGATTGCAAACCAAAATAATTGATCTGATTGAAACCTAAATAATTGATTGCAAACCTGATTGTAAATGCAAATAACTGATTACAAACTCAAATAACTGATTGATTGTCAACCCAAAATAATTGATGCAAACCAGAATAAATGCAAATAACCGATTGTAAACCCTAAAAAGATTGTACACCCAAACAATTGATTGCAAACCCAAACAAATTCAAATAATTGATTGAAACCGAAATAACTGATTACAAACTCAAATAATTGATTGTAAATGCAAATAACCGATTGTAAACCCAAAAAACTGATTGAAACCTAAATAATTGATTGAAACCTAAACAATTGATTGCAAACCCAAATAATTGATTGCACATCCAAACAATTGATTTCAAACCCAAATAATTGATTGCAAACCTAAATAACATCCAAACAACTGATTTCAAACCCAAATAATTGATAGAAAACCAAAATAATTGATAGCAAACCCAAACATCTGATTGCAAACCAAAATAATTGATAGCAATCCAAAATAATTGATTGCAAACCAAAATAAGTGATTACAAGCTCATATAACTGATTGTAAATGCAAATAAGCTATTGTAAACCCAAAGAACTGATTGAAACCTAAATAATTGATTGTAAAATGAAATAACTGTTTACAAACTCAAATAACTGATTGTAAATGCAAATAACCGATTGTAAACTCAAAGAACTGATTGAAACCTAAACAATTGATTGCAAACCCAAATAATTGATTGCACATCCAAACAATTGATTTCAAACTCAAATAATTGATTGCAAACCCAAATAATATCCAAACAATTGATTTCAAACCCAAATAATTGATAGCAAACTAAAATAATTGATAGCAAACCCAAACATCTGATTGCAAACCAAAATAATTGATAGCAAACCAAAATAATTGATTGCAAATCAATACATTTGATTGCAAACAAAACTATTGATTGCAAACCAATAAAAAACAACTTTTAGACACCAACGTTAACTGTTTTACACATGTACAGTGCTTCACTTGTGAGATGACGTTGATTTTCAAATACTGTACCACTTAGTTATACAAATACATGCTGTTGATACTTGTTTTGTTAACTTGACTCCACATACTTCCTATTGTAATTTTTCTATTTCAAACAACTATATTACCATTAATCTTGTAAAAGGTTCAACCACAGCACAGACTACACAAATACATAAAAAAGAAAAAATCTAGAAACACAAAATGACAGATAATATAAAAACAGGCAAAAACTAAAAGTTTCCAAGATAAATCTTTAAAAGCACATGAAAATATTAGCAGATTACATTACAGTGCATCAAGCAACAAATGCTGTGTCCCCTAAGACTCAAAACATATAGAAAGAGTAATACAAATGACATGAACATTTTGCATAGAGCAATAAACAGGATTAACAGTTTCATAAATGAATGATAAGAAAGTAAATTGTTCAAAACACAAAAAGTGTGTGTTTTCAAGGACTTCACAAAGGGCTCAAGAGAAGGTGACAGTGATATATAGATTACACTAACAAGATGCAGCTACAATGAAGGAGCTGATTGTACTTGATTCTTAGACAAGTAAGGCGTCGACTGTCATTGCTTGATAAGTATGGCTGTTACGATACGGGTAAATCAGATGTAGATAAGGCCTACAAAATTATTAGTTTGCTCTTTCTTGTTTAAAATTATAAGGGGAAGAGGGGTTACAAACAGGCAGGACAACTTTGTATTCTCAAGCACTTGTGAGTGGTTGATTTCTTTTGCTCAGCACTAAGAGGCTGCAACATTCAACTGGCAAAAGTTGTTGCCACACCATTTTGTAGGAACTTTTACAATTTTTGAAAATTATAAAAAAAACTTTTTGTAAAAATGGCAGCCCCCTATGCTTCGGCAATGAGGGCCTATTGTTATATATCACCATATCATGATATCTAAGTTATGATTATCAACACAGGGGCGGCCCGCCCCGCCCCTCCGTGGATCCGTCATGCCCCTGGGGGTCCGCCCTGCCCCTCGGGGTCCGCCCTGCCCCTCATAAAAAAAATTAATTGATTTATTATTATTATTATTTTTTTAAGATTTTTAAGATTTTTTATTTTTATTTTTTTAATTTCATAATATTAACCTCATAAATGAATACAGAACACAGAATGATAGCATAGTAAGCAATTGTCCTGTTTGTAAATTAGCATTAATGAGCCCCTTAACAAGTCAAGAACCCTGCCCCTATTTAAATCAAGCTAGGTGTTTGATCAATTTAGGAAAACTACTCACAAATATAAAAAGAAAGGGAGAATAAATGCATCAGATTTGCTGCAAAATATCACTCACTTTAAATATGTCTGAAATTCAGTTTCACATTTGTTTTGATTGTAAAACGCAATTTAAATATGAAAATGACATATCACGGAATGTTGGTCAGGGTATATTTGATATCATGGAAAAATCAATACCACGATAAACTTCATATTGTAGTGGCCCTATTAATAAGCAATTACAAAAATGATAGTATAATATGAACAAAAAGTATGGATGCACCGGATCCAAAAAATTGGATTCGGCTGGAACCGAATTTGGCCATATCTTATATGAAATCAGGACGGACCAGATTTTTACCTTACCAAAAAAGATATCATAAACAAAATGAAATTATAGAAAGGGAGAATATATAAGGTGAAAGTATATCATTTGTTAGAAGGTGTAAAGTCCCTGTAAGAGAATAAATAGGACTAACACAATAGGAGTGGTGTATAACTACATTATCTAACAAACATCAGTAATAACTGCAAGAAAAACTTTTGAATGATTGCCTAATTGCGTTTGCTTGCAAAATAGTGTACACCTCCTTTGAAGTTTGTGCAAATATCACATTTAAAAAAGCTCACATATTTAGGAAGAAAGCAAATAAATGGGTTGTGAAGATACAATCAATTAATCATACATCATTTGGTACAAAATATTTATAATACAATATTTTCTTTAGAATAAAAAAATATTGTGTATACCATTCTAGAAATGGCAAAAAACATAATAGCTACAGTACAGTATATTATGTGGAACTCAACATTAGGCTATTCAAAGTGCTTAATATAGTGCTAATAATTCACTAGTCATAGTGTAATTTAGATTTGTCACGAAGAATGTATTTCAGTATTTTAACGACTATGCTGATCAAAGGTTTGGTTTGGTTTGTTGATGTTTAACACCACCACGGCATTGAGAGTCAAATGTGCCAGAGGGTGTTAAAAACTAAGGTGCTTGAATTAGGAAAGAGAGGTGGTATAGAGGGAAGGAGGGAGAGAAGGTGAATAAGGGAAAGAAGTTAAGGTAATAACAGGAAGGTGAGGAAAGTATGGCAGAGAAGGGAAGGAAAGGGAGCTTTAGATCAGGTGGAATAAATTGCTGTTGTGAAAAAAGGTAATGAAGTTGGAGGTAGGATTGTTCTTGATAGGATCAGAAATTGAGATGGAGGGGGAGAGGTGTGATCTGGATTTTAGGTATATGATTTTAGGTATATGGGACAGTATATGGGTTAAGAAAATATACTTGATGGAGAGATCTGTGTTACAAGTGAGGCAGAGAGGGGCAGGGAAGCCGGATTAGAGATGGGAGTGAGTAAGAAAGGAGTGGACGAGGCGAATGCGGGTGACAAAAATGTCTCCCTGGGGCTGCGACTGTGCAGAGGGGTGTTGGTCCCAACTTTGGGTTTGATGGTGTGAAGTTTGTTACTGGTTTCGTGATTCCAGGAATTTTGCCAGGTTTTGTTGATGTAATTGGAGATGGAGAGACAGAGGTCTGAGTGCGGAATTGGAAAAGGAGAAATGTTATTTGACAGAGCTTTGTTGGCGGCTCTGTCAGCTCTCTCATTGCCAGGGATGCCGATGCGGCTGGGTATCCTGAAGATAATTTTCTTTCCTACGGAGGAGAGAGTGTGGAGTTTGTTAAGGATTTGTAGAAAGGTTACACACAGATGAAAATAATGAAGAAATGACAAAACCCTAGGGGTAAAGTATAGAGGCATTAAACGATGATAAAATTAAGGGGTGTATTTTGTTAAATCTAACTACACAAATTTATCACAGGCCCCAAGTTTCGCTTTTTCAGGAGGGTTCTTCACCTCTCCCTTATTGCCTCTACCCTGCCCCTAACTGCCTCCACCCTGCCCCTTTTCACTAATAAAGAGCCCTACATTTTGTTCACAAAAATATAACTTTTGAGAACTATTTTGCCTTCTTTTCATGCTGATTATAATTCCCTTGACAATATAATAAGATGCAGGGACACTTTTTGTTTGTTTGTTTGATGAAGGCTCAATGGCACCATGACAGCGAGGGTCAATTGTGGCTGAGAGCTTAGATCATTCTAGAGGTAGGAAAAAAAAAAATAGGAGTCTGAAAGAAGTATGGGGACTTATAGCCAGGAAGCTGGGATTAAAAGAGAAAGTGCAGGGGTGCTAAAAAAAGGTAAAAGTGGGTAAAGGGGGTGGGGGTGGGAGAGAAAGACTAAATATGGTTGTAGAGAGAGGCACAATGAAGGAAGGAGATAATTTTATCTGGAGGGTTTTTCTAGAAGAACTCGGCTATTGAGTTGTGAGGGTGAGGGAGGCACTGGGAAGGTTGTACAGGGAGCAGGCAAGGAAGACGTGGTGGATTGTGAGGAGGCAATGGGGTGGGGGTAGCCAGTAAAGGAGGTGGAAGTGAGTAAGGTGGGTGTGACCTATTCTTAGGCGGGTAATGTGGATGTTGTCGATATGGAAGAGATTGTGGATGGTGGGTTTGGTCAGAATAGAGGGCTGGATATCGTGGATTTTGTTGTCAATTTGGGAGTCCCGTGAGGTTTGCCAGCGGTCACGAACAAGGGAAGCGATAAGTGGTTTGATGTCAGAAAGGGTTTTAGGAAAGGGGGTGGGGAGAGGTTGAGGGCAAGCTTAGCGGCTGAATCAGCTCTGTCATTGACGCAGGTGCCAACATGGCTGGGTGTCCAGAAGAAAATACTTTTTTTGCGGAGGGAGGGGGGGGGGGGTAACAAAAGAAGCTTACGGAGGAGGAGGTGGGACATGGGGTTATCCCACATATGATTGAGTAAAGAAGTATGTAAGAACAGAGATGAAGTCTGAGAAGATGGCAAATTGCTTGAGCAAGGAGTACTCAATGTACTTGAAGGTGAGTAGGATGGCCTTGGCCGAGAAGATGGATGAGTAGTTGGAAAGCCTGCTACTGAGAGTGATATCTTCGATGCAGCAGCAGCAGCTGTCTTGTCATCTTCCTTGGAGCCATCAGTATAAATAGAGGTGTAGTTTGAGAGTTGGTCTTTGATTTGGTTGTGGAGGTTGATGAAGAGGTTGGGGTGGGTTTGGGTTTTGTGATGAGTGGAGAGGTCCAGGTGGATAGAAGGGATTAACTGGTCCAGAGTATTGTGACATTTCTGGAAGCCACTTTGGTGAGGGGAGAAGATTCTGTTGGTCTCAAGGAACCAGTTTAGTCTCTGGTTTATGATCCTTTCCATAATTTCACAGAGACAGCAGGTGAGGGCAATGGGGCGGTAGCTGGAGGGGTCTGTAATATCCTTTCCCGGTTTGGGGATGGGGGTGATGATGGCTGTCTTCCGGATAGGGGGAAAGGAGTGCGAGGACCAAATGTGGTTGAGGATGGCGAGTAGGGTAGCGGTGGCCTTGTTGTGGAGGTATTTCAGGAACTGGTAGGGGATTTTATCTGGGCCCTTAGAGGCACAGCCAGCGTCGTGGATGGCTTGCTTCAATTCAGATAGGATGAGAGGGGTGTTGTAGCTCTCGGAGTTGTCGGAGGAAAAGGTAATACTCTGGATTTCGTCGCGAGCTTTTTTGGTTTTGAAAGCATTGGGGTAGTTGGCCGAGGACGAGATGTTGTTGAAAGAGGTGGCGAGGTGGTTAGTGATACCCTTTTTCCGATGAGAAGATTACCATTCCAGGAGAGATGGGAGACTTGCCCATCCTGCCATGAAAACTGTTAAACATACTCCAAATCTTCTTAGTGGTGAGAGAAGAGATAAAGTTGTTCCAAGTGTTGGTTTGACTGTTCTTGATAGTGTACCTAGCTTTGGCATGGCTGATGCAAAAAAAGTTGATGTTGTGGGTGGTCGGGTTTGTTTTGAAATTCTGAGGGCTTTTTTCCTGTTCTTGATGGTGATTTTGCAGTCATTGTGAACCAGAGGTTGGGGGAGGAGAAAGAGGGAGGGAAAGGGGAAGAAGTTTGGGGAATGGAGCAGGTGGTGATGTTGATAAAGATGTTACTGAAGTTTGGTATGGGATCCTCACCCTCGAGGAGATGGGGGAGAGGTGAGAGTTGCAGGGGGTTTCGAAGGTCAGTGTTTACATGAATAGGGCTGTGTGGGATACCGTGCCCTGTCGGCATCCTCTTGGTGTTTATGGTAGCAAGATAAATTATTGAGGGAATAATGGTCAGTGGTTTTCAAGGTTTCTTGTAGGCAGAAGACGACCGGGTAGAAGGTGGTGGCCAGGAGGTCAATTTCTTCCGAATTGGCCTGAAGGCTCCTGATCTTCCATTGTATTATGTTGTGAGTGTTATTGTAATTGTTTCTGTTGTATGCCATAAGGTGGCAGGGGGTTATCTGGAGGGAGATCTGTTGTGTCTGAGTCAGTTTGTTTTTTCTTTGAATTTGTCCCTATTTCTTTGGGAGCGGGTGTTTTTGAAAAGTTGGACGATAAGTATCTTCGGTAATCAAACAATCCATGTTCTCTTCAGTGTTATACATGTGGGATTGGATGTTGGGCTGTTTGTTAATTTGCTGTTTTTAAGTTTGTTGTTTGTTGGCCAGGTTGGCTCAATTTTGATGGTATTTGAGGTGTTGGAGGAGGGGACGGCAGGGTCTTAGAAAAGGAAGAGAGGTTGGGGAGAGAGGTGGTTTGTGTAATGGGTGTGGTTGGGTTGTTGGCAAAGGTGATGGGCTTAGGATTCACTAGAAAGAGCCAGGTGAGGTTGGTTTGGGTATGCAAGTCAGTTTTAGTTGTGTTGGGAAAGGTGGGGGTAGGGGAATTGGTGTTTGAGGAGACTGTCCTGCAGGCGTAGGACGGTTTGGTATTAAGGGAAGCGAGGAATTGTTTCCTGGCCTCCGGTAAGTGGTGTAAGGGATTAAGGGTTTTCCGTTTTGTTATCTGTTTTTCCTGAAGCCAGATAGGGCAGTCTTTTGAGAAGGAGGGATGCTTAGCTGGGGAGTACCATCGCAATTGGTGCAATGTGGGGTGTTGGTGCAGGAAACTCTGTCATGGTCTGGGGCTCCACAGTTGCCATAGCGTGCTTGGCTGCGGCAGGTGTTTTTCCCATGGTCACACTTTTGGCATTTATGACAACGGAGAGGATTGGGAATGTAAGGAGCGACTGGCATTCTCAGATAGCTGACAGTAATGTGAAAGGGAAGAGTTGGTGTGGCAAAAGTCAGGAAGATGGCATTGGTGGGTGTTTCTTGAGGACAAGATGACAGGCCTCAGTGACATGTGGGATGGCAAGTTCGTCAACGAGATCTTCATTGGTCAAGTAGACAAGGTATCTTGTTCTGATGATGTCTTTGCTGGAGTTCAGGCAATGGTGGGGGGTGACTGTTATGTCCAAACCAGTATTAGCTAGGGTTTTCGTGGTGAGGAGGGTGGTGGCTTTAGTGTCCCTGGTGCAGTGCACCAGGAGATCGCCGGATCTGAGGGTAAAAACCTTGGGAGGGTACCAAAAAGCCCATGGATTGCCTTGTGTATGAGGAAGGGGGAAACTCTTTTGAAATTGTCTGGTTTGTTGGTGGCCTGAATGATTCAAATGTTTGTGACTGGGGCTGAGGAATGGTCACTGGAGGTAGCTGGTAGGTTATGCGGAGGGGAGAGAGAGTCAAGGTCAAGGTAGAAGCATTTGGTCATGTTGAAAAAATACCAAGGGCCGGGAGACCAAAGGCAACAAGAAAAAAGTTGTTCGACTACTATACGAGAACCACTGTATAGGTACCAAAAGGGCGTGAAGGCCTGGTCACAACGGGAGGGAAAAAATAAAAAGGAATGATCTTATTGAAAGCAGACACCCATACATGAAGAGGAAATCCCAGAAATTGAAGGTGCAAAAGTTTAGGTGGAAAGTGCGTGGTAGAATAATCAGAAAGAAAAGTTTGAGAGAACAGAAGGAAGTCACGTTGCTCTCAACACACAAACGTATCAAAGTTCATGTGCGCCGATTCGTTGGCAGCCGGAGAACTTTGACTGAGGGCACTGTGGTCTTAACTGAGAGCTCCTTTGCATGCAATTTTTGTTGAAGGCATACCTAAGATCTCCATGTAATTCTATCAATTTTGTGCTTCACATGATGATCCAAGAGGCCTATTACTTTCCAACTCCAAGTCCCGATTGGCAAATGGAACAAGTCGGGAGATCATATTTCAAACCCATTTTTCCACTAAGTCTCACTCTCCTAGACTCTTTCATTAACACCAATGCTTGATTAACCACAGTGAATGTGAGCAAACTAAATTGCTGGCTATACACAGCTACACAGTCCTTTTAGTGAATTGTGGTTTGGAAATCTTATTTTCTGGGCTAAGCAAACCATTTGATTCACTAATAGTTTTTTTCTAATTAGTGCCTGGTGGACTTCAAGAGAAAGAATAAAAAGTACTAAGGTAGGATGATAATTGGTAAATAAATTGTGGTTTCTGTGCTGAAGGGTTTCTAAAAAAGTTTTTAATAGGCTTCTTGGATCATCATGCACGTTCAGTTGTTGATGATATATGTGAAATTTATTGCGTCAATATATCATTAATATTATCAATAAGCTTAACTGAGTAATGTGCAGGTACCCTTTCTGGGTCTAATTAAGGTTAACGTCAGGTATGAAGAGAAATTATCATTCAGGAAAGGAAGTTTCATGAACATATGATTCAAAATCTCAAAAATTCTTCATTTTTTTTACCTCAATATGATTCAAGTCTGACACTTCAAGTCTGATTTTACTTAA
Source organism: Chiridota heheva (assembly GCA_020152595.1). NCBI lineage: Eukaryota > Metazoa > Echinodermata > Holothuroidea > Apodida > Chiridotidae > Chiridota > Chiridota heheva. Next base: position 1,887,723 of record JAIGNY010000634.1, read on the forward strand.
ATATTCAAAAACCTATTACTTTGCATGTGCATCACGAATGTTCAACACATGTAAAATTCATTTAGCATCAACACAGCAACAGTGGCAACAATATTACAAAGATTTTGACATTTGACAAATTTTAAAATCAAACCCTGCCCACTTCTTTGTTATCATGATGTCGCCACAACAAGAGGGTTCATTACAGCTGCCACACATAGACCTTTAAGAAATGACTTATTATAGAATGGTTCATTACATCAATGACATGGGCAACAAGAAACCAGAACATCAATGACATGGGCAACAAGAAACCAGAACATCAATGACATGGGCAACAAGAAACCAGAACATCAATGACATGGGCAACAAGAAACCAGAACATCAATGACATGGGCAACAAGAAACCAGAACATCAATGACATGGGCAACAAGAAACCAGAACATCAATGACATGGGCAACAAGAAACCAGAACAACAATGACATGGGCAACAAGAAACCAGAACATCAATGACATGGGCAACAAGAAACCAGAACATCAATGACATGGGCAACAAGAAACCAGAACATCAATGACATGGGCAACAAGAAACCAGAACATCAATGACATGGGCAACAAGAAACCAGAACATCAATGACATGGGCAACAAGAAACCAGAACATCAATGACATGGGCAACAAGAAACCAGAACATCAATGACATGGGCAACAAGAAACCAGAACATCAATGACATGGGCAACAAGAAACCAGAACATCAATGACATGGGCAACAAGAAACCAGAACATCAATGACATGGGCAACAAGAAACCAGAACATCAATGACATGGGCAACAAGAAACCAGAACATCAATGACATGGGCAACAAGAAACCAGAACATCAATGACATGGGCAACAAGAAACCAGAACATCAATGACATGGGCAACAAGAAACCAGAACATCAATGACATGGGCAACAAGAAACCAGAACATCAATGACATGGGCAACAAGAAACCAGAACATGAATGACATGGGTAACAAGAAACCAGAACATCAATGACATGGGCAACAAGAAACCAGAACATCAATGACATGGGCAACAAGAAACCAGAACATTAATGACATGGGTAACAAGAAACCAGAACATCAATGACATGGGCAACAAGAAACCAGAACATCAATGATGTTGAAACTCAACTTCATCACAAAAATGTTCAAAATAGTAGTAAAGATGATATCAAAGATTAAAAGGGGAGTTGCCATTTTCAAGTAAAGTTTTGCATAAAAAAAATATATATCTATAGTCTACCGTTATTTAGTAGTATTTTATAAGCAATTTTTCTTTGCAATATTCCCATTGATTACACTCTAACATTGTACATCCTTTCTTTCAATTAGTTTGTCTGAAAATACGCCAATCATATGATGTGAAACCAAGGATGTATGAACACATCCTTGGTAAAACTAAACAATAAGCAAGGCTTTCACTAATGTCTGCTTTATGAGGCTATGCCCCCAATCCAAAAGACCAACTTATTTTCCATTAAAATGTGTAAACTTTACACAGTTCAGTTGGAGGTTCAGTTGGAGGTGGCTGATGTCAAAACCAATGCTGTTTGGAGATTAATTTGACTCTGCCTACACATGTGTTAGCTAAAAATGATAAATTCCCTCCAGAAAAAGAGAAACCTTAAAAATTGGGAGAAACAACACTCACATAAAACCAAAATAAAACTTGAGAACCCACTTACAATATTACAAAACGTTCCACCTATAAACGAGTATATTTCATTGTATTGAAGCACAATAAGATATCATTCAACATCACTACATATTCACTGTGAATGAAGCATGGAAAACAAACAATACATTTTAGAGGGGAAAATATTACAGTGAATCTTCACTATTTTATCTTAACCAAACCAAAGATAATACTGACACAACCTCATCTTATCTTCAAATAAAAACAATAGACAAAGCTCAGCCAGTTCAATAGCGTAAAAAATTAAGGATTACCTGGAATGGCAAACAAATATTTCATCATCATCATAAATTTCATCAATGACAAATACCCCTTAGGTTATTTTTCATAGGTTTTTAGGTTTATTTTTTGTCCTTAGGTACGATTTCTTTGAAAAAGTTTAAATCCTTATCAAAATTAAGTTCCATAACTAATAAGTCGTTTGCAGCCTTATGTTGAACACTCTCTACAACCATTCTGCAATCTTCTCACATATGGACAAATTTCTTACTTGTATATTAATATTGTGTACATATTTTGCACAACCCCCCCCCCCCCCCTTCTAAAAACACCTGAATAATCTACCAATTCAAGCCCTTGCAAGTTCTTATGTTCACAATGCATTGAAAGATTTTGCAGATCAGAAAGGGAGTAGATAGGGAGGCATAAAACACCTCAATTTACATATATCAAAAAGAAGGATTAAACAATGATTGTAGATGATTATGATTGCTGAATGATTGCAGAATAATTGAATGATGATTACAGAATGTCTGAATGATTGCAGAGTGATTGGATGGTGATTGAAAAATGATTGAATTACTGCAAAATGATTGGGTGGTGTTTGCAAAATGATTGCAAGCAGATTGAATTATTTCAAACTGATTGAAAAGCAAAATGATTTAAATGTTTGCAGAATGTTTGAATGATGATAATGCAGAATGATTGCAAAATGATTGCAGAATGATTAACTGGTTGCAGAATAATGATTAACTGGTTGCAGAATAAAGATTAAGTGGCTGCAGAATAATGATTAACTGGTTGCTGAATAATGATTAACTGGTTGCAGAATAATGATTAAGTGGTTGCAGAATAATGAGTGTAGAACAATTAAAGGATGATTGCAGAACATGTTTTTGCATAGCCTTTACATACCATCCACTGGGTGGCTCCCACTGAAAGTTATTTCTCAGATTCAAAATTTCAATGCAAATATCTACAAAATCAACAACTTACTATAGCTGTAGGAATTTTCACCATACATCCATACTTTAAATTTCCCATCTTCGCTTGTCGTCACTAACGAAGGTTGAAAGGTTGAATCATCAGATGAAGGTCGAAACTTCAAGGCAATAATCTGCCCCTCATGAGGAGACTCAATGATTGTATTCATCATAAAACTGTAGGAATTAAAACAATGATTGGTTTTATAAGTATATGGACAGGTAGCAACAACATACAGTTAAACTTTCTGGGTCACATTCTTCGAATGGCAGAGGATAAACCTGCTTAAATGTATGCCTTCTACTACCCGCCCCATGGCCGACATAGGCCAGGAGGTCAACGCACAACCTATCTGAGCTATATCCAACACTTACTGGGAGATGATAGTGGCCAGCTATCCCCAAACCAGACAGCCTTGTTCATGATAGGAGGGGCTGGAGGACGCTTACATTCGCCTGTGTTACAGCCAACCAATGATGATGATGATAATGATGAGGATGATAATCATGATGATGATGATGATCGTAATGATGATGATGATGATCGTAATGATGATGGTGGTGGTGGTTATGATGATGGTGGTGGTGCTAAATATGATGGTGGTAATGATGATGATCATCATGATGATTACAAGGACGATGATGATGAGCAACAACATGAGCTTAAAGTTGACCATTTAACAGCAACTTAAATCTTAGATACTTAATTAGCATAAATTGCACAATATTTTGTGACCTCAGAATGGGACAACTAGAAAATTGCTTATGTTAACTTCATTTTATTCTGTCCTTCCCCCATATATTTTGAATTGGAGAAGTTAGCCATAGTGAACATGAATTTGGATATTATCATAAGCTTGATCCAGATTTAGCAGTAGAAGGCAATTTGAAAAGAATTAATATTTGAAAAACATTTATAAGGAATTACATTAAAGAATTTTGAATGTTCCTGATTTGTCTTAAATACTATAAGTGCTATTGTTACTATTTAATGACTGTTCTGCTCAGATTTAAATCTTGTTTAATCTCTGCAAAAATTACCTACCTGTCCATTTACTTTTAACCATTAAAAGCTGAAGCATAAAATTATTTGAGTTTTGGAGTGTGGTTTATTTAGATTTTTTTTTGAAGGACTTCTCCATTTCACATCAGAGTAATTTCTGTATCAATTGAAAGAACAATTTGTATTTTTCCAATGACAGGATACTGACAGTCACTCCTGCCTGGTTCTCTAAACACTATTCATGAAAACAACATGAAAGTTCATTCACTTCCTATTCCCTCCCAGTAAAGTTCATGGTGCTGATCTTGAGCTGCTGCCAGAGAATCTGACTGACCATTGTAAAGCCTTTTGAGCATACATGGGGTGTAGAAAAGCACCATGTAAGAACTCAGTATTATTATTGTTGTTGTTGTTGATCTTATTATTATCATTATTATCATTTTTATTATTATCATCATTATTAGAACTTAGTATTTTCAATAATTCCACTAAAAACCTCTGTTTCTGTTGGTTAAATTCCCAGAATTTCAGCCTTGTTTGCATGCTCGTCTCTTTGTCATCCCGCTGCTCGATTGTAGCAAGCCAATCCCCTTTGGAGTCAAACGCCACTCTCATAACTTCAGTGTGGTTCAGCGGTTTATCTATATTCGCTGGTGAGATGTAGTTTTCTCCAGTTATATCAACCTGTAAGAAAAACAAATTTAAAATTGAACCACTAATGGTATAATTAAAGGTCTATAGGCAGCTATTATAAAATATATAAAAAAGTCTTTCATCTTTTATTGAGTACAAGTCTTTAAATTTAAATATTCAATGCTTTATCAACGAGTGAGAAATGTATGATATACATAACAATCAATGTTCTTGTGATTCTTCCCAGCTTCTACAACCATCAACAAGATCACACTTTGGTAATATTTCCTTCTCAACATCAGCACCAAAACTCTGGAATTCTTCTCTACCTCCTCATCTGAAATTTTCTCTGACATTGGATTAATTGAAAAGACAACTTAAAATTGATCTTGTTAATTTACACTTCTGTATTTTAATTTTACTTATATTTTGTATAGTGCCACAAGTTCTTTTTCTGGATGTTGGCACTGAATAATAATAATAATAATAATAATAATAATAATAATAATAATAACAACAACAACAGCAACAACAACAACAACAGCAGTGCAGCAGCAGCAGCAGCCGCCGCCATCCCCGCAGCCGCCACCACCACCATCACCATCATCATTTATAATTAATATAAGCTATTCATGAATACGAAGACAGCTCAACATCTTTTTGTATATATTCTGTTTCTCTCAATTAAAATTAAAAATTGATGTGCATGTCCTTTCCACTGAGATGTATGGATAAGATAAAGCAATTATTGAATTCATCTCTAGGATTAATAACAATGGATATATACAAGAAAATAAGCAGGTCTACCAATCACAAATTGGTCTTAGAATCAAGACCTGAAAATTCGAAAAGCAGTAGAATGGTCAATTTTTAACTGTTTTTCACAAAACTGTCTACAACTTAATACATGATTTTTTGATCTCACTTTAGCTTGGGTCACAACTATTTGTTGATATATTTTTAAATAGCAACAAAAACTGAACAAAATGGTTCTTTATGCCAAACAAATTTTCTCAAATGAACAATTAGGTATTAAAAGCCACCATTTGCCAAAACAGATTCCAGAAGTCAATACTGAACAAAAGTGTAAGGTCAAGAAATAATAAATATGTTCTAAATTTTATGTTGAGTGAAAACTGAACCTTTTGTGATATTACAATGGTTAAATTTGTCTGTTTGATGAGGGTTAATGGCACCATGACAACGAGGGTTAAATTGCGCCTAAGAGCTTAGATCATTCTAGAGGTAGGAAAAAAGAAAATAGGGGGAGATTGAGAGAAATACAAGAACTAGAAGTCAGAAAGCTGGGATCGAGAGAGGAGGTGCATGGTTTATGTATTGGACAATGACCTTTATGAAACCCGCGCTTTCCTGAATAGAATAGAATGTTGAAGTAGTTTCTTCATTGCACATAGCCCTATAGTAATAGTAATCGTAATCATTTTATATAGCACCCTTTCTATACAAGTATGTATATTCAAGAGCGCTTTACAAACATCGGAGCATTATTATAGGGGAGAGCTGCCCAAATGGCGCATCATCCATCCATTTGCTCAGGGAAGTAAATGAACACCGCGTTTTCACACTTCTCTTCTCGAATAGTGTTCAGAACCAGGTAGGGTGTGACTGTCCTACCATCGAGACCGCAGCTTAACGTCCCCTCTGAAAGACGGCGAGCCCCATTCAACCATTGCCACTTCCCTGCAAATGACGTACTTTCGCTTTGATGATCGGCACATCTGTCTGCATAGCTGTGGAAAACCAGGTTAGACATGACCGGGGCTTCGACCTATTACCTCCAGCATCTCAGTCGTGCGCTCTACCAACTGAGCTACCTGACTCCTCAATCAAGACAGATATGTCTGTGCACTGACTTAATCCTTTAGAAAGCAACTTACACTGTACAACATCTTATCCACCTCCAGCTGGTAGAACTGTAGTTGACCTGTCCTACCATTTCTGACCAAGGTCTTGGTTCGTGGATCTATCTGCAGGCCCACTGGTGCAAAGTCCTCCTTTGGGTGGTAGCTGCTCCGACTGAGGCCTTGGATTGTGTGCTGGATTGTGTTCCCTGATAAAATCAGGATACCTTCAAAAAGAGATGATCAAATTTTAAAATTTCAAACATAATAAAAAATCAATCTTACTTTTACCTTGGATTTACAAAATGAAAATAATGATAAACCTTTGAATTATTTGACAACTGACCAAAAAAGAAGGTATTTTGCAAATGCAACATATGATTACTTCTACTGACAAGTTTAAAAACAATCTACACCATTACTGGTTAGCTGACTGTTATTTATTGCAACATTAATCAGGAATTGAAATTCAAAGCTTTGGCTACTGTTCCAAAGAACAGTTCTTTCTCAAATAATACTGTTCCGGATCAGATTTTACTGTTCCAACTCTTTGCCAATAACGGGATAAATTCCTTTCCTCAAAATGGTCTTAACTCTACTTTATTGGCAAAAATATGTGGAAATATGCATGGCAGTTATTAGTATTTACATAATGTAGCATTCAGTTGTGTACAGTTGTACACATACACTCAGTCTTGCATTTGTGTATCCATGATTAATTGTGCTGACAATTGCAGGCAAGGTGCTCTTTTTACGGTTGGTTCGGTTGATCGATCGATCGATGGTTGGTTCGGTTGATAGATAGATAAATAAATAGATTAATTGATTAATTAATAAATAATACATTAATCAATTAATAAATAAATTTTTATTTTTTTATTTTTTATATTAATTAATCAATTAATCAATCAATCAATTAATTGATTTATCAATTAATTAATCAAGTAATTGACCAATGATGTCACATTCATCTAAAAAGAACACTGTTCCACCGGAACAGTGATGTTTGAAAATTCACTGTTCCTGCATAAAAAGCAGTTCCCAGAACAGCAGAACAGTGGGAAATTCAACACCTGTTAATAAAATAAAAGCACACAGAAAGAGATGTCACTGCCAGAACCTGTAATAGATTACATTAGTATATCACATCATCAGTTTGTTAAAAAAAAACTTGCATTTCTTAGGTTCTTAAAGTACAGCCTGATTTTCCTCTCAACCTACATGCGGCAATCTTACCTAACTGAAACTACAATTTAATTGAGCTGTTGATGTCTGACTTCTGACAACTATGGACCCAGCCGAGGTTAAAACTTAACAGGGACCAAAATCTCCCAACTAAAGGGGGTATTTACGAGAATTATACCTACAGTATACTTCTATACTATTATTATGCAAATGCCTTCACAAATCACGCACATTAAACGGAAAAAAACAATCCAGCCCCATTGCCACTCTCTATGCTATCAGTTTATGCTGCCCCTAACACGATCGCTTATTATCGAAATCAACAAGCCTACAGGAAAACTTTTAAGGTTATAAGAAAGATGTTGTTTATGCCAGTTTGTGCACTTTTGGAATCAAATTCATGCATAATGATAGCATAGAAGGTAGGATATAATCTAAAGTAAATAATTACATTTTGTGTACATTCTGCAAATACCTCATATCTCAATGATGCAATGGCTTACCATTATCAAATAGTGACACTGCCTTCAATTGGCTGGTACTGCCGCAGGTAACGTGGCTGATCGGCGCCCCCAAGCGAGGTAAGAAGTCTTTGAAACCTCTTGTGAAATCCCACTGCACTAGGGTGCATTCATGACCAACACTGAACAGGAAGTTACCTGGAAGTGAATCAAATAATAGTAAAGAAATTAATGCTAACTTTTCTTTTAGGCATTTCAATTCCTGCATTTACTAAGTAGTTTTGACAAGAATAGTTTTGTGCATTAGTTATGACAAGAATAGTTTTCAGTTTATACTTTAAAAAGCTATCCAATTTAAAGCTCTAACAGAATTGTGCACCAATGACTGCTAAGTGTAACATCACATTCTCCTACATCATTCTGTATTCTATTACCTCCATTTGTTATTTTTTTTTATTGGGTACATGAACAGATGACAAAATATATTCATAAAGTATATATGATACCCATCTCAGTCACAAAGAAAACAAAATTAACTATTCAGAAAAGAGTAATTAATCTTAAAAGAAATACAAAAACATGGGATGGAAGTGCCTTTTGACATCACGCTGTTAACTTAAAGACTTACTTCTATAGACAGGATTTTCCCACCGAAAGTGGGGATAAGTTAAAATTTGGGGAAGGGGAGACTAGGAGGGAAAATCACATTGTTACAAAAAAAATCATCATACAAAAAATATACATTCGGAAAATAGTATGGGACAGGTTTTCCTTGTTCCCCCTTCTCCTGAAAGTTTTTATAACAATCTGGCCTATGCTTACTACACCAGTATTGCTTACTACACCAGTTTTCTTAACATTCCTGTGGAATCTTTGAAATTAAATATCTTTGAAATGGAACATGATGTCATAATACTTTTTACCTCCACCAACAAAGTAGACTGAGGTTATGTTTTTGCCACCGTTGTCCGTTTGGATTAAATTTGGTGTATGGTTTTGTTTACTGCTTAAGGAAGAAGTGATTACAGTTTGAGACATATTGGAACAGGGGAAGGGTGCAAATGAAGGAGTGGGGACATTTTAAAATGACTTTGTCTGTCATTAGAATATCTCAAGAACTGATGATTTGATTTGGAGTAAATTTGATGTGTGGTTTTATTATTGCTCAAGGAAAAAAGATTTAGATTTGGAACATATTGATACAAGTGAAAGGCAGAAATTGAGGGGTGGGGATGTTTAGAGTAAGATTCGTCAAGACACAGTTGAAACTTCACAATGGAATGTAATGAACAATGAATTTATGCCATGAAATGAATCCAGCAATCATTTTTCTGGACTCATTGAAATTTAAATCAAGTGGCCTCTACTATCAATGTAATAAAAAAAAATTGGTTTCAGCCATGAATGGAAAATGATGGAATGTGAATTTTAACTGAATGGAACTCAAACAATGAATGTTTAGCCTGAATGAAACTGAAAACAATGATATGGCCGTGGAAGAAATCAGTTAAAAGATAATCTTTCAGTGTTCAAAATGCAAATGATCCTTACAGACCAAAACTTGGGGATGAATCTTGGTGGGCTTAGAATTTATGAGGTAGATTATATTGGGTATGGGATCGAATGAACTCCAAAACTTTTCTAGGCATTTAGGAATTGAGGTATGTGCAGCTATTCTAGTTTCATTATGTTTATTTACCCTTTATCATATGGAATGCATATCTTTGGCTACAGAAGTATAGTTAGCACAAAATTTAACACATTAAAATTAAAAATATTGTACAAAAAAAAGTACATGTCCAAGTGTAAGCATACCTTCTTTAGCGTAAGATAAATCTTCTATCCTCTGGGCATGCCAGTGCTCTGATGACATCACAAGTTTATTTTTCTCCTTCTGGAAATTGGTGAACACCTGAATCTGTCCTAACTCATTGCCAACAGCTATTGTGCAGTTGATTTTATGGCAGGCTATACATGTGGGTTGGATTTTTGTTGGGATTCTGGAAATGAGAATAATTTTCATATTTGTACTCATCCACAAATGTCTATTCTATACAGGTAATATTTTCTTTTAAAAATCATATTTTGAAAATCTATAAACATGTCCCGAATATGCACACTTATAAGCAAAAATAAATAAATGTGACAAACCTCGTAGTGAAAGGAAAGGTATCGTGCTATAAATAAATTCAGAAGTAAACGCAGCCATTCTTGTAACGTCACTTCTGGTTTTCAATTTTCCTTGTCGATTGTAAGAAATCTACGATGTTAGTGATGGACACAATCGATGGACCAAACACAGGAGCATATATGTAGTGTCGAAAACTTCACAGATTTCTTCTAATCAATAAGGAAAATTAAAAAACGGAAGTGAAGTTACCAGTACGGCGGCGTTTAATTCTGAATCTATTTATGGGACGATATGTTCCCTTTAAAATTGATTTACTTTTAAATAAAAAGGTTCAAGTTAAATCCTTTCTCCTGCTCATAAGGTCTGCACTTATATCGGATTTCAAACCAAAGTCAAGAAAGGTGACTCACTGATTACAGGTTAACTCCCTGTTAGTGTTAGTTAACCATTCACATCTGAGTCAACTGAAAGATGTGAAATTATGAGTCTTGCTGAAGGGCTCAAGACATGACTCGGGGAGAGAAGTGCCTATTGCAGAAAGTCTACAATACAAGAGCAATGTCTCGCATCACTTTTATTTACAGTATCAAAGCATGTAACTTTCACTGTATGAACAAGAAGAATGCTCATATCATTACAGTATGTTATTAACAATATATCTTTCTAAATTCCTTTTCCGCTTAGTTGTTGATTTGAGATATGGTTAAAAATCAAAATGTTTTTCCAAAAAGCTGATCCCCTTTAGGAAATTGTGGTAGATGATTGAAAAAACAAATAGATTTACATAACCTATTACAGATGTCCGTATGTTTATACATACAGTAACAAATCTGCATATATAAACCTGAAAATTTGCATGGTGCAAACGTTCTAGAAAAGTTTTTTTATCTCATTTAATTTTGATGGTTAATTCAGTTTTATATTTATTCAGTTTTTTGAAGAAAACAGTGTATCTCCTTGTTTTGATATTTTCCACTTTTACTCCAAATATAAAAAATAGTGCACAAACAAAGATCATTGATTTACAGCTTTCCCTTGCCAGTCATATAAACATTTAGCTCCTGCAAGCTTAGCCATCACCTTGAATGCCAAACTAGCCCAACCATCCAATATTAAGGGACCCAAGGAAAAACTGTATCTTCCATGAATCCTTCAATCTTGTTATACCTTCTTGTAAACTCATTTTTGAACAAATGAACCACAATTTCCATCTTTCCAATCCCTGCCAGAAAGCCTCCATCGCCCCCAAAATCCAAGTTTCTGTCATCTTCGATTACATTTCCTAAAACCACCTTCAAGTTATCTTCTTTAACGACACAGGTTCCACCTTCATCATTTACGGATCTTTTGAATTTGAAAACCGGTTGGATAAATGCTTCTTGTTGCTCAGAATTCTTAGCTGTAACACAAAGGGAAAAATGTGGATGAAGGCATTGAAAATTTCCTTGAGTCTAAGATGTCTGTATATGCCTGAATGGTCTATTCTTCTTCAAACATTGTGATGGACAATTAAAAACATAAAAAAAAAAAAAAAAGTAAGAGGATGAATTTACCAATTCATTCATACAGTACATCACAAAACTGAACATCAAGACATGACAATCTGAACAGCTAAAAAGTAAGGCTTGTAAGTGGCTTATTGAAAAATACCACTGCAAGCTTGATTGTCGAGGGTATGATAGGTGGACAAAGAATGTGTCAAAAGTGCTGCCATGGTGGGTGCTACGGCCCAGCATGAAAATGGTTAATATTGATCAGATTTTGATGGAAATTCCTCAAATTTTCAACATATATCTAAAACATTTTTGCTCATGTCTTTACCTGACTATTTACCTTCTAGTATTTGACCAGTGACAATAATTTCACTGACATCAAATCTAAGAATGTAACAAAACCTATTTATAATCAAGGGTCAAAATTCCCGCTATTCTGAGAACAGTGCTTTTTAAGCAGGAACAATTACTTTTCCAATATCACTGTTTTTTTCTTCTAATACATATAGCATCAACATCCTGCAATACATTGTTTTCTGCTCTTAAAACATGTTTTAAGTGTAAAATCCCCTGTTACAAATACTTTTTTAAGTATGATACTTCTCTTTTCATGCAATTGCTGGGGCAATCGATCATAGCTAGGCCGCTGAAAGTCTGTCAGTACACATGCCCTGTGAAAAGCGTTTTAGCACAGTACCTGGGGAACAGTTTTCTTCTCAGGCTTACCAGGGAGCTGTCAAAATAACCTGGGCTTACCTGGGTATTTATCTATTCATTTGTATTGTACATGGGGATATATCTGTCCAAAATATTATGTTTTTCATGACGTAATATGGCATTATACACTCGTCAACCAATTGGAGAATTTATTTACAAGCTTCATACGCATGCTTCAGAGAATTTGAATGAAGGCCAGGATAAAAAAAAACCATACCTCCTTGCCTTAATTGTGTTATTTTATAAAAAGATGCTTGCTTGAAAAGTGCTTGATATGTAGAATAAATATCTAGAAAAAATTATATGCATGATAATTCCAAGAAGTAATGTAACGGTATGTATTACCTCATTTGACTTCGTTTACCCAATAATTTTCTTTTTTGTTGACAAAATATATCTTCCCACCATGTTATATGGTCCAGTTGACCTATCCCTCCTATAACTTTGATAATCAACAGGGAGAGGTTGGAATTACCAATTGATCTGCACATTAAAATTTATACAAAACAGCTCATAACTTTTGTTGGAAGCATATTTTTTTGTTCAAACATCGTCGTGAATTCAATTTTCTCCAAATTGCCTTAATTTTTGTTTGTTGGGAAAATGTATATTCCACCACGTAGTATTGTCAAGTTAACTGTTTCCCTCGCATAACTTTGATAATCGACCAGAAGAGGTTGGCATTAGCTAATGAATTGCACATTATAATTTAAACAAAACAGCTCAGCTTTTGTTATAAGCCTATTTTTATCAATGCATTTATATATCCTTATCAATATTTAAGTGCATCAATATTTAAGTGCTCTTGGAAGCCAAAGTGATTCATTCATTTGGTAAAACACTACAGCTTTGCTTCCTTTACCCCTACCATGGTTTAATGCAGACCCCTGGACCCCACAACGTTAGCTGAAGATGTAATATGATTTGTGCTACGTAATAATCTTCAAGATATATATGTATATCAAGTCCAATTTGAAGCACATAATTTGTGTTTTTTTTATTGACAAAAACATTGGAACATTGAAATTTGATCCCGAAAATTGTTTTTAAGAAAGCACTCTTTCGTGGAACAGTGGTGAAAAATTGAAATTTTGACCCCTGATAAACTGGTAAAAACATAGAGATGAAAATAATCCACCAAGTCTTTGCAAAGATAGCATTTCCACAAAATGCTCATCATCAAGTTTTCAAGATACATTATGAAAAAATAAGTCTTACATGATAGCATTGCCCACTTGCCCACTAAAGATAACAAACACATCATGTGATATAGTGATAATTACCTTTGGTGCTCAGATGGACAAAAATGGTATCAGGGAGCTTTGGATGAACTTTGACACAAAGAACTGGACTTGGTAAATGCATTTCCTGAAAAAAATATTAAGAACAAAAATTAAATCAAAATTAAAAACAAAAATTGCAATGGAAAGTATTTTCTTGACTTATGGAAATTCTATTTGCATGAAATGTACAGTAATCAACAATGCCTTAAAGGATAAATTTAGTGGTCAAGCATGCTTGTCTTATATGAAAGAGGACTTCAACGAAAACAAAATGGGGAAGAAAGCATTCAAAAATCTTATTCCGTTAAGGAGATACTCAAGCCCAAAGTTTGGTATCATTTCTGTAGAAAGGACTGACATTAGACTAGTTGTGATGTCATAGATAGCCTCAGATTTCTCAAAGTCTTTAAGTATTTTAAAGAAAGTTTATTTAATTTTTTCACTATTTTAAATTATTTTTCTTTGAACTTTCTTCAGGTGGTATATTATAAATACCCTTCCCAGATTCAGTATTACTACTTTTTGGACATATCCCATCGTTTATAAGCCACAAAATCGCAGGGGAAAAAATTTTATAAATAACAAACACTTTGAGGAATCTGAAGTTATGACATCACAACTAGTCTGATTTCGGTCGTTTCTATACAAATGATTCCGAACTTTAAACTTGAATATCTCCTTAACGGAATGAGATTTTTGAATGCTTTCTGCACCATTTTGTTTCTTTTTAAGTCCTCTTTCATATACGATAGACTTGCATTACCACTGAATTAATCCTTTAAGCTTAAATAAGAATCGGTCACATTAAGGTCACAAGAGATCTATTTCAAAGTGTTGATTGATTATATACCTTTAGCAAAGCCCCATCGAGTAGATCCCATAGCTTCACTGTGCAGTCCAATGAGCTTGTGTACACCAGTAACTTATTTTCTCGATCTGTGGCTGTGCTGGTGACTGTGTCGGTATGATCACCTAGCTGTAAAAGGCACTGTCCACTCACTACGCTAAACACTTTAGCATGATATCCAGAACACACAATAAGGTATCTGTGAATGAGAAAGAAAAGACCAAATAAAATGAAAATTGACCATTAATTACAATCATCAGGAAATAATGTTACAACTGCTGATCTTAGGGACTCTTTGAAATTGACAGGAATAGCCAAGCGAGCTCATATTTCCACCTTGTAGGCCTATGGTATACAGGGGTCAAAATTCCTGCTGTTGCGCTGTTCCGAGAGCAGTGCTTTTTAAGCAGGAACACTGAATTTCAAAATATCACCTCTCAAACATACAGTATAGCATCTACATCCTCCACGTGATCTAAGAGTAAAATCCCTCATAACAAATATTTTGCAAAGTATGAAAAACCTTTCTTTTCCTGCAATTACAGGTGCAATCAATCATAGATGGACCATTGAAACTAACAATAACATAATGTTAGGTTTAGATCTCACCCTGTTTTACAAGTTGACCACAAAATACTAACTGAAATTTTTTTAATCGCAGCGATCTGTACATTTACATGTAAACATTACCAGATGAGTCAAACAAATTTTGCAAGAAAGAAAAAAATAGTGCAAAAATTAAACGAACAAAAAAAGGAAGGTATTAGCAGAGTTGAAATTCTGCATGCTTCGTAAAGATCGCAGCCATTTTATAAGACTGATAAACTGTATTTCCGGAGTGGTGGCATAGTTTTGAAATTAAATGCAGCGAGGCGCTGAAGTATCACATTATCCAGGATTTTCACTGAAAGCCCTAGCGAGTATGGCAAAAAAGTTACAGGATGTTAAGATTAAAGACATTGAAGGGAACTTTTCTGTTTTTTCCTAATCAACTTTCCATGCACATTTCCCATAGAAATGATGATTTAAAGTGTAGAAATACACTTTTCAAGATTTGGAAAGCAAAATCCACCATCTATTTGGGCAATGGGGTCAATACTTTTGCTATACTTGTTGCACAAGTTTTTTAATTTATCATAGTTATTTGGAGCAATTTTGGTATACTTTCGAAAATTACGATACTAAACACATGTAAACGATACAAGCTCGCTTTTTTGGCGTGTACACGTTTACAGTACTAAAATCCCTAAACGTTCACAGCTCTAAAAGTATGTTAGTACACATTCCACAGGAAAAGCATTTCAGTATGTACTACCTGGGTAACAGTTTCCCTGGGCAGTTTTCTTCTCAGGCTTACCACGGAGCTGTCGAAATAACAGCTCTCAGGACCCCGCGCCAAGCTTAATTGGGGATTTATTTACTAAGAGGGGATATATCTGTCGGGAGATATTAATGCTTGCTTGAAAAGTGCTCCATATGTAGAATAATCAACTAGAAACAATGATATGCGTGCGTGACAATTCCGAGAAATTAATGTGGGATGCAAGACCTCATTAAGATGAACTCATGTGTGTGACCCCAATTTCTGTTGACAAAGTTCCCACCACGTGGTCTGGTCAAATTGACTGTGTCACTCGTATAATTCCCATAATCGGCCAGAAGAGGTTAGAATTACCCATTGACCCACACATTTTATATATTTATATATAACAGCTCATAACTTTTGTTAGAAGCATATTTTTATGTTCAAACATGAATTCATTTTTTCTGCCTACTGCCTTTCAGTTTTTGTTTGTTGGGAAAATATATTTTCCAGTACGTGGTATGGTCAAATTGACCCCTCCCCCACCCCCACCATGCTGTTTGCCGAAGACGAAATGATTTGTGCTACATATTGATAATCTTCATAACAATTTTTTGTCCCACTCACATCCCTGATACTGTGTTTGCATGTGTTAATTAACACAACTACCATGTTTGTTTGATAAGGGCTTATCAACACGACGACAACGAGGGTCAAATTGTGCCTGAGAGGTCAGATCATTCAAGAGGTAGGAAGGAAAGGAAACAGGGGGAGAATGGGAGAAATTCAAGAACAAAAGGTCAGAAAATTGTGATCGAGAGGAGAGGTGCATGGTTGAAACAAAAACAAAGCAGAGAGGGGGTGGAAGAGGAGAATTAAATATGGTTGTAGAGGGAAGCATGATGAAGGAAGGAATAATTTTATCCGGAGGATTTTTCTGAAAGAACTCAGCAATTGAGTTGTGGGGAGCGAGAGAAGCTCTGGGAAGGTTGTACAGGGGGCAAGCAAGGAGAACGTGATGGATTGTGAGGGTGCAATGGCAATTGTTGCAGAGGGGTTGGGGGAGCCAATAAGAAGGTAGGAGTGAGTGAGATGGGTGTGACCAATTCTAAGACCGGTAATATGAACGTTGTCGATACGAGAGAGGTTGTTAATGGTGGATTTGATTGGAATTGTGGGCTGGATGACATGGAGTTTGTTATCAATTTGGGAGTTTCATGAGGTTTGCCAGCGGTCACGAACAAGGGAAGCGATAAGCGGTTTGATGTCAAGGAGGGTTTTGGGAAAAGAGGTGGGGAGGAGGTTGAGGGCAAGCTTAGCGGCTGCATCAGCCTTGTCATTGCCAGGGATGCCAACATGGCTGGGTATCCAGAAGAAAAGAACACTTTTCCTGCAGAGGGTGGGAGAAAGGAGTTTCCAGAGGAGGGGGTGGCATGTGAGGTTATCCCATTTAAGATTGAGTAAAGAAGTAAGAACAGCCTTTGAGTTGGAGAAAATGGCAAAGTGGCTGAGCGGAGAGTACTCAATAAAGTTGAGGGCGAGGAGAATGGCCTTAGCCTCGGCTGAAAAGATGGATGAGTAGTCAGGAAGTCTGCTACTGAGGGTGATGTCTTGTATGATGGCAGCAGCAGCTGTCTTGTTGCCTTCCTTGGAGCCATCAGTATAGATGGAGGTATAATTTGAGAGTTGATCTTTGATTTGGTTGTGGAGATTGATGAAGAGGTTAGGGTGGGTTTGAGTTTTGTGATGAGGCCGATGGTGTGAAGTTTGCGGGTAATGCCGTATTTCCAAGTAGTGTCGAAAGCTTTCTCGAGGTCAAAGAATATGGCAATGAGGTGTTCCTTTTTTTGCAAAGGATTCCCAGATAGCTGTGCCGAGCGTAATTGACTGGTTTAGGATATTGCGACGTTTTCGGAAGCCGCTTTGGTGAGGGGAGAGGATTCTGTTGGTCTCAAGGAACCCGTTTAGTCTCTGATTAGTGATCCTTTCCATAATTTTACAGAGACAGCAGGTGAGAGCGATGGGGCGGTAGCTGGAGGGGTCGGTACTGTCCTTCCCCGGTTAAAGGACGGGGATGACAATAGCTGTCCTCCAGATAGGGGGAAAGGAGTGTGAGGTCCAAATGAGGTTGAAGATGGTGAGTAGGGTAGTGGTGGCCTTGATGGAGAGGTATTTCAGGAACTGGTAGGGGATGTTATCTGGGCCCTTGGAGGTGAAGCCAGTGCCGTAGATGGCTAGGTTTAAGAAAGGGTGAGAGGGGTGTTGTAGCTTTCGGAGTTGTTAGAGGGTAAAGTGATTTTCCGGGCTTCATCGCAAGCTTTTTTGGTTTTGAAGGCATTGGAGTAGTTGATCGAGGACGAGATGTTGCTGAAAGTGGTGGCGAGGTGGTTAACGATGTCCTTTTTCGCGGTGAGGTCACCATTGCAAGAGAGATGGGAAATTTGCCCACTCTGCCGTGGAAGCTGTTAACCATTCTCCAAATCTTCTTAGTGGGGGTGTTGGTGGTGAGAGAAGAGATGAAGTTGTTCCAAGTCTTGGTTTTACTGTCCTTGATAATGCCTTTGGCATTGGCACGGCTGATGCAAAAGAGCTTGAAGTTATGGGTGGTTGGGTTAGTTTTGAAGTTCCTGAGGGCTCTTTTCCTGTCTGCATAGCTGTGGAAAAACTGGTTAGACCTGTCCGAGGATTGAACCGGGTACCTCCAGCATCTCAGTCGTGCGCTCTGCTAACTGAGCTACCTGACTTACCTGGTCTGGGTGACTCCTCATGGCAAGTTACATGTGGCTTATTCAATATCACACAGCAGGCATTGGGAGCTTAGCATTCTCCACTTACACTTCTATGGTGAGGCCACACTTGAAATGGCAACCATAGGGGCCCCTTATGGTTCCTTATGGTTGTAGGCCTAAATGTAAATGACCTCTAACCTATGGTCATTTAATTACACTGACCAGGCTCCAATTCTACATATTCGTGAAACTGGTATACTATTAATGCTGCTATGATTAAATCCTTCACATGTCAGATATACTACCCTCAAAAATGTTAAATATTGAATACTGTTTTTACTTCGAATCTTCTGAAAATACTGGTTTTCTTTTGACAAGCGATGAGCCACCTCGTTGAATTGATTCCGCACATGTTTTCTTCTCTTCAAGCGAATCGAGAAAGGCCATGTTCTTTCTTGAGGTAGCACAAAACTAATTATTTTCCCCATGGAAACCTATGATAAAAGCATCAAGTTTGGGGTCTTTTTTTTACCAGAAAGGAGAAGTTTTGAGGAATTTCGTGATGTTTTCTGATAATTACCATGCAACATATTTTGAATGAGGGTAATTTCAATAGGAGGTCACTGGAAGTTTTGGCCATTTATTTAAGTCTGAGTTGGTTGGTTGCCTCAACGGCAGAGCTGAGTGCGGCTTATGACCTCCGGGACCCGGGGCCATAGCCCTAATAATTTGTACACCTTTTTTTTTATCATTGAAGTGTGGGAGTAGCACCCGTTTATCTCATCATGTAATCGCTAGTTTGGTGCAGACTTCCCTCCTTGCCCCACCCCCATCTCAAAATTGCGTCGCCGGAAAAAATGTGCGGCTATGATTTTAGTGCGTTAGTGAGGCTGGTTGTGATGGCATGTATTATTTTCGACTACGAATTAATGTAACTTGCCGCGGCAGGGTATGACACGAATGTGTGCCTGAGTGTTGTATTGTTAGAGCTATAAATATGATGGCACATATCATCAGATTGTTATACGTTAGACTATATGTATGAAACACGAATGTACGTGTCACTGGGTATGGCACGAATGTGCAGCGAGGTATTTCATTATATACCTTAGGGGCTTTAGTGATTCTTTGAACAGGCGAGTCAGTATATCATTTTGACTGGGGATGGGGGAAAGGGGGGGGGGAAGGTACAATAACAGATTTACCGATGCGCTCAAACTAACATATATCCCATTTAAAAAGAGAAAATATCTAAAAATTGCTCCCCTGAGAGGATTTCACCTTCCCGGCTTGCATGCCTTATTTAGGAGTCAAAATTGAGAATCATCAACATTAAATTGAAAAGAATTGGGAAAACTTAAAGAAAACCTGTTTAAATTATTGAAAAATGTTTGAAGAAAATTCCCTAAAATTAACAAATAAATCCTGAAATCAAAGAAAAGTTACCAAAAATTTAAAGAAAAGTTGCCGAAAATAAAGGAAATTTACCGAAAATTTAAATAAAATAAAATAAAAGTTCAGGAAAATCAAATAAAATGTCCCAAAAATGAAGGACATCTCCCGAAAATACAGTTCGGTAGATTCTACTCTTATGGAGAAATATTTTTTTTCCCGAAGATGCAAAAATCTCAGACGCTATTTTAGACGCCTTTAACGAAACAGCGTAGCGCTATAGCACAGAACTTGTATCGGTTCTAGAAATTTGATAACGAAGTAGGTCAATTTCATTTTTGCATTTTCAAAATATATACTTATTAATCTACAAATGATCCAGTTCACAAATGGACATCCACCATTTAAGAGATATTTAATGACAAACTTACAAATTTACTGGAGCCTGTGTTTGTTGGGGATTATCAAAGTATCGCAGACACCATCCGATACCAAACAAGAAAGAGATTGCCCATTGCACGAACAGGTATGCACAAAAGGCAGCCTGGTCACTTGGCACATACAATGACCGCATATATACTAACTAAAAACCGTAGGTCAAAGCACTTGTAAATGGAAATCCGGAAGCTACATAATTTACATAGGTTTTCCTCTCTTCGGGGGAAAATATTTTTTCTCCTGAAGAGGGGAATCTACCGAACTGAAATAAGAGAAATTTCTCGGAGAAAACAGAGAATTTCTCCTTTGTTGTATGCTTTCTTTCCGGTTGGGAGGTCAAATTGGGGGCTGAAGTATACTTTAGCCCTTCCCATGCACACTTTTGTCAAGAATCTTTATTAAACTTCAATAATATTTGAAACATAGCTAAGATTTATTTTTCTGAATTTCCGTTGGAACTTTTTATCTTTTGACAGTATTTATTTGGAAGATAATTCCCGAAAATAGAAGAAAATTGCTTGAAAATGAAGGAAATGTCCCAAAAATTGAAGAAAATTATAAAAAAAAATGAAGGGAATTGAAGAAATTACCACAAGATTGACAAATATTTGCCCCAAAAGCGAAGAAAATTTCCCGAAAATAAAGGAAATTGAATTATTTTTTAAAGTGCTACTTAAAAAATATATAGTAGCAAAGCAATAATGTATAGATTTAGGGGGAGGGGGAGTGGGGTCCAGACCCCTATCCCCATGGCTACGCCACTGGGTATCCCCATTACTTCAAGTTTAATCCACTTCTCTCTTCCCCCACCCCCCTCCCCAGTCCTTTAATGTTATCATGTCTACACAGGGCTACGCAATCACAAAGATGATAATTAGTATTATTGTTTTAACGCATTTAAGTATACATCAATCCAGGAGTTAATATTCGTAGTATTATATTACAATGCAAACAACCGGAACCTGAGAACATACATTTAACCTTTTCTATAATGGTAGTGCCTAAAACATATTGTAATTAAGACTTTAGTTCCTGAAGTTTTCACTTCTTCCCTACTTTGAAAAATTGAAAATGCAGTATTGTTTTTCACACTTTACTATATATATCAAAATCATTAGTTTGATTTACAAATGGTTGTATGATTATTCTAAAATTTGCAAGTTGATTTATCAAAGATGGCGGATTTTCAGCATTATGCTAGACTGGTCAAATATTGTAAATTGGACTTGAAATAGAATCTCAAAATATTTTCAACGTTTTCATTTAATCCTGATTCTTACTTTGTGAAAAAATTAATCACTTAATATTAAATTTCTCATTTGAAAAAATATATCGAAGTCATTAATTTCATTTATTAACGTTTGTATTATAAAATTTGCAAGTTAGGGTATCAAAGATGGCGAAATTTAAGTTTATGGTGATTTCAATACAAAGCTGACTAGAAATGTCGAGAAAAAAAAAAGGAAAAAAAAAAAAATCATTCAAATTTGTGCAAGCAACGATTTGTTTAAATATATATTACTCTAGTTAGCAAAATGTTTTCCGCTCCTAAAATCAGGTGTTTTTTACCGCCCTGTGAGCTACAGACCTGGTCAAACTGAGTTAAGCCGAACGTGATTTCTTCAGTGATTCGACCAGTCAAATGCTGGGGGAATTTTTCCTTTGTTTCCCAACCAATCAGGTACAGTTTTGAGGAAAAAATTGCGAGTAGCAATACGAGCGCATCTCCTTCATGTATAACGCACGAATAATACGTAAGCTTATACACATTTTTTTTTCATGCGCTTGGCCCCATATCTTTGTGAATTGTGCAGACGGCTAAGATTCCCCCGAAGCAGCCAAAATGCTTCTTAAAGTGGCCGATTTATTCAACCTCACTCAAATGGTGCAGTCAGCTACTGGAGATAACAACATTCTTGATCTTGTATTTACTAACAACTCACCAGCTGTTAACTCACCTAACGTCATACCCGGTATAAGTGACCATGATATTGTTGAACTGACCCTAAGCATCTCCTCTCCTCGTAAAAAGTTGCTTAAACGTAAAATCTATTTAAAGGGAAAAGCTAACACAGAACGCATAAAAGAAGACCTGTCTAAACTTAAACTGCGATATTATTCTAAATTCAATAGCTCATCGATTAATCTTGATGAAAAATGGAATTTCCTCGAAAAGGAAATTTAACTGATTATTGAAGCAAACACACCTCACAAATTAACCTCAACTAAACTAAATCTACCTTGGTTCACCCATATCCAAGAAAAACATAAACTGTTCAAGAAAGCTAATAAAACTCAACAAATCCATGACTGGAATACATATAAAAGCTTTAGGAAATCTGTCCGTAAAAACATCAAAGAAGCTAGAAACAACTTCATCTGTCAGTCTGTAATAAACTTAAAAATTCCCTAATTAAAAACCCTAAGGCATTTTGGTCCTACATAAAAAAGACTTCAAAGTAATTCCGTGGGTAAGTCAGACCTTATGAACAACGGTAAACTTTGTAGTGACAGTATGACTAAAGCTAACATTCCAAACAACCAGTTTTTCAGCATTTTCACAGAAGAAGATACCTCTCAAATCCCTGTAACTAAACCACTCACCACCAACAAAATAAACCAACTTATAATTACTCCAGAAGGTGTCAAAAAGCAACTGCAAAACCTAAACCCAAACAAAGCCTCAGGTTTCGACCATATACCACCATGGTTCTTAAATACACATGCGGAAGACCTTTATGAAATCCTAACTGATTTCTTCCAAACCTCTGTAGATAACGGTACTATCCCAAACAAGTGGAAAGAAGCAAACATATGTAGCATTTAAAAAAAGGTGATAAACACGACCCACCTAATTACAGACAGTCTCTCTTACCTGCGTATGTAGTAAAATCCGTGAGCATTTAATCCACTCACGTGTGATAGAATTCCTTGATGAGCATAATATCCTAACTGATCTCCAACATGGCTTTCGAGCAAAAAGATCAACTGGAACACAACTTCTCTTAACAATAAATGATATTTCTAAACAAATTGACCAAAACAGTACCATCTCTATGGCTCTACTCAGTGTTCTTTTCCAATTTTTTTGTAGTGGAAGGGAAGGGGGACGTTTTTGGTTTACTATCTAAGCGGAGTGCCACCATCAATTGGCGCGAAGCGAGAATTTTTTTCTTCTTCAAAAGGCATGCCCCATATAGATCGCAGGAAATGACACTTCCCAGGTAATATTACCAGTTATTTTGAACGTTTAAAGTGTATTATTTTAAGAACATATATTGTTTTTTTGCTCTTTATTTCCAAATTATATAACAATATACATATGATTATGACAACAAATAATTATGAATATGAGAACAAACTACTATATGATAATACACAAAAGTAAGTATAATTAAACAAAATACCGTATACGACCTATTTACCGCCCAGTGCGCTTAATATATATATTTTTTTTAATATCATTTCGTACGGCCTAAATGATAAATATAAATTCTAATAAGCGTCCACCCCAATGTAATTCACATCGAGAAGATGTACACACTGGACAGATGACCGCTGCCAAACCTTTTTATTTCATGTAAGTAAAGTTAATTTATTTGTTTTATGCATATTATTATTGTAAAGTAGGAAATTGGTAAACATGTGGCTATAGTCTCAGAAAAACAATTTAATCTTATTACAGAGTTGGCACGGATCCAGCAGCACTGAAATGAAAAAAATCTGGATTTTTCAACAAGTGATTTGATAAACTGTAATAAAATAAACACTATCCAACTAATCTACACAAAGTTTATATTTTCTGAAAGGGAATTAAATAGGCTTTTTATCAGTGTTAAATCATGTGTTTGTACCCACAAGGAATATTAAGTTATCTCAAATTGAAAATTAATAATTTGTTGAGAAATTGACCCAAACGTCGAATCCGCGCGCATTGAGTTGGACTGTATGAACATGAAAGATTAGGTAAAAAAGATAAAGGGCTCACGTTATCATTGAATAAACTCACAACCATTGCCAGTTTTGTGGATTTATTGCGTAAATTATATCAAATCATTTTTTATAGTGAAATGTTGGGAAGGGATTGTTTATTCTATTACAATTTGTTTGTGTTATAGTACTATCATTTCCGCGATTTTCTTTGTTTCTTCATTTTTCTATATATTTTTATGGGAACTGCGTTCCCCTGAATGTTAAGTGAGGGGGCGTTCAAAAACAACACTGGCTATACCCGATTTCTCAAAAGCGTTCGATAAAGTCCCATGCAACGTCTGTTATCAAAACTTTCCGCCTATGGCATTGATGGAAATCTACTGGCCTGGTTTGCATCCTTCCTCAGCAACCGCATTCAGCGTGTTGTCTGAGATGGCGAAATCTCAAATCCTGAAGAAATTATAACTGGTGTACCACAATATACCATTTTAGGTCCTTTACTCTTCCTTGTATATGTCAATGACGTCCCTGATAATATAAACAGCACGGTTAGACTGTTTGCTGATGATTGTCTTGTGCATAGAACAACTGATAAACCTACTGACCAACAAATCCTCCAAGATGATCTAAATAAACTTGAACAATGGAAATATAAATGGCACATGAATCTCAACCCCTCTAAATGCTACATCCTCTCAATATCTCCTAGAAATGCTATAAATCACCAGTTTATACCTTGTGCAACCAGTCGCTACAACATGTCAACTCCCACCCGTACCTAGGTGTTAAAATTGATAATAAACTCAGATGGGATAAACATATACACAATATCACCAACAAAGCAAACTCTGTACTTGGCCTATTAAGACGTAAAATCTCAAACTGTCCCACTGACGTTAAAACCACTGTATATACAGATATAAAGCTCTAGTTAGGCTAGTACTTGAGTAGGCTATGCATCAGCAGTTTGGGACCCCCATCACCAGTATGTAGATAAGCTTGAATCAATTCAACGGAGAGCAGTCAGGTTCTGTATGGCAGACTCTTATCAATCCAGTGTCACTGGCATGCTTCATAAATTAGATTGGCCCCTGCTAATAATAAGAAGAAGGAACACCCGTCTAAAAATGCTATATATAATCAATAACAGTCTTGTCGCCATTGATTATGATAACCTGATCCCTAACGCAAGAATTTATACAAGAAATAACCACGATCTGAATTTCCACGTTCCTTATGCTAAAAAAAATGTTTATAAATACTCCTTCTTTCCTCAAACACTACAAGATTGGAATGCTTTACCATCAGACATTGTACATGCACCAAGTCGAAACTGTTTCAAAGCTAAACTTGCTAAACTTGTTAATTGATTGATTTATTTTCTATCATTTTGTTTCTTATACTTTTGCTACGCTCGGTAAGCGGTGTCCTCTAGAAGGATTTTTGCCGACTTAACCTATTCTGATTAGGATTATCCTGCTTGTTTCAAGTCCTCTTTCATTTAAGTTCTTCCAAGTTTTCTCATATAAAGCAAAGCTACAATCCTTGACAATATTAATTAATTAAAAACACTATAGAAATTCACGTCTTCCATTCGCGTGGCATTCACATACTAATTTACAAGTGCATACCACCCCCACCCCTCCGCCTTTTTTGGCAGAGCTACAAAAATGTCCAAGTCAACATTGACTTTCAAGTAAGATATGCAGCGGCGTAGGACGATACTTGAATTTTTCATTTTTTTTTGGGGTTGGGGGCAGATTTTTTTCTCGTCCTAATTAAAACCTACAAAAATGTGTGAGTCTAACGTCCAAAAATTACGTCCGAAAATTGAAGAAAACACCAAAAATGACGTAATTTCCTTAGAATTTTCAAAACTGTTCTCTGAAAAACGCTTTTTTTTCTGAGAAAGAAATCTAAAACCATAATAAGCACATGGAATTTCAAACATTGCTAAAGTACCGGAACGATAGCCTACTATCGGGCAAAAAAAAAAAAAAAAACTCTGATGCAGAACGTCGCGTTCTCATTTTCATTTTTCCGAGGTGCAAGTATAAAGTGCCCTTTAATACGAAAAAGCGCTCGCGATCGTAGATGGAAGCGTGCGTATGCTAGACCATTTTTTTTAACAAACTATTTTTTTAAAGAGCAAAAGCTTTGTCTTCCGAATGGCCTATTATTAATTTTTCAATGGATTACTAAAGATGGAATCAAAGTATGTATGGATGAAAATTTAGATAAAAGCAAGAAAGTTTTCATATTGCAATTCGAGTTGCACTAAATTTTTAGTGTAACTTTTTTGGACGCGTGATGACTTTTGCTTCGGTGTGTGGTTCGAATTTTTTAATACACGTGCATTCATAGGGTGACTACGTGATTTGGGCATAAAGGCCCTCAACTTCACGCACAACGTTGTGTTGCCTATCGTACGCGTAATCTGTACGCACTTTGAACGTAGACGCATTTTCAGTGTTTAACGCAATTTTCTGTCAGTCAATTTAGTGTCTTTATACTTTAATGTTCCACATCATTGGGAGGTAACTACATGTAACGTTAGCAGACAGACAGTCAGAATAAAATCAAGCAGTAATAAGCCGTCAGAAAATGAGTAAAAGTGGAACAGGTAAGAGTACTAAGACTAAAAATGAAAAGCTATGCTAGGCCCCCTGTTTGTTTTTCACTAAAATTTTGTATGCCTACCATAGTGTGATAGGCTAAAAAAACCTAGGACTTTAGGAGTACTATTATCCTAGGCCTGTTATCGTCCCCAGGTTTAGACTCAGTGGAGTTAAGCAATGTTACAGCAGATAGAGAACAATCAGAAATATAAGTAATTTGATGACAACATTTTAACAAAATTTGCACTGGTCCATAAGTGCATAACCTTAAAATTTGATTGAACAATGAACAACAACTGATTTTTGTTCTCCATACAATAATGTACTGGTGTTTTTTCACTGGCTTAACTATAGAATACCCCGCCACATCATCACGGCATCTCCAGAGAAGGTATCTCCATGGTTTACTTAAGTTAAACTTCCTGTTTAATTTAATCCTAGTACTCCCTGTAGTAGTACCGTTGTACTGATGCCAGCCATGTTAGTAATAATAGTATGGCTGCTGTTGGTGATGGCTGGCCATCC
This sequence comes from Chiridota heheva, assembly GCA_020152595.1. Taxonomy (NCBI): domain Eukaryota; kingdom Metazoa; phylum Echinodermata; class Holothuroidea; order Apodida; family Chiridotidae; genus Chiridota; species Chiridota heheva. The sequence goes on from JAIGNY010000634.1 coordinate 1,915,201, forward strand.
GAGGGTACTACAAAGTCCTATACCCTCATGTACTGTTTTACGCAAGGTCCTAAAAGTATAAGAAAATCTCAGTTTTAAGATCTTTATGAAAATGAAGCCAGTTTACCATTTTTGTTTACCCACAATGATTAGAATTGATGTTTGAAGCCCATCCATGTTTTCAAAAACTGTTTTTAAAGTGATTTTAGTTACTTTTATCAAAGTATTTTGGACTACTTTTCTTTCCATAAAAATTGTCTGACAAGCTCTCCAAAGTACGGTCAAAGTTCAAAATGCAAGGGTAATATGAATTAAATTATTTAAGGAAAAAATTTAAGATAATACTTATAAGGTAAAATGATATAATCTAGACATTTCTTGTTGTTTTATTTGTTTTGGCACAGTTTTTTTACCAAAACTATTTATCCAAATTATATGAACCAAAAAATTTTCAGCGAAAAATCAACTTGCAGTTTAGTGGAACATTGTAAAACCTATTTGCGGACGTTGAATAATTAATCACAAACGTGTGGTGACTAAAAAAATGGTGACCAAAATATGAATCTCGGAGAACTTTATCCCATTGTGGTGCTAGGCCTAAATAGGTATAGATTTTGGAAAAGTGTGGTATTTAGATTAATTGATATAAGAACATCCAAAAAGTAAGTTATTTTTCAATCATCAATTTCTACAACGTGTAAATTAAAAAAACAAACAGAAATTGCACCTCATCTATAATAATCTTTGTACGACAATCCCAATGTCAACCCTTACTGAGGGATGTGTATAATTAATTTAATCCCGCGATTCTTTTTCATAGTTTGTGTGTTATGTTGTGATGCGCTTCATTTTCTCCACTTAAAATTACACCTCACGGCGACGGTGTCTACAAGATGAAAGCATACACCCCCTTTACCAGACTGCATAGTTAGCAAAGTGTGCATGAAAGCTAATGTCTAGAAAATGTGCACCAAGATCTAGAAAATGTGCGCCAATGTCTAGAAAATGTTAGTGTTTACACGGGTACCCACAATATCCAGGTACCCGACCGATTGAGTTGCTACCCGGTTCCGAAAATACAATCCGGGTATGGATTTTCATAATATTACCAATTGCTAAATGTTTTGTTTCAGTTTCAGAATTGTATGTTAATAGAATAAATCTTAACTTACAAGAATTATAAAAGTGTTTGTTTTCTTTCTATTCCAACGCAATGCAATAAAACAATTATAAAATATTGTCACAGATCGCAGAAATGATGTTGAACAAGCGATGTGGCCAGTAACGTACTTTACTACATGTACTAGTAGTACAGAACACCTATTATAAACCAATCACAGGTTGTTTTCAAATGAAATTGTTACGTGCTACTGAGCGTGCACATAACAGAACCGTGGAATCGCGTATTATTCCAGAAAACACCCATTCCGTGAAATTTTGAGGAATTGGGTATATTATTATTGTACGGTATATAATGAAGACAGGTCGATAAAAGAGACTAGAAATATTTGTATTTTATTTCTTTATTTACAAAAACAAAAGATACGATTGTAAAAACAAGAAATGTCACAAGATTTTACAAGGTACATTGTTAGATTTGAACACATACTACTTCCGCGAAAAATATTGAAAAGGCCTTGTTGGCAGGTCGGATACCCAGATACCCTACCGATAATGCAGGTTGAGTACCTGGTCCGATTTTTGGACCTGGTGCAAACACTAGAAAATGTGCACCAATAATCATCTATTTGATAGTGGAAATAATACATTAATATTTAACAAAAGACTGGAGTTGCAATATGAAGTTTTCCTGTGTACTGACTATCAGTATCAAAAACTTGACTTTTCTAAACTTTTTAATGAAGAAAACCATAAATTTTTGGAAAGATGTGCACCTAACATTATAATCAAAAGTGTGTGCCTAGAATTTACAACTGTGCATCAAAATCATGAAAATAAGTTCTCTCAATCAAAAAATAGTGCTGGAAACAAACTATGCAATCTGGCTCCTTTATACACTCATATCTCAAGAAAAATGAGTCACAGCGATGGCTTCTCCTAAATTAAAAAAAAAAATCCCCACCATACTTTATTTTAAGGAACATGAATAAATATTATAAGTTGCATATTAATTAATTGCTGTTTCGTTCTGGAATCACTCTAGACCCAATGCAAGAAATCAAGATCAAAATATACACCCCCATCAAACATACACCCCCTTATATCTGAAGAAAAACAAGTCACGGCGACTGCAACTCCCAAATTAAAAGATAAACCCCAACCACTCATACCTTACTTCTATTTCTAACTTGTATTTACTTCACTCTACGCATAAACCCATCAAACATATAGAGTCGACAGCATCTCCAAAAAAGGTATACTTGCCAAGTGGCGGGGTATTTTATAGTTACTTCATGTTTTCACCCGTGTAATAGAAGCAATTATAAAACATAACATGTAAATGATGTAATCGGTGAGATTTAAAAAGCACATCGGATAGCCTGCAACTATCTATTTTCATGTCTTTCTCCCAAAGCATTTGTACTTTGTGAATTGTTCATTTTTCTTTCTTACAGGTCCACACAAAAGAGGCACTGATTCAACATTTGATGAAGATGAATTACTTCAGGAGGAAAATCCACTAAAAAAAGTAAGATGCTGATCCCGGTGCTTTCAGCCCCCTGTACTCTCCGCTCCCATTGCTCTCCACTCCTGGTGCTCTCCGCCCTCGGTGCTCTCCGTTCCCGGTGCTCTTCGCTTCTACTTTTCCATCTTAAAAACAATGTTTTCCACCCAAAAAAATTGGTGGTGGAAAATACCGTTCAAAAACTTACCTCCTTTCACTTAATTTAGGAACTTTAAATTTTAAATTAGGGAATGAATTTTTAAGTTAAGTCGCACCAAAAAAAGATAATGTTGAATGGATTGTTAGATTACATCAGCTAAATGAAGGATAATGATTAAAAGGTTGAATGGTGGAATAAGCCTTAGCTGCTCTTATGCTAATCCTCTTTCAAACATTTAAAAAAAAAAGAAGTTGTAATGAAATTGGCTTTTTTAGGTAGCCAAAGGTGGTTGAACTTGTAACATGCTTATAACTTTGATAGGATTAGGCCTGATCTAAATATTAACTTGGATTGATCTAATATTACTTGATTTGATTTTTGAATTATAGGAGGAAGTTAAGGGTTTAAGGTTTTAAAGGGATTTTTACTGGGGATTTTCTTTGATGTTATTCAACATTTCAAAAGAAGCATTTATAGCCCTATTACATAATTTAATGAACTACTTAAAACTTAACCTGACTTACTCAATTCGATTCATTTGACCCATGATACCTTGTTATTCTTAAATATCCCTACTACATGTACTCTAGGTAGAAATTCAGTGCTTTCCGCCTAAAAAAACAGTGCTTTTAGGGGCTAAAAGCACCTAATTTTAGGGACGGGAGCACTGGGGGTGGAAAGCTCGGGATTCTCAAGTGATATATGGGCCGCACTCAAATTGAGAATAAATTGTAGTTCAGAATTTGCCGTCTGTGTTATTTTCTCACTCAAATTTGTGAAACTCGTTAAAATGGCTCTCAGAACCATTTTATTTGTTGCTGGTATACAACAAACAATATGTATGTGTTTATTGTTGGAATCCCAAAACAAGTGATAAAATTATAGTGTGTGTGTATATATATATATATATATATATATATATATCAGGGTTCTAGCTAGACAAGTTTGAGTGCTGCGCTCCAAAACTTTTTACCGCTTTTATTTTCGTCCCTGTATCGTGCAACGAAAGCCAAGCAGCACATGTTTCTATGAACTATGCAACAACTTATATCAATATAAAATCCCCCACAAATCAAAAGAATATCGATCAGTCCGTTATAATGTAAAGTGCATATAATGTTTATAACAAATGTGATTGGTTACTTACATTTGGACCGGTCTATAAGCACGCCTTGGGCCTTTGGGGGTGTAATTCTAACTTTGTTAAAATTTGTTTGTATGGCAAGTGACGCACTTGGCAAGTTGCCAGCAGTGATTCACAAGGAATAATACATGAACCTGAACTGTGTGCATGTATTTACATTTATGCAAAGAACTTCGTGAATGGATGATTTTATGATAATACAGTATTGCGTTAAATTCTTATAGTTCAGTTGTTTTGATCGGAATTTAATTTGTGTAACGTATAATATGTTATGTGTGTAAATCAGCGGATGACATAGATAGAGCGAAATTAAAAGGAGATCCGTTTAAACACTTAATTGTTTAATCGAATTAAACTTTTGCGTGCTGGGCGGAAGAGTGAATCTTAGAGCCAAGTGGTGGGCAAGAATTGCGAGTCCTGGGCGGGCCCGCCCAGCGCCGCCCACAGTAGCTAGAACCCTGCCTATGATATCTCTTAAGTTAAAGTGGGAGTGGGGAATTTGTTTTATTGAAATGATCATATATGTGAAGAAAATTGTCTACTCTCAATGGTGAGGTGTAGTCTGCATATTAAGTAGGTTATTTACATAACAATATGCTTACATACAAAGTAAATAACCTGAGATAATAACTTGCTATTTGGTTCAGTGGTAGAGGGCATTGGTACTCTTTAGTTGAGCATGATTGGTGGATAATGTGTGCATAATAATTAGTCTATTTGCATAGCAATGAAAATATTTGTATATGTGGTATCGCTTGAATCAAAGTGAATATGATGATTTTGCTTAAACAAATGATCATACAGTACATGTGAGGAGCATTGTTCACACTTAATGGTGAGATATAGTGTGCATTTGCTGTAATATGTTTGACCTGAGATCAAAACTATATGGCTTATGACTTACTAACTTCACATTTCTAGTTTTCTTATGCTATTAACATTCCTGACATGAATAGCAATCAAATTGTTTGTCTTGCCATGAATAAAAAGCAAATAAAAGTTTCCTGCTTCCAAAGAATGTTAAATTAGCGGTTTGGGAAATATAAACAATAAGAAGAATGTGGGGTAGAAGATGACATGATAGTAAAGTAGCTGAAGGAATTAGGATTAGGTCATGTGGGACAGGGTGGAATTTTATGTAGGGCAGGGTGTGGTGGGATGTTGGTCAGGATGTGTTGGCATGTTAGGCAAGGTGGACTGGCATGTAGAACAGGGTGGGTTGGCATGTATAACAGGATGGATTGGCATGTGTAACAGGATGGGTTGGCATGTGGAACAGGGTGGGTTGGCTTGTGGGACAGGGTGGGTTGGCATGTGGAACAGGTTGGGTTGGCATGTGGGACAGGGTGGGTCGACATATGGGACAGGGCAGAATGGCATGTAGTAGGATGTCATCTGGGTTTCAGTTGTGATGGCATGTGGGTCATGCAAGTGCTGGAATGACATACAGTATCTGGTTTTCAGGTGTGATTGCATGGAGTATGTACGTGGGATGACATTTGGGACAGGTTGGGATAGAATGTGGGACAGTCTGGAATATGCATTATTAGCGGTGAGGGGATTTGTATCATTTCCAATGTCTAGTTTGTCATATGGTAATGTTTTGCATGATTTTGCTTTAATGTTATTGTACATTTTTCATGCTGCTTGACTTTGCTTGACACACATATTTTCTTAAATTGGAAGTTGTATTACAATCCGGGATGTAGTTCTAGGAATGTGTAGGGGCTGAGGGAGGGTACATGTTGGAAAGGGGATTGAATGGCATTCTTTCCTTGACATTGGCAAGTCAGGGCCTCTCCTTTCTTTGTTATTCAATTGATAGAAATAAAAGAGGTGGTGTAGTTATGAAGACTGCTAGGTTTTACTTTCTTTCTAATTATTGGGTAAGGTAACCTTGAGCTTTTTTTTTGTCTCCAAATATCTGGGAAAACTCAAAGATATTTTGAAGCTTGTAGTACAAATGAAAATTTAAGTGCATCTTTCAAAGCTCAAGTAATTTGAAATCAGCTGACCCTGCTACCCTATTTCTGTATATACTTTCCTCTATAAGCCCATTCTCTATACTAGCTTTGAATAGTTAAGCATACTGTCCTTCTGACAATTCTAGTTAATATAAGCATCAAATACATTTGCAACACAATTGTTAACACAGATGTCATAAAAAGAAAAAACTGTCTTGAAAATAGAAACAAAGCACAAAGTAGTCTAAGCAAAGTAACAATTATCTCCATGCATTATAAAATAACGTAACCTAAGAATGGCATTCAATCACACTCACAAGAAAACGTATCAACGAAATAAAAGAAATAGCACAACCTTTAATAATGACTTTCTCCTGCAAAGAAAGCATCAGTCTTTGAATCACCATGGCAATAGTAGGAACACCTAATAAAAGAGGGAAAAGAAAACAGTAATCAAAACTATGTACCTAGTCTGAGCAAGGCAGGTATTGAGTCCAACTTTGAAACAAGGACAGCTAGCTTATTTTTCTTTTCATGAATACAATTTTCAACCTTTAAGACGTAACTCAAACGTTTAAAGATATCTTCATTCAATTGCAGTTCATTACTACACTTGCTACTAAAAATGAAATGTTTCGCAGGAAAAATCACACAAAGTTTTTAAGCGAGTTTCTTTCATTGTTAAAACCAAAGCAAAAATTTTCAGAACACTCACTTAAATTCACATTTTATAAAGCCCTGCCAAGCTTTGACCAAAAAGGACATACATGAATACCATCCCAAAATAGATGCGTAAAGTTTCACATTTACTATTACAAAATGTACAAAACGATGAATCGCGTAAGCCAATTTTACAAAGAAAAACATTGGTGCTCACAATACGATGAAGAATTTTGTTTTAAAAATAACGAATCTTAGGATCCATGACAACACTTACAGACCCCAAGCTTGATTTAAGAAGGGGCAGGGTGCTAAACTTGTTGAGGGCACATTATTGTGTGCGTGAAGCGCTGCGTCTTTTTGGTGTGGAGTCCAGGGGCCCCCTTAAGGCTCAATTCTATGGTAAAGAAGCTCTGGGATTTTAGCTATAATTATACCTCAGAATGAAACTATTCTGACTGATATTCATGAGCTAAAAAGGACAAATGCTATTATGCTATCATTCTGTGTTCTGTATCCATGTAAGGTATTTGATTTATGAGGTTAATTCAGATTATTAAGTTAAAAAAATCAAATCTATTTTTTCTTTTATAAGGGGCAAGGCAGGCCCCAGGGGGAAGAGCGGCCCCCAGGGGCAGGGTAGACCCACGAAGGGGGGGGGCGTGGGCCACCCCTGTAAAAGAGCAAAGCTAGGGGTCTGCACTTAAATTACAGTTGCGTAAAATGAATAAACAATCCTGATTATGACCCAAGAAATCATTTTCCCACTTGTTGATTGTAACAGGAACTCCTCAAAAACATGGACATATGGAGATATGGCATCCTGACTGAAAAGATCAAGGACTTAACTAAAGTTAAAACAATACTGATAATTTGTGGTAACAGTAATTTCTTGAAGTTTTACGAAGTTATCAACAGTTTACAAGTAAAAATGGATAAGAAAAAAAGGTTGAATTCAGTGTGTAAAGATGAATGAAGAGTGGCAACCCTATGAAACACAGGAAAGCAACCTGTACTTAGTCTTTAAAAGAAAACTACTTTGTCTGCAGTGAGCAAACTTTTCCAGGATTATCCTCGTTAGTCATCTGAGGCACTGTATTGGCTTTTGGAGGCATGCATTAGGTCACATCTGATACACACACACACACACACCAACATAGGCGGCCTATTATAGGCCTAGTTAAGTTTACTAAGGGTTTGCAAAATTCCTGTGAATTCCTGGGAAGGCTTTGTGTATGATATAAATATAGGAAAATATTGGTTGTGGCCCCCCAAAAAGTCATGAAATTTCAAAGAGAGTTTTGCAGTAATTATAATTTGTACCTTCTTTTTGTGCTTCCCATCCATAATGAGTACATGTAACAGTTTCCCTAAACATAACACAAATGGAGGTCATGATAAATAGATGCCTTGGTGTACAAACCCCATTAAAGTCATCATATGCATATTATAATGTTGTCCCTTTACAGTCTCGTAGTGACTTTGATGAGGAAGACGATGAACTGGACGAAGATGCCCTTCTTGGTCTAAGTGAAAATGAGGATGAGTCATTTGGCATTGTTGGCGGCGGAGCTGATAATGACAGATTCGGTGGGGAAGGGGATGCGGGATTTGATGAGTATAATGGAGGGAATAGTGAGTACCATAGTGAAGAACCTATTGGATCAGAGCATTATGCTGAAGGAGAGGCAGACTTTGACAATACTGGAGAAAATGAAAATTTTCATCATGATGAGTAAGTATAATGATTTAATCGTTCGTTGAAGTGATAGATATTCTTTAAAGGAATATTCCACTGTTTTTTTGTGTGTAACCTTTTATAAGAAAGGGAAAAGAGAAACAATTTAGTACAAAAATCATGTTGATATGTTTTTCCTACCAGGAGATATTTAAATTTTAAGGTTCATAAAAATGCCAATAAACGAATAGAAAAAGGCTCCGTATGACATCACAGCAACACATTCTCCCACAAAGTTGATGTATTCCATTAGAATCTATCATCCTTTCTTATTAGTAAAACTTTGCCAGAAAAATAAATTGATGAAACTTAGGTATTTATATACATTGCCAAATATACCCTACTTCAATAACTTTTGGAAAATTGTTTCTAATCATACAGAAACAACCAATTAACATTTAAAGAAATACCTAAACATTTGCAATAGAATTGTCTCTATGACATCATCAAACACGAATTCTTCATACTGTACAAAAACTTTAAAATGCAATTGGGAAATCTTTAAAAATCCATATCTCCTGAACGGCATATGATATGAAACTGATTTGTGTACCAAATTGGCTGTAAAAGTATGTTTTTTCAAACAAACAAAATTACAAAAAAAGATGAGAATATTACAAAAAAACCATGGGAATATTCCTTTAAGTGAAATATCATCAAAGTCTAGAAGAATAGTCTTTCAATTTTGTGTAGAACTTTTTTGTTTCTTCTGTTATTGCTGTTTCATCTTGCAAGAATTCTGGATTAATTATCCCCTTGCCAACAAAGTTGGTGAAGAGGGGATATAACATCTTTACCTTTCGTCTGTTCATCCGTTCCTCGGTTCGTCCGTTCGTCCGTCCATCCACATCTATTGTCCGTCCAGCCTCATGCATTGTTCAGCTACTAGGGAACAAAAGATTGTTGCGCTAGGAAAGGAATTCCAACTAGGTGAATGGGGCATGTTGAGTTGATAGAAGTGAGGCGATGAGGAAAGTCTGTTGGGTGGAAGATGGTAGAATGTAGAGCTGTAAATGTTTACTAAATACTTCATTGCAAGTAATCGTTTTTTACAGTCAAGTCTTGTCGTTGTAAATCAATATGATCATTCATGATTCAAATCACAAACACCTTCGGCTGACAAAATTCCAAAAAATGACTTTTTGCAAACTGTAATTTGCAAACCCGATTAGCATAATCCTTTTTAAATGTGCGAATCACAAATGCGCAGTAATCACCAATGAATGGGGATATTATGCACTTTGATTTCGCCAAAATTTGAGTAGGGTAACTTGTAAAATGCACTGCGAATGTGCAGCAGTAAACAGTGAAACTAACAATAGGCTTAACGTTAGGCCATAATTATTAAGGCTTTAAATCCCACGCAATCAAGGCCCGATTTACAAGCTGTTATCTCGGCCAAAAAACACACTAGTCAAAATACTTGAATCGTGACAATCAGTACATTTACATGTAAATATTACCTGATGAGTCAAATAAATTTTGCAAGAAAGAAATATATTGCAAAATAAACAAACAGAAAAAGGTTTTAACAGAGCTGAAATTCTGCATGCGTCACAAAGATGGCGGCCATTTTTTCGAGAGGAATGATATTCAGAACTTCCGGGGTAGTGGCGTAGTTTTAAAATGTTTTACGGTGAGGTATCATAGGCCTAGTATGCAATATTTTTACAGTGGAACTTTGAAAGCCGTAGCGAGTAGAGCAAAAAAAGTTACGCGATGTTGAGTTTAAATGACATTGAAAGGAAGTTATCTGTTCTTTCTAAACTGAATATCCATGCATATTTTTTATAAAAATGATGATTTCATACTGTAGAAGTAAACTTTTTACGATTTGGAAAGCAAAACGCAGCGTCTATGGTGTCAGTACTTTTGCCATACTGGTTGCGCGATTTTTTTTACTTCGTCTCGTAGTTTTGGAACAATTTTGGTGTATTTTTGAAAATTATGGTACTAAACGCATGTACACGATACACGCTTGCTTTTTTTGGCGTGTACACCTTTACTCAAATCCCTAAACGTTCACAGCTCTAGTAGAATGTTTGGTAGCTGTAGGAATTAGGATAAAGGTGGGATGGCATGTGGGATAGGGTGGCATGTGGGAGAGGGTGGCATGTTGGAGAGGGTGGCATGTGGGACGGGGTGGCATGTGGGACGGGGCGGCATGTGGGACGGGGTGGCATGTGGGACGGGGTGGCATGTGGGACGGGGTGGCTTGTGGAACGGGGTGGCATGTGGGACAGGGTGGTCTGTGGGACAGGGTGGCATGTGGGACAGGGTGGCATGTGGGACAGGGTGGCATGTGGGACAGGGTGGTATGTGTGACAGGTTGGCATGTGGGACAGGGTGGCATGTGGGACAGGGTACCATAGAAATGGGACAGGATGTCATGGCATATAGTACTGGGTGGAATAGCATGTGGGACAGGGTAGTGTGGCATGTGAAACAAGGTATGACAGGCTGGGATGGCATGTGGGACAAGGTGGGAGGGCATGGGGACAGAGTGTAATGACATGTGAGACAGGATGGTATGTCATCTGGATTTCAGGTGGGATGGGACGACAGGGTGGGATAGCATGTGCGATAGGTTGGAATGGCCTGTGGGACAGGATGGGATGGCAAGTGGTACGTGGAAGTAAGCTTGGGCGGTATACCGGTATTTCGGTATTTTTCGGTACTTAGTCATACCGAAATAGTTGGTATTGAACATTTTAGTGATACCGAAATACAAATAATATTTATAACACGGCCCGAAATCGAGTGATTTTCTTGATTAATTTCTTGATTGCTCACGATAACCTACTAAATATTTCGAAAGCATGTCAAGTGAAAGGTTTGAAAAACTTTTTTCCAACCTCAAAAACCCAATTCCTTAAACAAGACAGAAAGAGCTGAGCAATGTTTATTGCAGCGATCAGCAACTTGTTAGGACTTGAAAATTACAGAAAAACATGTACAAAGCGCACTTGCAAAAGTATGGGAGAATACAGAACGAAATTAAAAATATCAACTTACTCCGATCTCAGATATTATTTCAAAAATTAAGTCCTGGTCCAAAGAAATTGTTTTAAACCTAAAAACGTTTCCAAAGACATAGGAAATAAAAGAAAACAAAAATTTTAAAAGCTGTAAAACTGCAAACAAACATTATTTCCTTGTTTTGAAAACGTATGCTCTACTTCCATCTTTCCACTTAGCAAATAACAAAGAATAAAAAAACTTCCACAAACCAGTAGTACATTCCTTCTGAGCAGGGAGCTGTTGCCCCAGTTAATGGCCACCAAACTAATGTATAATAGCAAATTATTACCACATATCGCACAGGAGATCGCTTCCATCATGTAAAATTCCTACTTTTTAAAGCAAAATCATTAGAATTATGTCAGAAAAACAACAACGAAATATCTCCTTTTATGATATGCCACCGCCTGCATGCCCCTTTACATGTTACTTCTGGGTGGTTTATTACCTGGTGCCAGGTTTCCTTGAACTACTGGCCATGCTGTTGTTGGAAGACAAACTGCATGACACTTTTATGTAAACACTCAAAATGGAGGAAAGCCTAAAAAAAAAGACAACAATATCAAAACCATTAAACCGGGAGGGGGAGTGGACATCTAGCATTTTGAGAAGTGAGAAATATGAGGAAATTCACGAAGCACAGGACAGGGATCATGGAAGCATCGCCTTAGACTTCATTCAAGGAAACAAATCATGAAAATGGGAAGGAGGGAGGGGGGGGGGGGGACAATATCATATACCAAATATGTTTTTACAATAAAAAGAATTCCCTTACCTCAAATTGAATGGTTTGGCAATCAAATTTGCCATTTGAAACCAGCAAATGTGGAGATCTTTGCAAATAATTTTGTTGTTGAACTTATTGAAAATAAATACTGATCATAAATCTTTGTGGTACACTCTGCATTGTTGCTACCAATTTATTGTGGGTTGAACTGTGTCCTTTGAAAAGACACAGGAAATGAAATACTTAATTTTGCTTAAAACGGCAATTTGCATGAGTTTCAAAGTATTATCTCAACTAAAGCTGATTGAGTGAAATTTGCAGGTTCGGTATGACTGTGCAGACGGTAATACACACAGTAGATCGAGGTTTGTTGAGGATTTTTTTCACTGAAAGAAATGAGAGTTGTGATCGGAAAATAATGCCCGTGATAATATCTTTGTATTTAAAAATTAAATTGCAAGTTTGATAAAAACCTGTACCTCGTTTTTGGCTTCAAGAATGTTTTTTTTTTTTTCCGGCGCTTTACCAGAGTTAAAATTACTGGCACAATTGTCAAACTACTTGCATCAGTAAATGAACCCAATTTCGTGCTATTTCCATTATCGTGCTTCTTTAGAATATTACAGAAATACTACATTAATATTTAACAATAAATTTAACAATGTTTTGGTACATCTGCATATATAAATTGAACAAAACTTATTTTTAGTTAAAAGCTCATTTCCATATCGGTATTTTGGTATTTTCCAGCCGATATACCGGTATTGCACAACAACCAATACCACCCAAGCTTACGTGGAAGGATGGCATGTGGGACAGGGTAGGATGGCACATGGTATGGAAGGAAGGCATGTGGGGCAGGGTGGCATGATATATGACAGGGTGGCAAGGCATATGGTGAGATGTCATCTTGATTGCAGGTGTGATGGCATATGGATCATGTTGTGGAATGGTATCTGGATTTCATGGATGATATTCTGTAGAGAGGGATATAGGATGGGACATCATGCAGAACAGAGGGTGGGATGGCAGTTGTTACATAGGGTGGAAAGCATGTTTTAGCGGCGAGGGGATTTGTATCGTTTGCAATGTCTGGTTTAATTTGACATACTGTACATAGTTGAAGGCAAAACCAAGATCTGTGTAATTTTATAAAACTGGTGCTTCAAACTTAACCATTTATTGGCTTCTTTGACATATACTGTATCTGCTCAAAAATTGACTGGAGGTGCTTTTTGAGACAATCATGTATTGAATTAAACAGACATACACATCTCTACTGAATATGTTCGTTGAGGAATAGTGATGCATAGCAATCAATAATTCAAATAAATATGCATAACAAAATAAAATTTTATTCAAATTGCATTTGCAACAATGGCAAAGTATTTTTAGTAACACATACTGTATTCATTGCCATGCAATGTGCATCGTTGACAGTGTATAAAAAATACCACGCCATTACAATTACCTATATCGATAGTAGCCAGATAGATATTCACTCCATTGAGTTGTCGTTACTTAAAACCACTTCAAGATTTTCTTTGATATATTGCCCAATTGTGTTGCATGATATTTTGTTTCTTGTAGGTATGAAAAAGAGGCAGTGCCAGATAGCACAGACCTTCTTGACCTCTCCCTGGATGATGTCTTGGACATTGATATCACAGACGACAGTCTCATCACCGAAATAGAGGAGGGTGACAGCTTCTCCTCACCATCAGCTCCCATTAGGGGGAAACCAAATTTTTCTAAATCCTCAATGCCACCACCAAAACCACCACAAAAGCACAGTATGCCGACATCTCAGAAATCCACGTCACCAATACCTACTAAAAGAGTTGAAAGGAAACAGATTACAATCGAGGTTGGTGACTGTGCATTTTCAGAATATCTTTACATTTTTAAAGTTCTGTAATTTGTGCGGCTTGGCTGATCAAAGTCTATTTTATGATGTTACGTATGTAATGTTGTAGGTTGAAGGCATGTTAAGTTCTTTGCAAATTGTTCTCCAAATTTTGCTATTAATGACTTAAATGCTTTTCCAACTCTGTTGATTAGGGGTTAGAGCTGTGCATTTTCGCTTAATAGCCTAAATGTTTGAACGGCCAATTTTTTTCTTTTTTAATCTCACCCCCTTTCCCCCCCCCCCCAACCTTTCCAACCCCATTAAAAAATGGACCTCAAAGTGTTGAAAAAAAGAAAAAAAATGGCGGAACTGGTTCTAACCCTACAAAAAACCACTGCATAACTTATCGCAATGGCGGGCCAGAAAATAAACAAGGAATGTCACAAGCCTTGAGTAGGGGCCTTATAATAAGTCTTCAAATAATGATCCATGGTTGGAACACTCTTTAAACAGAAATAACATACCAGCAAGTAAATTTGCAAGCATTTTGAAAAAAATTCATATGGTTTCAACATTTTAACCATACCGTAAAAGTTTTTAAAGTGCATCAACGTCCATCAGCTATACCGTAGAAAACATATTCCAACCCTGCCATATTCCCAACTGTACTGTATTTGATCCTCTTCAAAATGGCGGTGATGTTTGCAAACTGTGGTGAAATCTTAGCAAGTTTGAAACCATTTTTGTTCATTTATTTCACAATCTCTTTTTTATTTTGCATGCGAATGCATGATGGGAACCTATGTAATGGTGGTTTCGTCCTTAGAAGATAAATGTAAATTGATATAATTTTCCAATATTCTTCAGAGATCCTCAAGCGTCTCTCTCGTAGCACTGGCGATTTAAAATTCTTAAAATTCTTCAAAATATTTAGGCACCAACAGTTGTATCAGGCATGATTATTAAACTCCACCTTTATTATTGTTGTCATTTGCATAAAGTTGCTACAGTATATGAACTGGCCAGACTGTTTTTTATTTTAGTATGCTCAGTCAGGGAGTGTGACAGGATGTGACTGCATATGGACATAGGGAGGGATGCCATGTGGGACATGGATGAGTGTCATGCGGGACATATGATAGAATATATACCATGTGGTTTACATCAAGGGCTATATCAGGCATAATTATATGACTGCCTTTTTTCTTATTCAACAAGTCATTTGCATATAAGTTATTATATGAACTGATACTTTCATACATAGTATGCTCAATCAGGGACTGTTAGGATGAGACTTCTTATGGAGCCCATGGGATGTCATGTGGGACATAGGGTGGGATGTCATGTGGGATATGGGGTGGGATGTCATGTGGGACATAGGGTGGGATGTCATGTGGGATATGGGGTGGGATGTCATGTGGGACATGGGGTGGGATGCCATTAGAGCTGTGACCGTTTAGCGTGTACACGCTACACGCTCGCAATTTTTGTAAACGTTTGCTAAATACTTCATTGCGAGTAATCATTTTCATACATAGTGTCTTGCCGTTGAAATTCAATATTCACGATTCAAATCACACACACATTCATTCGGCTGACAAAATTCTAATCAATGACTTTTTACAAACTAATTTGTAAAGCCCTATTAGCATAATCCTTTTTAAATGTGCGAATCAGAAATGCGCAGTAATCACCAATGAATGGGGTTATTATACACTTTGATTTCGCCGAAATCTGAGTAATCTAACTTGTAAAATGCACCGCGAATGTGCAGCAGCAGTAAACAGTGAAACTAACAATAGGCCTAATGCTAGGCCATAAGGCTTTAAATCCCACGCAATCAAGGCCCGTTTAACAAGCTGTTAAATCGACCAAAAAACACTTGAAAAATACTTGAATCGTGACAATCAGTACATTTACATGTAAATATTACTTTATGAGTCAAATAAATTTTGCAAGAAAGAAAAAATATTGCATAATAAACAAACAGAAAAAGCTTTCAACAGAGCTAAAATTCTGCATGTGTCGCAAAAATGGCAGCCATATTTTTTAAAAAGACTGATATTTCAGAACCTCCTGGTGGTGGTGGCATAGTTTTGAAATGTTTAACGGCGAGGTATATCATAGGCCTTAGTATGCAAGATTTTCACAGGAGAACTTTGAAAGCCGTAGCGAATAGGACAAAAAAGTTACGCGATGTTGAGTTTAAATGACATTGGAAGGAGCTTATCTGTTCTTTCTAAACTGAATTTCTATGCATATTTTCCATAAAAATGATGATTTATATTGTAGAAGTAAACTTTTTACGATTTGGAAAGCAAAACTCAGCATCTATTTGGGCAATGGAATCAGTACTTTTGCCATACTGGTTGAGCGATTTTTTTACTTCGCCTTGTAGTTTTGGAGCAATTTTGGTGTATTTCCGAAAATTACGGTACTAAACGCGTGTACACGATATACGGCGTGTACACGTTTACTAAAATCCCCAAACGTTCACAGCTCTAGATGCCATGTGGGACATGGGGTGGGATGTCATGTGGGACATTGGGTGGGATGTCATGTGGGACATGGGGTGGGATGCCATGTGGGATATGGGCTGGGATGCCATGTGGGACATGGGCTGGGATGCCATGTGGAATAGGGTGGAATGCAATGTAGGATATATGGTGGAATGCCATGTTGGACATAGTGTGGAATGCCATGGGATGAGATGTTATGTGGGACATGAAATAGTATGAGATGTTATGTGGGACATGGGGTTGGGTGCCATGTGGGACATGGGGTAGGAGGCTATGTGGGACATAGGGTAGGCCATGGGGACATGGGATGTGAAGCCATGTGGTACATAAAGTAGGATGTCATTGGGACATTGAGAGGGATACCATGTGGAACATATGGTGGGATCTACTGTGGAACATAAGGTTGGATGCCATGTGGGACATCAGGTGGGAAGCCACTAATGCAGGACATATGGTGGGATGCCATGGGAGAGATAGGATAGATGCCATGTGGGACACAGGGAGGGATGCCATGTGGGACATAGGGAGGAAAGTCATGTGGTACATATGCTTGGATTAATGTGGGATATACATGTAGGATGGGATCCATGTATGACATATGGTGGGATGCCATGCGTGACATGTAGGATAGGATCCATGTGGGACATTAGGTGGGAAGCCACTGATGCGGGACATATGGCGGGATGCCATGGGGGACACAGGGAGGGATGCCATGTGGGTCATAGGAAGGGAAGTCATGTGGTACATAGGGAGATTAGATTAGACTAAATGTTCAATTGAAGGTACGTTTGTTAAACATTTACACGTATAATCGTCACAGCCCTATTATCTAAGTTTCAAAGTATCTTTGTTGAAGCTACTGTCTTCAGACTATTGTGACAGAGTATTGCAGAAAGCAGAGCATTGCAACAGAGCATTTACATATGTGATTAGAAAAATGTTAATTGTTCCAATGGTGACATCACAAATTTGCATATTTTCTTGAACAAGTAGACCTGAAAATTAAAAAAATTAAAAATGGTCAACATTTCAGCTATTTTAGGTGGATCTTTTGCTATTATAATGATTTTTGATAGAGGATTACAAGTGATGTCACACCCTCATGAGCTGGGTGGAACACGGCTCCAGAAGTAAGATTCCATTTAATGTCCATTGGAAACAAAAGTATACTTAGTGGCAGTGTGTAAGGCAGTCAGACACTATCAGTAATCAAAAATAAAACTGCACGACAAATTTTCTAAGCGCAAACAAACCACAAGTGAATTATTTTCTTTTTAGATAAGTTCAGTCTTTTATATTAATGATGCCAACATGTGGAGGCAAACCAAGAATATATATTCCCATGTGCTGGTTGTTTGTTTACTATCCCTTGATAGGTAATTGAACACTGTTCTCCACTTTGTGTTGAATATATTTATGCACATACTCTATACATGATTTTAGAATCTATCTGCAATCATGGCCAAAACTAGTTGGGATGAATCCCCACTCTCCGCGATCTATCTTGGAATTTGGATTTTACCACTATTTTTACAAATCATACAACAATGAAACGGGGGGGAGGGGTAGGAAAATGTTCTTGAAATATTTTTAGCGATTTTGTCCTAACACGTTAAGCCGTGATTGTATCTAAAATTCTTTGGTGCTAGTCCTTCACAACAGAAACTGCTCTTTCTGTCAAAATTTGTAGATCTTTTTATTTTCGTTACCATCTTTAACAGCCAACTAATTCCGATGAAGATGACGAAGAAGAGGAAGAAGACAAAGGTGAAAGAAGAGGGCGCTTCAAGTCTGAGAGGAAAGGTTTTGTATCGTTAAGTGGAAGGAGAAACACATCCAGAAACATTCCAGACACACTTGGTAAGGAAAGCATAAGTGTATTGAACATGGTGAAAATGCTCCTAATGAATAAATATCTATGGTTAGGTAGTTCAACTTGAGCTTAATTAGAAGAAAATATGCTAGAAATGGTGAAAATAGTATAAAAAAATCATCAAAATTGGTTAAAAATTGATGAGTTTACTGCGTTTTGAATTTCAGAGCCTTTCATGCAAATTTTATTGTAATTTTTTAACTATACATACAAGAAAACCTATGAATTTTCTGCACCAACTGTTTTTTGAGTGGAAGCAGGTGAATAAGGACCAAGAGAATATTTTGATTTTCTATCATACCCTCCATTAGAATTTAGCAGGAAAGTAATGTACTGACTTTTAGTGACTGAAATTTAGGACAGATTTTAAAGAAGTACTTTAAAACATTTTGAGTTGTGTCCTCTCTTTCATACATCACAACTTTTGCATTCATTAAAAATTATTCCAACTTTGATTGGTCATAACTCGGAAACTGCAGGTGTTACTATCATAATTTAAAGCTCTTTCTGGTGAATATAAAATCTCTACCTGTTCATGTATTTTATACTTAAAAAATTCTGGCCAAATTTAGGTAGTAAAAAGGGGCTTAAAGCATGAAAGGTAAATTTATACCTTCATCAGTGTAATTTGCTCATCACTTAGCATTTTGTACACCAAATTGTAATAACAATTTGGGAATATTTTTTCCAAGAATGACAAATTCTTATTTGGGCAAAAGCTCCCTTTGTGTAGCTGCGACAAATGATTTGACGTTAAATATCATGTAAATCAGAATTTAAAAGAAAGTTAATATGAATTAAACAATCTTGGTGGAATGTCTTGTTTACACTTTTGAAAGGTTACTACAGAGATATTGATACAAAATAATTTAGCAATATTTTGTTAATATGAGTTTTGTTTAGGAATTACCATCAAAGTTATCTTTGTGTTTTGCATTTCATAAAGGTAAATGTATAGTTGTCACTTATATAAAGAGTTGTGGAAATTATGAATGAAGGTCATGGATGGGTCATGAAAAGGTTTATAGGTCATGTGATCTGGACTGTTGTTAAATGCTGGAATCATGCAAGATCATGTATATCGGGTTATGACCTACTTTTTCTATTCTTCTTGTAGAGTTATCAGATAAGGCCAAAGAAGAACTCCAGGAATATGAACGGCAACAACTAGAGAGGAAGCAAAATAAAATGAATAGAGGGAGAAGGGGCCAGGGCCCGGGTGGGAGAGGAAAAAGGGGAGGTCAAGGTGGAAGAGGAGGCTTTGGTGGAAGGGGAGGCCATGGAGATAGCTCTAATAGGTTTCCATTTGGAGGATTTCATAACAGAGGACCATTTCCAGGCCCAGATAGACAGCACTTTGGAAATTTTAGAGGTCATCAGCAATTTGGGTTTCAACATGGACCCAGGTTCAATGAACCAAGATTTGGAAACAATCAGTTTGGTGGTGGTATGAGATTTCCAGGACCAAATCAATTCAGGCCCAGAGGGATGGAAATGAGACATCACAATCCAGGTCCTTTGATACCAATTCAGCCAATCAAACCCCTTATCACCTTGACAAATGCTGACTTCACAGAAGATCCTGATCTTTCGCAAATGGAGTATGGCGATTCAAGTCATCCACCCCCCACTGAAAATCTGAGGGAATCCCCGCCAGAACCAAAACAGGAACCGCCCCCAAAGCAACAAGGAAGAGTGGCAATTCATGTTAATCCTCATTTTAAAGGACCTAGACCAGAAGTTCCTTCCATTTTAGAGCAGAGGATGCCCCCTCAAGCTGGTAACTCGAACTTTCCTCTAAGAAGTGAACCTTTGCTGAATCACAGTGGGGGTGCAACAAGTTCATATTCATCCAAAGACTTCCATCAAAACACAAGTCAGCAATGGCAGGAACCGCAAAGACATCCTCACCCCCATCCTCAATCCCAAGCGCAGCCACCTCATCCTCTTATTCAGCCACCAAGTTCCCAGGCACCATATATTTCCCAGACACAGTCACAGGGGATGTCAGTTTCACATGAAGTACCACATTTGCATGCTCCACCACATATGCAAGCTCCACCACATTTGCAGGCTCCACCACATTTGCAGGCTCCACCACAATCACAAGCTCCACCACATTCAACAGGGACAGGTCACTGGGAACAGCCTCATCCAGGTCCACAGTGGGCGAATTCTGGTGCACACATAGGTAATGAGATATTTTAATGCCTTTTGGAAATGTTATTTCTTCTACCAATGATGAAGGACTTCCATGTTGCTTCGTAACACCCAAACTTTCCTTGTAAACCTCTGTGGCACATGTTACTCATGATATTGTAGTGATGTCAATTCAAATAACCAACCGACCAACCGACCAACCATCTCTTAACAAAGTTGGAGGGATGTTATATCTTCACGATGTTTGTATTAATGTTTTTATTTATATGTCGAAGAAGAATAAAAAGAAATGAATGAATTTCAATAAAATTTGGGGTGTGGTATCGTTCATCAGGATAAAATGATTTATTTGGTGGTATTATTTATTTGATATTGTATTGTCTGTATGTCAGTCTGTGTGTTTACCAACACATAATATATAGGAATGTCATGTGGTGAAATTTGATGTTGCTTGAACAATTTTGAAGTGAAATAATTCTATGGAATTGTTCTTTAAAATACAAAAGATACCTGGCCTAAATAGCTACTGCAACAAACGCAGGAGAGATAAACGCAGGTTTCTGAGGGGTTGCTTGCTGGAGGTATTTGCTCCACTGAGTTGCATATTGAGTAACTCTGTGTCTTAAAGGACTATGTACATTTAAAGGCAACATGGGCTTAATTGCTTTAAGATATGATCTATGCCGTTAAAAGATATTCCATTAGAATTACTTAAAAATTGACCAATAAACAGCATTTTTAATTTTTAGCTGTAATTGTGCAATAATGCGTAACATCAGTGGGGAAAAGATCCTTCATTACCTTTTATAAAACCTCTGTCAATGAAAATGTAGAACTGGACTTCGGGGAAAATACTTTGGAACATGTGTCACATCCCAAATCATCATGTATCTGGAAAGACACTCAGAAATTTACAAGTAGCTGAATTTAAAGAACAGAATTTAAAGAATTACATAAAGATTTTGAAATGTATTGTACATGTATATCACAAATTTTGGACAAATTTACAAATCATGAAACTTTGTTTAGTCATAACTTTAAAACTAAATAAGCTTTTTACAAATTTTTAAAACTTTTGAACTCAGAATTTCATACTCTTTCACATATCTAAATCTGCTAGATGTCCACAGTTCTTAACTTAAAATCTTTTGTAAACCATCTGACCCATTTTGTCAACCTAAAACTCTACAAAATTCTGTCAAACATTTTGTGATGCTTAATTTTTGTTTCCATAAATAACAAACCTCATCTTTTCCTGGATGTTTTCTCAAAATGTGTTTATATCATTTGTGGTGTGAGAAAGGGAGTGTACGTTGCATGAAAAAAAAGTATACAATTTAAAGTCAAACTACAAATCTCAGTCTTTTGTTATTATAATATTCAAAAAAAGTTTTTTCTTCGTTTATTAGACCCACACTTCGACACCAGACACCATGAACACCACCAACCACATGAACACCACCCTCCTCCTGGTCACACTGAGCCAGGTCCTCCTCATGGCCAGTTTGGGCAGCACCATCATCAGCAGGGGCAGCACCATCCTCCTCACCATGAAAATCCTCCCCAACAGCATCCCCATGGTCATCATCCAGGCCACGACTTTAGCCCTCCAGGTCATCAGGTATTTGAATTTTTAGTCATTTTTTTTACGGAATAAACCTTTTCTGAATGGATGTGGCATTTACAATATTACGATTCATAGTGCAGATGCCTATTATTATTATCTTGAATTGAAAGCAGGTATCGACAAATCAACAAAAAATCAACTTGCCCGCCAGGTAGGGATATGTATATATGTGATTGTCCTGAAACTTAATAAGGTCCCATTAATTATTTTGTATACCAGTAATGCACATTTTTGCTGAACATGTTTCCATCCGGGCTGGTCAAGTAAATATCCAGGTTGCCCAGATAAGATTTTTGGTTGTCCGGACAGCCAGGCATGTGATTTGTTGCACCCTGATTGAAAGATTGTAGATGATGATGCGTTAGATGATGATACAGTAAAACAGTGCATAAATATTGGCAGACATTCTGTTTCTCTCAAATTATGATTAAAAGAAAAGGGTCTTCTAAAACAAAAGTAGGTAGAATGTCATGAAGAAATATTTCTATTTGAATAATTCGATATTGGGAAATTAGAATGTCAAAAGAGCAGTGAAACTCCCAAGGGCTTACACTGTACTTGGCTCATTGTTGTCAGTGTAATGACAAGTCTCATTAATTAATCATTTACATCGTATTAATTTCTTATAGGAAAGATTTCAGTCCCCACCTCAGCATATCGAACACATCCAAACAATTGAGAGAGTTCATGAACATAGACGTGTGACACCCCCTTCCCAGCAGCACCACCATGAGGATCAACACGAGGTAGGGGTGTACTTGATTTGTCATCATGGCAAGCCAAGGGATATGAAACAATGTTAAATTTGTAAGAGAGAAGATGGATATCATTTTTAGGTGTTTTCTCTCTATTATTAATTATTTTTTATACATATTTGCATATTCTGAATATACTACTAATTTACTAATACTACTTTAATTATTTTTTTGAAGATTAATTGTAAAGAGTTTTAATTTCATTTATTTTACCATTGACAGTGTTCTGTTCCATTTTATTTTAAAGAAAATGTTTAATTTGCCCCCTACTCTCAACCTCTATAACACTCTCCACCTATGTTACTGATACTCTATGACACTCCACCCATGTTACTGATACTCTATAACACTCCACCTATGCTACTGATACTCTATAACACCTCCACCTATGTTACTGATACTCTATAACACTCCACCTATGTTACTAATACTCTATAACATTCCACCTATGTTACAAATACTCTAAAACACTCTCCACTTATGTTGCTGATACTCTATAATACTCTCCACCTATGTACCTGATACTCTTTAACACTCCACGCATGTTACTGATACACTGTGCCACTCTCCACCTATGTTACTGATACACTGTGGCACTCTCCACCCATGTTACTGATACACTATGCCACTCCACCTATGTTACTGATACTCTATGACACTCCACCTATGTTACCGATACTCTATAACACTCCACCTATGTTACTGATACTCTATAACACTCCACCTATGCTACTGATACTCTATAACACTCCACCTATGCTACTGATACTCTATAACACTCCACCTATGTTACTAATACTCTATAACATTCCACCTATGTTACAAATACTCTAAAACACTCTCCACTTATGTTGCTGATACTCTATAATACTCTCCACCTATGTACCTGATACTCTTTAACACTCCACCCATGTTACTGATACACTGTGCCACTCTCCACCTATGCTACTGATACACTGTGCCACTCTCCACCCATGTTACTGATACTCTATAACACCTCCACCTATGCTACTGATACTCTATAACACTCCACCTATGTTACTAATACTCTATAACATTCCACCTATGTTACAAATACTCTAAAACACTCTCCACTTATGTTGCTGATACTCTATAATACTCTCCACCTATGTACCTGATACTCTTTAACACTCCACCCATGTTACTGATACACTGTGCCACTCTCCACCTATGCTACTGATACACTGTGGCACTCTCCACCCATGCTACTGATACTCTATAACACCTCCACCTATGCTACTGATACTCTATAACACTCCACCTATGTTACTGATACTCTATAACACTCCACCTATGTTACTAATACTCTATAACATTCCACCTATGTTACAAATACTCTAAAACACTCTCCACTTATGTTGCTGATACTCTATAATACTCTCCACCTATGTACCTGATACTCTTTAACACTCCACCTATGTTACTGATACAATATGCCACTCTCCACCCATGTTACTGATACACTATGCCACTCTCCACCCATGTTACTGATACACTATGCCACTCTCCACCCATGTTACTGATACACTGTGCCACTCTCCACCCATGTTACTGATACACTATGCCACTCTCCACCTATGTTACTGATACACTGTGCCACTCTCCACCTATGTTACTGATACACTATGCCACTTTCCACCTATGTTACTGATACTCTTTAACACTTGACCTATGTTATTGATACTCTGTATCACTCCACCTATGTTACTGATACACTGTGCCACTCTCCACCCATGTTACTGATACACTATGCCACTCTCCACCTATGTTACTGATACACTGTGCCACTCTCCACCCATGTTACTGATACACTATGCCACACTCCACCTATGTTACTGATACACTATGCCACTCTCCACCCATGTTACTGATACACTATGCCACTCTCCACCCATGTTACTGATACACTATGCCACACTCCACCCATGTTACTGATACACTATGCCACACTCCACCTATGTTACTGATACACTATGCCACACTCCACCTATGTTACTGATACACTATGCCACTCTCCACCCATGTTACTGATACACTATGCCACTCTCCACCCATGTTACTGATACACTATGCCACTCTCCACCCATGTTACTGATACACTATGCCACACTCCACCCATGTTACTGATACACTATGCCACTCTCCACCCATGTTACTGATACACTATGCCACACTCCACCCATGTTACTGATACACTATGCCACACTCCACCCATGTTACTGATACACTGTGCCACTCTCCACCCATGTTACTGATACACTGTGCCACTCTCCACCTATGCTACTGATACACTGTGCCACACTCCACCCATGTTACTGATACACTATGCCACACTCCACCTATGTTACTGATACACTATGCCACTCTCCACCCATGTTACTGATACACTATGCCACACTCCACCTATGTTACTGATACACTATGCCACTCTCCACCTATGTTACTGATACACTATGCCACACTCCACCTATGTTACTGATACAATATGCCACTCTCCACCCATGTTACTGATACACTATGCCAATCTCCACCCATGTTACTGATACACTATGCCAATCTCCACCCATGTTACTGATACACTATGCCACACTCCACCTATGTTACTGATACACTATGCCACTCTCCACCTATGTTACTGATACACTATGCCACACTCCACCTATGTTACTGATACACTATGCCACTCTCCACCCATGTTACTGATACACTATGCCACACTCCACCCATGTTACTGATACACTATGCCACACTCCACCTATGTTACTGATACAATATGCCACACTCCACCCATGTTACTGATACACTGCCACTCTCCACCCATGTTACTGATACACTATGCCACACTCCACCTATGTTACTGATACACTATGCCACTCTCCACCTATGTTACTGATACACTATGCCACACTCCACCTATGTTACTGATACAATATGCCACTCTCCACCCATGTTACTGATACACTATGCCACACCCCACCCATGTTACTGATACACTGTGCCACTCTCCACCCATGTTACTGATACAATATGCCACACTCCACCTATGTTACTGATACACTATGCCACACTCCACCTATGTTACTGATACACTATGCCACACTCCACCCATGTTACTAATACACTATGCCACTCTCCACCCATGTTACTGATACACTATGCCACACTCCACCCATGTTACTGATACACTATGCCACACTCCACCTATGTTACTGATACAATATGCCACTCTCCACCCATGTTACTGATACACTATGCCACTCTCCACCCATGTTACTGATACACTATGCCACTCTCCACCTATGTTACTGATACACTATGCCACACTCCACCTATGTTACTGATACAATATGCCACTCTCCACCCATGTTACTGATACACTATGCCACACTCCACCCATGTTACTGATACACTGTGCCACTCTCCACCTGTGTTACTGATACAATATGCCACACTCCACCTATGTTACTGATACAATATGCCACACTCCACCTATGTTACTGATACACTATGCCACACTCCACCCATGTTACTAATACACTGCCACTCTCCACCCATGTTACTGATACACTATGCCACACTCCACCCATGTTACTGATACACTATGCCACACTCCACCTATGTTACTGATACAATATGCCACTCTCCACCCATGTTACTGATACACTATGCCACTCTCCACCCATGTTACTGATACACTATGCCACTCTCCACCTATGTTACTGATACACTATGCCACACTCCACCTATGTTACTGATACAATATGCCACACTCCACCCATGTTACTGATACACTATGCCACTCTCCACTTATGTTACTGATACACTGTGCCACTCTCCACCTATGTTACTGATACACTGCCACTCTCCACCCATGTTACTAATACACTGCCACTCTCCACCCATGTTACTGATACACTATGCCACTCTCTGGCACAGTATGACCTTTGCTTCCGACTAGTGTCATCAATCAATCAGTCATTTTATAAACTTTCCAGCATTATAGTTCACAGTCCATAGGGTTTTCAACACTAACTGTTATATTGTTGTTGACAATTAGCTAATCGCTAATCGCTCGCAACTCTTCAAAAATGTTTAGTAAAACTTTGAAGCGATTAATCACGAAATACTATATGGGTGGCCTAGTGTACAGTGACAATTAGCAACACTGAAAAACATCGTAAAATACTAAAATAAAATCACTAAAATGTTGGAGCTATAAACTGAAAACAATCCTCTTTGTATGCTTAAAGTGCATAAAAACGGCATTAAAAAGCAAGCAAATTGATTCAATTCCTTTATTATCAATCGTTTATATCTTTTTACTGCATGTTCATGACCAGAACAAAATTCAAGTATACAAATTGTTGCCGCACTTTTAAGTTTAAGAAGTAAAAACTGAATTTTACAGGCCTTAACGAATGCTGTATTGGCCCCACTGGGGTAAGGTCTGTACATAAATCATTTTGTGAAAGACCAGGTGGAACTTCAGACTGCCAGAAATCGCCAATATTTCTTGTGAATATCTTATTTCTACACCTTTTTCAATGTCATCTAAACCAAGGATCTTTATCAGGTAGTTTTATCAGCCTAACGGCTAATTTTAAGACATGATATTTGGATTTGGTGAGATTCTTGGCCTATTTGTAATCTGAAAATGCATGGTATGTTTGTGTGGGAACTGTACCAGATGCAGGAAAAATTATTTTTTACTGATTTTTTGGGTGAAGCTTGGTTGCGATTTAATCGTTAAACTCTCACAAATTTTGGTGGTTAAACGTTTAGTAAATCAATCGCAAATCAACAGCACTAGTCTGCTGAAACATAACTGAAGTAATGCCTAGAGAATGTTATTGAAACCATTTATTTAAAGGTTTCTAACAATTTTCCTATTTTAAGTAGCTTTTTTAACTGTAATACTGTCCATCTACAATAACTTTGAAGCAGTTATTATAGTTGGAGGAATAGGCAGGAATAAAGGCAATTCATTTGTTCTGAAAGGTAAGCCATTGATCACCCCATTTGTGTCAGCAGTCTTGAAGCACTAGTGTCTAACATCAGTTTTGATTTTAAGAATATTTTTATTTTTGACAGCATGATCGATTTGAACACCAACCTCAGCAGCAGCCTTTCACTCCTGGCCCTCTTGGTCATCAAGGACAGAGGTAGGATGAAACACAATACACCATACTGTAACGTACCAGAAAAAACATGATGTAACATACCATTATAGCAAAGCTTGTTATGTATTGTTTAAAAACTAATGACAGTTTTATAATGTTATCTAACATCAGTGAGGATGCTGTCAAGTTTTTTGAAAACAGCAGAAATTCTATTATTGGATCAAAGTTGACCAATTTGGCATATTCAGTTTAAAACATCATTTATGATGTAATGGGTTGATAAACTTTTCTTTAGGTTTTTATCATCCATGGTATTTTGATGAAATAGTAGTGTTTAACAATGGTTTTAAAAACCTGACCATGCCCTTGTCAGACTTGGAAAAAATTGAAGGTTCCAGCGGTTATATAACCCGGGAATTCGTGGGAAGAATTGTTTTATTTTCAGAGATTTCTTGAGTAAGCAACAGTACATGTGGTAAATATATGCTCTAAAAACATCTCCTATGTAATTGTGCAATGAATAGTACATTAAATTGCAAAAGAGAAAAGCATATAAAGATGTATTTACTACATTAATATTATTTCTGTCACGATTTTTTGTGGGAAGATTTTTGACACCTTTATTCAGAACTGGGAAAATTTATAATTAATTCTAACTTCGGCCATTGTTAACATTTAAATGGAAAAGACATTCTGTTAATTGAGGTTTGTAATGTCAAATGGATGGTTGATTTATGATTATGTCACTAACTTGTTGAGTGGTTTTGATATTTATCTTTATTTCTTTTTTAATAAGACAATCTGAAGAGCAATGGGCAAACCCAGACCAACCTCACTTTGAAGGACCAAGACACCAGACACCACCATCACAGCACCGTGGACCTGCACATAGTGGTAGACAGGGTCCCATTGTAAACAGTCCCAGAAGGAAGGCACCCTTGCCCCACCCCCTCAGGCAATGATCGAGAGAGAGTTTCATAAAGTGACAGAGGTAGCAGTAAAGGAAGTGTCCAACACTGTGTCAGAGGTTAGATGATTTATAAATTATCATACTCTTATGGGCATTACGGTTTAGGAGTCATGCCTGTATTCAAAAGGTACCATGTTTGATTCTCGCCATGAGTCTGCAGTGTGTCCTTGAGCAAGACACTTCACTCTGCTTGCTCCAGTTCACTCAGCTGTACATGAGTACCAGCACTGGCAGGGGAGCTTTCCTGTGATAGACTGGGGTCCTGTCCAAGGGAGTCATGTGCTCTCATCCGCTTACACCAAGGACACTGGGGATAGGCACCTGATGGGCCTTCCTGTCTATGGTATGGATTTACCTTTTTTTTTATTTATGGTTGCCACAGAAATATGCCCTTAAATCTTTGAGCAGGAGATGAACGGTATTGTAAAGTTGATACATCTTTGTGCCCTTTCTCATTTTGTACCTGGAAAAAATACTATGGAATCCCCAGACTTATAATTTATTATCAAAAAAGTAACACCACAGTCATGGGCAGAATTTGGTTACAGAAAGTGTGTGTGTGTGTGTGGGTAGTCGGAAAAATTACAAAATCATGCTAACATACCAAAAAAACACCCTACAAAAGTAACAAATGTGGAGAAAACGTTGGAGGCAAATGCCCCCATTGCTCCCCCAAATCCAGCCTATGACCACAGCGACTCATAAGGGCAAGGTTATTGTCATTCTGAATTTTTCAGTGACTTTTTCCCAGCTGACATGCTGGAAGGTAATTCACAACCCTCATGTCTCAATATCATCAACTAAACTCATGAGATAATGTCTACAGCTGTGTTTTTCATTTATTTCCTGTCATTCTCTTCATCTTCTCACCCATGTACTGAAAAGTACTGCACAAATTTCATGGTTTTACTGGATTTTTAAGCAATGTAGCTGAAGCAGCCTCTATTTACTTCAAGTTATACCATACCTTCCATGCTATAGATATGCAATCTGGTCACATGACCTGATTCTAATGCACTTTTAACCGACCTTAAAAACATAGTTACCAGCCCAGTCCTGACCTCCATATAAGCTCTACTAACCCTCACTCTTTTTCAGCGTTGTTTTTACAACATCACTGGAACTGGTCAAATTTTCTTTTATAAATTTAAACTTTTTCTAACAAGTTTTCTCCTTTGCAGCTTCTACCAGGCAGGTTTTTACGCTGCTCTATAGTATCCGCTTTGCCTTATCAAGTCTTCTGAGGTAAGACAAGGTAGCAATGGGTCTGGGATTTCTTAAGTCCGATTCACAGGACTTTCCAGTGTAGCCTACACTTAGGATAGAGTGTTTTTGTCTCCATCCATACAAAGCGGGTGACCAGTTTGAGAGAGTCCCACTCTCGCGGCTGGTGTGTTTAGGCCCTAGAGCACCAAGTGTGCCTGTCTAGTGGACCTCTTGCCCCTGGGTTTAGTGTTTTTACCCTCGGCCCCACCCTTCCACGAGGAGAGCCTAGTGTAATACTATGCATTGTATTAACATGTTAGGATATCTTCAGCACAGGTTCTTGTATGCATTAGGCCAATTTCTTCAATTGATTTTGGCGCATGCGTATTGGGTCGATGTCACCACAGGGTGTTCGAGGAGTCAGCTTCTTACAGCTCAAGGAGCTATAGTTGTTACAAGAGAGCCTATATTTCATTTAACGTTACCAGTACATATCATGTATTTGTTTTTCTTGCAAATAAGACAACAGTTTTTAATTTTCAAGCTCGAATTTTGGGCGTTGGAGAGACTTTGAGGGGGTCTTTTCGACGTCCTCTTTACAGGAGATCTAATTTTGTCATTTTATCTCCACAGACGCCAAGTTACTCAGTGGTTCATGTTTTCCACGCTACCCCTACGCTGTTAAAGAATTTACGTTCGGTGCATTTTCTCAAATTTCTTAAAAATTTTAGATACAAATTTTTCTGATAAAATGTTTTGATGTACTAAATTGCTGTGGCTTGCCTCTCTATGTTTGATGAAGGTCGTAGGTACATCCTCCATAGGGGCATCTTGGTGTTAGTGTATATGTATGCAATTATATATATTTTTACTTTTCAGAAAAGAAGGCGATATAAATCAATTAGTCTCAGAGTTTCTACTTTCACGAGGGCCACCTTTCTCGATAGATTACTGAGTCGTGGAGGCCTGTGTTCGTAGTTTACTTTATTAACTTTTTCCTGATTAACCCCCTGGAGGCCTCTGACTCAAAAGATTACTGAGTCGGGAGGGCCACGCTAGTGCGGTCTATCATACTTAAGTTACCTGAGTCTATATTGATAAGCTAAGTGGCGTCCTAGACATCACTTAAAATAAACCACTATGAAGAAGCGCCCCCTTCTCGATAAGATTACTGAGTTGTGGGAAGCACGGATTTTTATTGGGTAAACCCTTTGTACACCGCTGTGGTCCACTGTTTTTCGATAGGGACCAGTAGGGCCACGTAAAGGCGGCACTCAAAGAGGTTATACGTGAGTCACAAGTGATTTCACGGGTCCTTTGTGGTCCGTACGGCTCTGGTGATCTGATCTATACGGTTCCACGGCCTGTGTTCACGGGTCCTTTAAGGCATCGTACGGGTCCATTGGACCGGTTCCATACGGCTCCACGGTCTGTGTTTACGGCTCCGTACGGGTCCATTGGATGGCTCCATATGGCTCAACGGCCCGTGTACGGGTCCATTGGACGGCTCCATGCG
This sequence comes from Chiridota heheva, assembly GCA_020152595.1. NCBI lineage: Eukaryota > Metazoa > Echinodermata > Holothuroidea > Apodida > Chiridotidae > Chiridota > Chiridota heheva. The sequence goes on from JAIGNY010000634.1 coordinate 1,946,836, forward strand.
GCTCCATGGCCTGTGTTTACGGGTCCATACGGGTCCATTGTACGGCTCCACGGTCCATGTTTACGGGTTCGTTGAACATCAGGACAGTTTCCATACGGTTCCGTGGCTTACGGCTCAGGTTAACGGGTCTGTACGGCTCCATAGTATTGTAACGGGATAACGTACACCATACCATTAACCCAAAAATACACCCACTAGCTACGAAGCTGCATGGTCAGGTGACAAGTGACAATCTTCGCAAGAAGTATAGCACCATTAGAGCTGTTTTCTTCTTGGTCCCGTAGCCATTAGCTACGGAGTTCCACGGCCGTGTGAATGCCATTAATAAGATTGTCCGTTAAACGTTAAAGTTCCACAATTATTTTCACCAATATCACGGACAGGGAGGACAGGTTCCTGAGTGTCGGTGCGTTACGCACCCAAGATGTTCCGTGATGTGTCGCTGGTAAATGCTTCTCTAAACCGTATGGCTCCGGTGAACGGGTCCGTATGGCTCCAGATTTTTGTAACGGGTTAACGTTCACCGTACGAAAAACTAGGAAATAGACCTGCTAACTACGAAGCTACATGGTCAGGTGATAAGTGACAATCTTCACAAAAGTACAGCATCACAAGAGCTATTTTTTTTTCTGTAACAATTAGCTACCCTGTACACCGCTGTGGACCATGGTTCTCGAAGGGACTGGTAGGCCAACAAAAGGCGGCGCCCTAAGGGATTATACGTTAGTTACAACTTTTTACAGCTCTTTCTGGAGCCATTGGATTACTTTCACGGGTCCATATGGGTTCGTATGGCTCCGGTGATCGGTTCTGTACAGCCCCACGGCCCGGTAAGGGTCTGTAACAGGGCCCTATGGCTCCGTACGGGTCATGGGACGGCTCTGTACGGGTCCCTACAGTTTCATAACCAACAACTTTTGGTTCCGGCAAATGGGTCCGTACGGCTCCATAGTTCTTTAGCGGGGTAACGTACAATGTACGACAAACCCGAAAATAGACCCTATAACTATGAAGCTACATGGTCAGGTGATAAGTAACAATCTTCACAAGAAGTATAGTGTCATGAGAGCTATTTTCTTCTTTTTACTATAGCTATCAGCTACGCAGTTTCACGTCCATGTAAGCTACCTTAGTAAGATTTTCGCGTTCAACGTCACGGTTCTGCAAAAAATTTCACCAGCATCATAGACACGGAGGACAGGTCCCCGAATGTCGGTGCGTTACGCACCCAGGATGCCATGCAATGCGCTTCCTTAGGTTACGAAGCTTGGTGGTCGGGTGATTAGAAAACCATCTCCACCAGAGACATAGTATCACGAGAGCTATTTTCTCCATGTTACCTAGTTCCACGACCGTTCGAACTACACGGAATATAAATTTCTCATTGAAAGTGACGTTCCTCTCAAATTATAAAGAGATTAACGCGGTTTTACATACAACATACGGTAACCCTGGGAGTACCACAACTTTACGCCCTCTTAACGGTTCCGTACAGGTGTGGCCTTTGTCCGCCAATCCTCGGTGTAGCAAAGCCTTTCTGAGGAGTTGTTCACCCCCCTGGGGCACTTTCTCAGACTTGGTTCAGTCACGGTATCTAGGATAGCTTGCAGCCATCCACCGAGGTTTTCCAGTTGGGTCTATGATCATTGACTTGCGACCACTGAGAAGATACACGGAGATCTCATTGTACTGTGTCACGAGACATTTTCTCCGTTGGATTGTTTTAAAGTAGTTGACACTGTTCATGGAACGGCTGGGGTATGCACTCAGGTTTGAGGCATAGCCCCTTTCATGGGATTTAATGTGCCGCCGTTTGGAAAATTGTTAACACGGTTTCTTCCCTTGTTTTTTGCCTGACTTTGCGAAGTTCGTGTTACCCGCTAACTTTTGCTCTTATGCAGGAACGCGCTAAAGAATTTTTCCCTGGTCAGGGAATTCTTCAATTTGTTTTAGCTAATACACGCTCTGTTTCCAATCGTATTTTACTTGCCGGTTTCGTCTTGTGGACGAACCCGGTGCATTTTGTGGCGTTATTGTAGACACTACTATGATATTCATATCGTGTCCAAACGCTCTTTTGGTTGGGATGTATTCCAAGTTTCTAACTCAGGTTCATGCGATATTTGCCTCAGTTACTGTTAACGAATAGTGTCTTGTTCGGTTTGACTGTAACTAGAAGTGGTTTACAATGTTTTAGTACTATCCCACTCTGAAGTCTTTCATCCTTTAGAGGAGAAGGATTTTTGTATAAGATTATTGAGAGTTTTAGTATCAGCCTTTAGAAAATTGTGCTGCGACCTGAACTCCCTTCCTCCCTATCCTCAGTTGCAATCTGATTGCATATTTATAGCATGGAAGGTAAGGTATAACTTGAAGTTAATTTACCCCGCTAAGCGTAGCGGGGATATTTACAAGAGGTATACTTACCTTCCATGCATCCCGGCCCGCCTCCCCTCTTGTTCAGGCCTCGGTGGAATATTAAGTGAGGGTTAGTAAAGGTTATATGGAAGTCAGGACTGGGCTGGTAACTACTTTTTTAAGGTCGGTTAGAAGTGCGTTAGAATCAGGTCATGTGACCAGATTGCATATTTATAGCATGGAAGGTAAGTATAACTCTTGTAAATACCCCCATTACTCTTAGCAGGGTAAATTTGCCCATTAACCTTTAAAGGTTTATTTAAAGGACAGGTACAAAAGTTTTCTGTTTAACCACTGACCGAAAAGAGCATTAGATTTTGAATTTAGTATTTTTTTGATTTTGAAAATAGCAGTGTAAATAAGCAAAGTTTGAATATTTTTAATATATTGAAAAAACGTGATGTATAAACAGGAAAACACCTCAAAATATATATTTTTTCTTTATAATTCTTCCCTTAATTTCAGACCTCGCAAATGTTTAATATGCCTTCTCCAGCTTGAGGTTGGTTGGTCAATTGGCAAAGATCAAGTCCTCTTCATTAGATTAATTGTTCCTTTTTGCAAAGAAAAATGGCAGAGGGTTTAAACAATGGATTTACAGAAGAAACTGAGACTATTTCCTGTTCAATCATCACAAGAGTAACACAAAAATTTGCATATTTGCCCATATTTTCACAAAAAATTGTTAAATTGACAATTTCTAACTGATTTTTCTGAGATTTTTGCTTTAAGTCATGTTTTTTTTAGTGGATTTTAGATTCAATAGAGCGGTATTTTACAATTCAAGAGTTGCTCATATTTTGTGTAGGAAGAAGATATGGAGACAAAGGAATTACGGCTGCAGATTGAAGAGCAAAAAAAATTAAGACAAGAAATCATGAAGCGTAAAGAAGAGAGGAGGCAACAGCTGGCAGTTGTGAGGCAGGCAGAATTGAAGAAGAGGATTGCAGCTCAGAAGCAGAAAGAAGGAGAAGGGCCTGATGCACAGCAGTCGGGTAACCAACATGTGGAACAACAGCAAAAGAAACAACAGGTTAAATAATTGTCATTTTAATTAAACAAAATTTCTTCAAATTTTCTTCCGATGTAAATTTACTTGATTCTTTTCTCCTACTTTCTTGACATATCCAATGGTTTGGAAGCCATATAGGTTCAGGAAAATGTACATTAAATTAGGAAAGACTTATAAAGAATGTGAGGCTTTTGATGCCAACTGTCTACAGCAGACTGTCCACACCCATTGTTTCTACACAAAGAGAACTTAATTATTTCCTTGATGAATTAAGATTTTGAAGTAGTATTGCATTTTGTTAGTCCTCTTTTATATAAAATAAATCTCTTGTTTTACTAATCCTCTATACGAGAAACTCTATTATCATTTATATTTTGTAATTTAATTAGATTGGACAGCAGCAAAGTCAAGTCATGTCGAGAGGTCGAGGGAGTTCACGTGGTAGAGGTACCGCCCCAAGAGACCTAACGGCGGCCAACCAATTCAAGTTTTACAAAAACAACAATCTAACCAGGTATGGTGCTTTATTGGTGAGCATGCAAAACACAATGCGATCCTATGTAATGTCGTTTTTGGCTGTCCACAGTTTTTCCTGAGATTTTCTTAGAAATGTTAAAGTTTTTTGAGAATTCCTCAAAAAAGTTGATTTTTTCAAAGTTTCTCAGAAAAAGTTAAAAGTTTCTTTAGATATCTTTATGGAAGGCTAGAATTTCCTTATAAAATGTTAGTTTTTCAGAGACATTTAAGACAGACTGAAGACTAGTTTCCTTAAAAAGTCTACAAACATTTGATATTTCCTTAGAAGATAACTGTAAATTTATATAATTTTCCAATATTCTTCAGAGATCTTCAAGCGTCTCTCTCATAGCACTGGAGATTCAAAATCCTTAAAATTCTTCAAAATATTTAGGCACCAACGGTTGTTTCAAGCATGATTATTAAACTCTGCCTTTATTATTGTGGACATTTGCATAAAGTTGCTACAGTATATAAACTGCCCAGACTTTTTATTTAGTATGCTTAGTCAAGGAGTGTGACAGGATGTGACTGCATATGAACATATGGACGGATGCCATGTGGGACATAGATGGGGGCCATGCGGGACATATGATAGAATATATACCATGTGGTATACACCAAGGGCTATATCAGGCATAATTATTTGACCCCCCCTTTTTTTTCTTATTTAACAGTTCATTTGCATATAAGTTATTATATGAACTGACACTTTCATACATAGTATGCTCAATCAGGGACTGTGATAGCTAGGATGAGACTTCTTATGGAGCCTATGGGATGTTATGTGGGACATGGGGTGGGATGCCATGCGGGACATGGGATGGTTGCCATGTGGAACAGGGTGGAATTCCATATAGGATATATGGTGGAATGCCATGCGTGATATAGGGTAGGATGCCATGGGATGGAATGTCATGTGGATTATGGGATGTCATGGGGTGGGATGCCATTTAGGACATGAAGTTTGATGTCATTGGGAGGGATACCATGTGGAACATATGGTGGGACGTAAGGTGGGATGCTATGTGGGACATCCGGTGGGAAGCCACTGATGTGGGACAATAAGGTGGGATGCTATGGGGGACATAAGGAGAGATGCCATGTGGGACACGGAGGGATGCCATGTGGGACATAGGGAGGGATGTCATGTGGTACATGGTTGGATTAATGTGGGACATACATGTAGGATGAGATCCATGTGGGACATAGGGTGGGATTCCATGTGGGTCATAGGGTGGGATGTCATGTGGGATATACATGTATGGTGGAATGCCATGTGGGATATACATGTATGGTGGAATGCCATGTGAGACAAACTGTATGGTGGATTGCCATGTGAGACACACTGTTTGGTGGAATGCCATGTGGGACAAGGCTTGGGATGGGATGTCATGTGGGACATGGGGGTCGGATGTCATTTGGGACATGGGATGGGATCCATGTGGGACATAGGGTGGGATGCCATGTGGGTCATAGGATGGGATGCCATGTGGGACATATGGTGGAATGCCACGTGGGACAAGGGATGAGATGGGATGTCATGTCGGACATGGGGTGGGATGCCATGGGGGAGATATGGTGGGATGCCATGTGGGACATGGGATGCCATGTGGGACATGGGATGCCATGTGGGACATGGGTGCCATGTGGGACGTGGGAATGCCATGTGGGACTTGGGATGCCATGTGGGACCTGGATGCCATGTGGGACTTGGGATGCCATGTGGGACTTGGGATGCCATGTGGGACTTGGGATGCCATGTGGGACTTAGTGTGAGATGTCATTTTTATAATGGCCTGGTCATATGATATGGTTGTCAATTTGCACGGGCATGCGAACCATGACGGTATTTACTGTTTCTTATTGGCTTTCTGCTATTTCTTTATTTTTTTCATTTTAAAGGAAAAATATGTTTTGGTTTCCTTTGTTAGAGTATGACATACTAAGTATTGCAGGATTATAGGTATGGCAGATGTTCAACAATACAGCTATAGAAAATGGTTAAGATAGAAATTGAATGAAAGACATTCTCTTACCATTACAATTATTTCTCTCATTGAAATTATTCTCATTCAAACCAGAAATTGATTTCTTCATGTTTTATAAGTTTATCAAGAAAGCGGAACCTTTAGTGTAAGTAAGATTAATGTTAATTATTTTTCTTTCCAGGAGAATTTGGTAATGAGAGCGGGCAACCCATTCCAACCGTGGGTGAAGTCAGTAATCAAGGATTGCATCAGGCAAACAGAAGAGAAGTGAGGGGATCATTTACTCAAAGAGGACAGAGGGTGAGTTTAAACCACAATTAATTTTTTCAAAGGGCCTTCATTTCACTACAGCCTTAGGCTGTGGGCCAATCCCATGACAAAATCAGCGTCACATGACAAACCAAACACGTCAAAACAATAACTGAATACAAAAAAGCTGAGAGCGCGCACGATAAGAAGGATGTATGCCAGATGTCGGCAGTTCTCTTATCAGCCTTCCTTTGACAAGCCATGAGTCTGCCCATTTTATAGTGAAACTAAAAATAACATTTTGCTTGATAAGCCGCGATGTTATAGTGCGCAGATCTGCCTAGGAAAAACAAGTTTAAAAACAAAATAAACAAGTATTTTGGGAATTTTACTGGTCTCAGATTTTTTTTCCCACTACGACTATTGTTCGCGGGTCAAAGTGGATTGGAGATTTGAAGAATGCCGGTCTAGACCATCTGTATGCACTGTATTTTCTTAAAGGGGACATAAAGCCAAATATTTAACAATCTTGGACAAAATTGTTGTCCATTTCCCCCACTTTACCCCATTTCAATGTTGCTTGAAATGAAAGCTTCCCAGGATGATCCTCTTCAACTGCAACATTGAAGCGGGGTACAAGGGGAGGGGGAAGAATTTGGTACATGGGGAGAGGGGAAGAATCCGGTACAAAGGGAGGGGGGAAGAATCCGTTACAAGGGGAAAGGGGGAAGAATTTAGTACAAGGGGAGAGGGGGAAGAATCTAGTACAATGGGGAGAGGGGGAAGAATCCAGTACAAGGGTAGAGGGAAAAGAATCCTGTACAAGGGGGAAAGGGGAAGAATCCGGTACATGGGGAGAGGGGGAAGAATCCAGTGCAAGGGAAGTGGGGAAGAATCCGGTACAAACAAGGAAGAATCCAGTGCAAGGAGGAGGAAAAATCCAGAACAGGGAGGTGGGGGAAGAATCTGGCACAAGGGGTGAGGGGAAGAATCTGGTACATGGGGAGAGGGGAAAATCTGGTACAAGGGTAGAGGGGAAAGAATCCGGTACAAGAGGAGAGGGGGAAGAATTTAGTACAAGAAGAGTTGGGAGGGGAAGAATCCAGTACAAGGGTAGTGGGGGGAAGAATTCGGTACAAGTGGAGAGAGGGAAGAATCCGGTACAAGGGGAGAGGAGGGAAGAATCCAGTGCAAGGGGAGTGGGGGAAGAATCTGGTACAAGGGGCGAGGGAAGAATCCAGTACAAGGGGAGAGGGGAAGAATCCGTACATGGGGAGAGGGGGAAGAATCCAGTACAAGGAGAGGGGAAGTATCGGTACAAGGGTAGAGGGGTGAGAATCTGGTACAAGAGGAGAGGGGGAATAGGTACAAGAGGAGGGGGAAGAACGGTACAAGGGGTGAGGGGAAGAATCCGTACATGGGGAGAGGGGAAGAATCCAAAACGGTACAAGGGTAGAGGGGTGAGAATCTGGTACAAGAGGAGAGGGGGGAATATTCGGTACAAGAGGAGGGGGAAGAATCCGGTACAAGGGGTGAGGGGAAGAATCCAGTACAAGGGGAGAAGGGGAAGAATCCGGTACAAGGGTAGACGGGGATGAATCTGGTTCAAGGGGAGAGAAGGAAGAATCCGGTACAAGGAGAGAGGGGGAAGAATTCAGTACAAGAAGAGTTAGGGGAAGAATATAGTATAATGGGCGAGGGGAAGAATCCAGTACAAGGGGAGTGGGGAAAGAATCCGGTACAAGAGGAGAGAGGGAAGAATTTGGTACAAGGGGAGAGGGGGAAGAATCTAGTACAAGGAGGGGGTTAGAATCTGGTACAAGGGCGAGGAAAGAATCCGGTACAAGGGGCGAGGAAAGAATCCGGTACAAGGGGAGAGGGGGAAGAATCCAGTACTAGGGGAGTGGGGGGGAAGAACCTGAAACCTCATGGAACTCCCAAATTGATAACAAACTCCATGTCATCCAGCCCACAATTCTGATCAAATCCACCATCAACAACCTCTCTCGTATCGACAACATTTATATTACCCGTCTTAGAATTGGTTACACCCACCTCACTCACTCCCACCTCCTTATTGGCTCCCCCCAACCCCTCTGCAACATTTGCCATTGCACCCTTACAATCCATTATGTTTTCCTTGCTTGCCCCCTGTACAATCTTCCCAGTGCTTCCCTCGCTCCCCACAACTCAATTGCTAAATTCTCCCAGAAAAATCTTCCGCATAAATTTATCTCTTTCCTTCATCATGCCTCCCTCTACAACCATATTTAATTTTCCTCTTCTACCCCCTCTCTACTTTGTTTTTGTTTCAACCATGCACCTCCCTTCTCAATCACAGGTTTCTGACCTTTTCTTAAATTTCTCTCATTCTCCCCCTGTTTCCTTTTCTTCCTACCTCTAGAATGATCTGACCTCTCAGGCACAATTTGACCCTCGTTGTCGTGGTGCCGTTAAGCCCTCATCAAACACACAAACAAAGCAGTGCAAGGGTAGAGGGGGAAGAATCCGGTACAAGGGGAGAGCGGGAAGAATCCGGTACAAGTGGAGAGGGGGGAAGAATCCAGTACAAGGGGAGAGGGGAAGTATTCGGTACAAGGGGAGTGGGGAAGAATCCAGTACAAGGGGAGTGGGTGAAGAATCTGGTACATGGGGAGAGGGGGAAGAATCCGGTGCAAGGGGTGAGGGGAAGAATCTGGTACATGGGGAGAGGGGGTAGAATCCGGTACAAGGGTAGAAGGGGAAAGAACCCGGTCCAAGAGGAGAGGGGGAAGAATCCGGTACAAGGGGAGAGGGGAAGGATCTGGTACATGGGGACAGGGAGAAGAATCCAGTACAAGGGGAGAGGGGGAAGAATCTGGTACAAGAGGAGAGGGGGAAGAATCTGGTACAAGGGGAGAGGGGGAAGGATCCGGTACATGAGGAGAAGGGGAAGAATCCAGTACAAGGGAAGTGGGGGAAGAATCCAGTACAAGGGGAGAGGGAAAATCCGTACAAAGGGGAGAGGGAAAAAATCTGGTACAAAGGGAGAGGGGAAGATTCCAGTACTAGGGGAGAGGGGGAAGAATCCGATACAAGGGGAGAGGGGGAAGAATCCGGTACATGGGGATAGGGGAAGAATCCGGTACAAGGGGGAGAGGGGAAAAATCTGGTACAAAGGGAGAGGGGAAGATTCTAGTACTAGGGAGAGGGAGAAGATTCAGGTACAAGGAAAGAGGGGGAAGAATCCGGTACATGGGTAGAGGGGGACGAATCCGGTACAAGGGGTGAGGGGAAGAATTCAGTACAAGGGGAGAGGGGGAAGAATCTTGTACAAAGGGAGAGGGGGAAGAATTCGGTACAAGAGGAGTGGGGAAGGATCCGGTACATGGGGAGAGGGGAAGAATCCAGCACATGGGGAGGGGGAAGAATTCAGTACAAGGGGTGAGGGGAAGAATTCGGTACAAGGGGCGAGGGGGAAGAATCTGGTACGAAGGAGAGGGAGAAGAATCTGGTACATGGGGAGAGGGGAATAATCCGGTACAAGGGGAGAGGGGAAGAATCCGGTACAAGGGGAGAGGGGGAAGAATTCAGTACAAGGGGAGAGGGGGAATAATCCGGTACAAGAGGAGAGGGGGAAGAATCCAGTGTACAGGGGAAGAGGGGGAAGAATCTGGTTTAAGGGGAGAGGGGGAAATCTGGTACAAAGGGAGTGGGAGAAGATGCCAGTACTAGGGGAGAGGGGAAAGAATCTGGTACAAGGGGAGAGGGGAAGATTCCAGTACAAAGTGGGGAAGAAGGGGGAGATGGGGAAATCTGGTACAAAGGGAGAGGGGGAAGATGCCAGTACTAGGGGAGAGGGGGAAGAATCTGGTACAAGGGGAGAGGGGGAAGAATCTGGTACAAGGGGAGAGGGGGAAGAATCTGGTACAAGGGGAGAGGGGGGAAGTAGCTGCCAACTAATTTTTTAGCAAGATTTTACCTTGATATAAGATAGAGAAATACAAAATAAACCAACTACCAAAAACCCCATCATATAATCTTTATTCATTATCAAATTATCCCAGTTTGCTGCTGCCATTTTGTTCAAGTTTGTGTTGAAATCATGCCAGTTATGACATTGCCTTATGTGCTAGCACACATAATGTGTTTCTTTAGAATTCTCTCAGAAATTTTCATTCTAAAATGCTTTGACATAAAGTGTTAAGGGCTTGAATCATCAATATCATATACAAATAAAAATTCATAGACCCATGCAAAGGAAGAATTATTTTGTAGAAGTTAGAAGTTTCTAAAATTTGACCTAGATTATACAGAAACACATGAATAGTTTCATCTGTACTGGTTGTATGATATCATGTTTAAAGGGTGTATGAACAAAATGGCTGCCCCCTGTAAGTTTATTTTGACAGTATTAATGTTGTAATAAATTAGAAAAATATGCTTGATTATTTTGTATGATGTGAAATTACTCCAGATGACTTGTAATTATTATCTATCATATCAAATTAAGAAAAAGTCAGACTTTTATGTCTCCTTTAACATTAGCCTGCTTAGCCCCTTCAATGGTTAGCCTGTGCTTAACCCTTACTCTATCTACCACATGGACATATTATTGTTGTATTTGGTGCACCATCTTTGACTCAGCCTCCGTGTTTAAAAAAAAGCACTGGTAGAGTAAGGGTTAATCTACCAGCAGAGAGTGTGCACCAATGTCCCGCCTAATCACTGAGGCAGAATGATTCTGACTATGCTGCTGGGGAGACAGAGAACTTTCAATGGTCAGCCTGTGCTTAACCCTTACTCTACCATGTGGACATATCATCGCTGTTTTCAGTGCACCAATTTTTGACTTCGCCTCCCAAGCATGTTTTCAAAATAGTGGTGGTAGAGAAAGGGTTAAACAGATTTAGTGGAGTATCATGTTTTAAGTGATGGGAAAAAAAAAATTGGGACTGATATTAAAAAGGGGGGAATTTTAATTCTTTGATACATTTCTATTTTTTGTTTTTTAAACAAGAAAATGCTAAAACACAGATTCAGTATTTCCTCTTTTAGGTAAACAAAATTGTAATTTTGTATTTAATTTAAAATCTTAAAGGAAATGGTAGGCAGTAAGTGGAAAAAGACATTATTTGGGTCAATGATATTGATTCAGTTGTAAGATTTTTGGTTCCGATGCTAATAGCACAAGGAACCTATGCGGTCATTCTGGCGTGTGTATGTGTGTGTATGTATGTGTGTCTGTGACAGCAAGCTCGTAAGCGCGATATCTCAAGAACAATACACTAGATTCATGTCATATGTGGAACACACATAGCTCATGGTCCGTAAATATGGCCTATATTTTTGACAGTGATATCATGCATATTAATGAGTAGGCAGGGCTTAATGTATAAATTTGAATTCTTATATTTTAAGAATAGCATGTCTGTTTTGTTTCATATTTGGAATAATTATGATGTTAGCTGGTGTGTACATGTTCACGGTGTTAAAATGTTGAATTGCATTATATGAGGGCCTGAGGTGTTGGTGGATGAGAAAGTATGCCTCAGAGAGGAGGAATGAAGATGAAACGAGGTCGAACAGGATTTGTCCAGAATTGTGGAAATTTCATCCTAATCAACAAAGGGGCCTCAGGAAGGGATGCTAGGGATTGGTGGGGATGCTCCATCCATGTCCTCGGTAGCCATAGAGGGTATCCATGCAGGTATTCATCATATTAGTGGGCGGGGCTTAATAGGATTTTGCTGAAAAGAGCTTGTAAGCACGGTATTCAAGAAGGGTAAAATAGATTCATGTCATATTTGGCACACAGATAGCCCATGATGTGTCTTATTGTTTTTGGTGGTGATTTGCTTATTAATGAGTAGGCGGGGCTTAATATCAAAATCTTGAAATGTTCGTAATTATTTTGATAATCACATGTTTGGTTTGTTTCATATTTGTTATAATAATGTTGTTAGCTAGTGTGTACATGTTCATTGTATAAAAACGTTGAATTTGTTGATAGGCATAGTGGGCAGGGCTTGATATTATTTCACAAACAAAAAGCTTCATTTACGTCATGGTCTCACTGGATTCACGGCATGATCTGCAGATGTGCCCTATTGTTTTTGGTGTTGATGTCATGCATATTTGTTAATAAGTGGGCGGGCTTAAAGTGACAACTTTGAAAATGTGATAAATAAGCAATTGTCCGTTTTGCATCATACTGGGCATGATTATATTGGTTATTGTGTAAATGCTTATGTTATCAACAGATGTCATTATTTTGCATGGTAGGTGGGGCTTAATGTGAAAGTTCTAATTAATGTAAACACCATATTTTATGAACGGTATATCGGATTTATGCCATAAATGGTACACAGATGCGTTATGGTTTATACATTTGTTTTAATATAGTGGTAGTGATGTCATGAATATTAATGAGTAGGTAAAGAGTAGGTTTACTGACAAATTTTTGTAATAGGATAAATGAGCAACTGTTTTGCGATAATGTTAATTATTGTGCAAATGCTAATGTTGTCAACATTTTTATTGATCTGCATGAAGGGTGTGGATTATGAATAAATATGGGACAAATATTTCATGATAACAATAACATGATAGTTAATGCAAAACTTGCAAATCAATCAGCATATGGAACAAAAGTATTGAAACCACAAAACCTTTTGGTTCTGGTTAAAAAAATGATTATGCTGGATGATGTAATTATTTGAAAGAAAGGTTTCTGCAAACCTTAAGAAATCTCCCTATCTTATGCTTCTAGGCACCCGTTAGAGGTCAACAAAGAATGACCCAGAGGAGACCATTCAAGAAAACTCAAGGTCCCCAGAATATGCCTGGACCACAGCATAGCCACATGGGTCAGAATGACCAGGCAGGATTTGACCAGGGTGGTGTGCAACAGGGACATGTCAGAAGTATTCAGCAAGGAAATTCAGTCCAAGGGGAAGAACATGGAGTTAATGATGGTGAAGGACACCTTCAGGGTGTTGGAATACACAACCAGGGAAGGCCTATACAGAGTGTTGGGACTGGAATACAGAATCAGGGTGGGATGCAAAATCAGGTTGGGATGCATAATCGAGGTAAAGGAACACAAAATCGTGGTGGGATGCCAAATCGCGGGGGATTTCAAAATCGAGGTAGAGGAATACCAAATCGTGGCGCTCAGCAAAACCGTGGAGGACAACAAAATCTTGGTGGACAGCAAAATCGTGGTGGTCAACAAAATCGTGGTGGACAGCAAAATCGTGGTGGACAGCAAAATCGTGGTGGACAGCAAAATCGTGGTGGACAGCAAAATCGTGGTGGACAGCAAAATCGTGGTGGAATGCAAACTAGAGGTGGGATGCAGACTTCTCCTGGGTTACAGAATCGTGGGAGAGGTGGACAAAATCTTGGCCAGGTACAGAACCGAGGTGGAGGTCAGCAACAAATGAGGGGTACCCCTCGAACAAATGTCCACCAGAGAATTGGTATCCCTAAGGAGCAACAACAAGAAGGGGGCCAGCCCCAGATACAAAGTACGCCTCTGAGAGGAGGAATGAACATGAAACGAGGTCGAGGAGGGTTTGTCCAGAATCGTGGAGGTTTCCATCCTAATCAGCAAAGGGGGCCTCATGAAGGGATGCTAGTGATGGCGGGTGGGGATGCTCCTCCATCCATGTCCTCAGTAGCCATTGAGGGTATCCATGCAGGTATTCATCAACAACAGGTGTTAGGAATGCTGCAGAGTGTCGGTCCATTTTCTGTGAGTATTATTGTTATATACATATGATATATGTTGCGGATATAATGTAGCTCCACGTTTTAGAAGGCCACTTTGATTTGTTTTAAAATGAGTTATGATTCATACAAATAAAAGAAAATTTCCATCAAATTCATATTCAAAATAGTAGTTTTACGCCTTCTGAATCATCAGGTAAAGTTTTGTAAAGTTATGGTAGCACGGAACTTATAAGGTATCATTCCACCATCCAAAAATAAGAACTCTCAGAGAAAAGGCTAATAATGTTTTCGAGAGGTCCCAGGAAGCTGAGAAGTTGAAAATGTCAGGAATGGTAGAGAAAGGATAGGTCTTGACTATGCATATCCAAACTTCAGAAGATTTTTTCAGTAAAAGTTTGATGGGGAACTATTTTACCATGGACCCATACCCAAATTTGAGTGATTTGGTTAGGGTATATAACACCTCTTCACTTCAGCCCCCAAAAAAGGGCCAAAACCTCTGGTGACCCTTATTGAAAGTACCCTCAACAGAGAGATATTAGATGGTACTTTTTGAAAACATCACAAAAGATCCCAAATCTATAATATTCTGGTACAAAAAGGACCCGGAACTTGACTCTTTCATCATAGGCTTCAATGGGGCAAATAATTAGTTCTGTGCTACCTTTTGCAAAATTATTTATACAAATTTGTAATGGATGAATATGCATAACTCTGTATTTTCTTCATTTATGTAAATCCATTTTTTATAAGTCCTTGCCACATTTCTTTCAAGAGAGCATGTTGTCCTTTTTCTTTATGCAGTCCCCTCCCCCTTCATTACAATCAGTATTATTTAATCCCCCTCCATTACAATCAGTGTTATTGAACAAAAGACAGAATATTGAAAATGACTGGAGGTTAAGGAAGAAATTTAAAGAGCTACATATATTTGAACTTTGAGCCTTTTTTATACATTACAACTTTTGTATGTATGGAAATATTCTCATAATTCGATCAAACATAAATTGAAAACTTCTATTCAAAATTTAGGAACCTTATGAGAAATTAAGAGGACATAATTTAGCTGTTCAAAAACTTTCATCTAGTTTATCAAAACCTCCAGATATTTAATCTCCTCCCCCCTCCCCATTTTCATATATTTTTCCTATTGCACTTTCTCTAATGATCATAGCTTTATCTTTATTGACTCAACCTTTTCTCAGATTTTCCTCTAACCTTTTTTCCCTACCTCTGATATAATCTAACCTCTTTAGCACAATTTGAACTTTGCTGTTATGGTGACATTAAGCTTCACCAAACATCATCTATATCAGTATTCATGCATTTTCTTGTATTTATGCATTTACTAGTATTTATGCATTTACTAGTATTTATGCATTTACTAGTATTCATGCATTTACTTGTTTTCATGCATGTACTAGTATTTATGCATGTACTAGTAATTATGCATGTACTAGTATTCATGCATTTACTAGTATTCATGCATTTATTAAAATTCATGCATTTACTAATATTCATGCATTTACTAGTATTCGTGCATTTACTAGTATTCATGCATTTACTAGTATTCATGCCCTTACTAGTATCCATGCTTTACTATTATCCAAGCATTTACTAGTAGTATCCAAGCATTTACTAGTAGAATCCAAGCATTTACTAGTAGTATCTATGCATTTACTAGTAGTATCCATGCATTTACTAGTAGTATCCATACATTTACTAGTAGTATCCATGCATTTGCTAGTAGTATTCTTGCATTTACTAGTAGTATTCATGCATTTACAAGTAGTATTCATGCAGTTACTAGTAGTATTCATGCAGTTACTAGTAGTATTTATGCATTTACTAGTAGTATTCATGCACTTACTAGTAGTATTCATGCATTTACTAGTAGTATTCGTGCATTTACTAGTAGTATTCGTGCATTTACTAGTAGTATTCGTGCATTTATTAGTAGTATTAGTGCAGTTACTAGTATTATTCGTGCAGTTACTAGTATTATTCGTGCACTTACTAGTGGTATTCGTGCACCTACTAGTGGTAGTCGTGCATTTGCTAGTGGTAGTCGTGCACTTACTAGTGGTAGTCGTGCACTTACTAGTGGTAGTCGTGCACTTACTAGTGGTAGTCGTGCACTTACTAGTGGTAGTCGTGCACTTATTAGTGGTAGTCGTGCACCTACTAGTGGTAGTCGTGCACTTACTAGTGGTAGTCGTGCACTTACTAGTGGTAGTCGTGCACTTACTAGTAGTCTTGCATTTACTAGTAGTCTTGCATTTACTAGTAGTCGTGCATTTACTAGTAGTCGTGCATTTACTAGTAGTCGTGCATTTACTAGTAGTCGTGCATTTACTAGTAGTTGTGCATTTACCAGTAGTTGTGCATTTACTAGTATTCATGCATTTACTAGTATTCATGCATTTTCAAAATATTATGAATAAGAAAAAGTGTGTTGTATTTGATGTAACAAGGGTACCAGGCACATGCAAAATATATTAAGTTCTCTTTTAATAAGTGCCCAGTATGAATCAGTATGTTGTGTTTGAATTTAAAATGTTGTTTGTTTTAATATGTTGTTTGAAGTGAAGATCTTTCTGAAAGTCCACTGGGCTGAAGCAATAATATGTTACAGATCATTTGGTTATTCTCCTACAAGATAAGCTATTGTGTTGGAAAGGTTTGTTTTATGTGGTTTGTACGTTATAGTAATCACAGTCATTGTTTAAATTCATGAACGTACTGATATGTACATAATTTGTCTTTATACAGGGGGTGAAAAACTATTTTACTTAGTCTTGAAAAAGATTTCTGAAGTGTTCTACATTTACCACAACAACAATAACAAAATTGAATGCTTTATATCAACAGAAAATTTATATCAATGTAGTGGCCTTTAAAGATTTTTTGTTAGTGTGTACTGTATATCTTATTGCCTGCGCATACAGTCAAACAAACTTTTAAAATTTATTTTCTTTTTCTTTCTTTTGTCCTCTTTTTTTTTTTTTCTGAACACCTGAAAATTTCTGGTAGCATGGTCTGCTATATTTTCCACCCCTACTTTCAGTGGTGCAACTAGAGGTGTGGGGAACCGTGGGGAATTTAGTGTTTGGAGCTCTCATAGCAAACATTTTGCAGTGTCCTTGGTCGAGTCTTGCCAAATTTCGATTTTTGCTCTGCCCCATGTGGTTTTCCCATCCTGTTGTTGCACCATTGTCTGCTTTATACTTTTGTATTAATCCCATAGGCAAATGTTATCTTTTCAAGAAAAGTCTTTTTGAACAGTTTGGTGATGTGATAATAAATGAAGCATTATAAATGCAAAGATGATTATTTGCTGTCTTTCAAATTTCACAGAATTACCATCTTGTCTTGGAGCAGCAGAGAGCGTTCGCACATTTCCACAATCCGGTTCATGCTAACGAATTCCAAAGGAAGTTCGACAGGTAATACTAACTGGCATTCCATAAGTATAAGTACAAAGTTTTCACTTGTATTTCATGATTATTCTAAAAATTAATTTATATTGTTGAAGTAAGAGTTTCAAAGTCTATGGACATGTACACAAGTATTCTGCTCAACCATGTACTAAAAATTGAGCATTGAATTTGGGGTTTTAATTTTCAAAATAGCATTTGTAATTTTCAAGTTACGATTAATCAAAATTTGAAATTTTAGTATATTGAAAAAATGTGATGCAGTAACAGAAAAACACCTCAAAATGCTTTGTTTTTCCCTATATTTTCCTATTTCTTCCCTTAATTTCAGACCTTGAAAATGTTCAAAATGTTTTCTCCAGCTTGAAGTTGGTTGGGGGGGGCGGAGGGACAGTAAAGATCAAATCTTCTTTATTAGAATTATCTTCACTTTTTCAAAGAGAAATGGCAGAGGGTTATTAGACAGTAATGGATGTACTTAAGAGATTAGTGATAATGTCCTGTTCATACATCACAAGATTAACACAAAAATTTGTCCATATTTGCAGAAAAATCTTCAAATTGCTGTAAATAGATAGAGACAAAAAGAGCTAAACACTTCAAAATCCATTAGAAATAAGTAAAATAAATAGAAACATTCCTATCAAACAATATTGATTACAAATTTGTCGTTTTACAACTTTTTTTAATTTTAAGGTCGTGATATGCAAAGTTACGTGTAATGTGGGTTGTATGTATGATCAGACCTCCCTGTTTATTTTATATTAAAGGATTAGTTCATGGGTCAAGCATGTCCATCTTATATGAAAGAGGATTTCAAAAGAAAAAAAATGGTGAGGAACCATTCAAAAATCTTATTCCATTAACCCATACTCTACCACGCGGCGATGATATTGCCGTTTTGAAACTACCTTTTTCTAAAAATAAAATCGGGACCTTACCAAAATCCTATAGGGGTGTAAATAGTTTCATTGTAAAAAGATCTTGTAAACATCTTTCATAATATTGTATATATATATATATTTTTTTTTGGTAAATACTGTCCAAACATTCAGAAATTTCACATTTTGTTTAAAATGTCCCAAAAAGTGCATATTTTTGAAGAATTTACAAAAATTGCTTAGAAAATAAATTTAGATTATTATTTTTTATATATAATATGTAGACAATTCATATTGTCCAAATCTAATCAAATTTTGCCCATACCTGGTCATAATTTTAAAATCATTTGTAAAATATGTAAAAATTTGGTGATTTTTAGTGATTTTTTTACCCTTTTTGTTAAAAAATCGTGTGATCCACCCCTATGTCATTATGAAAAGTTTCAAACACCATTCTGTAGCAAAAAAAATCTGCTTTCATGTAGATTGCTGCAATAAAAGATATACCCCCTTGATCGTTTCTAACAACGTTTTATAGCTACATCACTGAAGTTATTTTTAGATTTTTGATATTTACGTTGAGACGACAGAAAAACGTGTATTCGAACCTTGTTTGAAAGTGAACCTGAGGATAAGGAAGAGTCGGAAGGCTTATCGCCAGTGATGAAGATTTGTAGTACTTTGGACCCAATCCAGAAAAGGCCTAAAGATTATCAGAACCAGGGTGAAATAATTTTTTCAAATTTCTAAAATCGCAAGTGCATTTTTCAAACTTCATGCTTACTAACGTTGTTTGGTAGTTCTAATGTCAGACATAGCTAACGTCAGTGCGGATCCATTTAAAATTAAGCACAAACACTTATTATTTACTTGTAAGGATTATAAAGAAGTAAATAGGTCACTAAAATCCGACGTGATTAACATGAATTGTCCTTTTTATAGTAATTTTGGATGAAACTTTACAGATCAACCTTTAATTTGTAGTGCAACAGTGCCCATATACCTATTTTGTGAAATCTTGATTCCATGTTGTGAGGTTGTGGTGCAGTGGAGTAGGATTAAAATGTTAAGGGAAAGAGACACATGTTGGGGCAGGAGACCATGGTGGGTTCAAGCAGTCCCATGGTGGGGGCCAAGCAGTCCCATGGTGGGGGCCAAGCAGTCCCATGGTGGGGGCCAAGCAGTCCCATGGTGGGGGCCTAGCAGTATTATGGTGGGGGCCAAGCAGTCGCATGGTGGGGGCCAAGCAGTCCCATGGTGGGGCCAAACAGTCACATGGTGGGGCCAAGCAGTCCCATGGTGGGGGCCAAGCAGTCCCATGGTGGGGCCAAGCAGTCCCATGGTGGGGGCCAAGCAGTCTCATGGTGGGGCCAAGCAGTCCCATGGTGTGGGCCAAGCAGTCCCATGGTGGGGGCCAAACAGTCCCATGGTGGGGGCCAAGCAGTCCCATGGTGGGGGCCAAGCAGTCCCATGGTGGGGGCCAAGCAATCCCATGGTGGGGGCTAAGCAATCCCATGTAGTGGGAAATTATTTTCTTTAAAGCAATTTGGATCCTGGAAGAGGGCCATATTTTTGGGGGATGGCATTACCCCTGGTCCCTCCCAATATAAATAAGCCAGAACCCCCACCCCACCCACCCCTAACCCCTGTATTTCCTTGGAAACAGTTAAAATTGTATTTTTCTTAAGCATTTTCCTGTATTTGGACAAATGTTTTGACATTTCATACGCGGTACCAACTGCCACTGAAGGATACAAGTTTGGCAACGTCAACATGATTATTGATGCTCTGAACCATTTTTTAATACCTTTTCACCGAGAATTCCTATAGGAATCAACAAAAGTAAGTTTCTACAAGACATTCAGCATAACCTGAATTTAAGTATTTTCAAAGCTTCTAGTGGCTGAAATTGGCTCATAAACTGATAATTTCAAGCATGTGCATAATAAATGAGGTAAATTAGCTAATTTGCATATCATTTGCATAACATTGTTTTATTGAAATATTGGTGTAAACATTTCCTTTTTATATTGTATTAGTTTTGTGCATCATACCAAGCCATCAACGACGCTGGCTGCACCTCCAAGGGCCCAGATAACATCCCCTATCAGTTTCTGAAACACCTCCCCATCAAGGCCACCACTACCCTACTCACCATCTTCAACCACATTTGGTCCTCACACTCCTTTCCCCCTATCTGGAGGACAGCTATTGTCATCCCCGTCCTTAAACCGGGGAAGGATGGTACCGACCCCACCAGCTACCGACCCATCGCCCTTACTTGCTGTCTCTGTAAAATTATGGAAAAGATCATTAATCAGAGACTAAACTGGTTCCTCGAGACCAACAGAATCCTCTCTCCTCACCAAAGCGGCTTCCAAAACGCCGCAATACCTAGACCAGTTAATTACGCTCGACACCGCTATCCGGGAATCCTTTGCAAAAAGGAACACCTCATTGCCATATTTTTTGACCTCGAAAGCTTTCGACACTACTTGGAAATACGGCATTACCGAAAACTTCACACCATTGGCCTCAGAGGCCACCTCCCCATCTTTATTCAAAACTTCTTCTCACCCAGGCAGTTCCAAGTTCAGTATTGGCCACACCCTCTCCAACCCGTACCCCCAAGAAGAGGGCGTCCCCCCAAGGCAGCATCCTCTCCCCCACTCTCTTCAACCTGAGCATTAGTGACATCGGGAATAACCTTGGCCCCAGCATCAAACGTACCCTCTCACGTGGATGACTTCACCATCTTCTACTCCTCCCCTAGCTTTCCTATTGTTGAAAATAGGCTCCAAACCAGCCTCAATCAGCTGCAAGTCTGGAGCAACAATAACAGTTTTAAATTCTCCAAAGACAAGACAGTCTGCATGCACTTTTGTCATTTCAACAACCTCCACCCCAACCCGAACTTTGTGCTCAATGGGAATTGCATCCCTAAAATTAAAAACACAAAGTTCCTTGGTCTAACTCTAGACCCCAAGCTCACCTACAAGCCACACATCACCAACCTGAAACTAAAATGCAATAGCTCCCTCAACATCCTCCGTCTGCTCTCCAACACTACTTGGGGAGCGAACCGCTATGCTCTCCTCAGAATTTTCAGGCTCACCATTCGTGCCAAGCTTGACTATGGCAATATTGTTTACTGTGTTGCTCACAACTCATACCTCAACCACATTAACACCATCCAAAATGAAGCCCTCAGGCTTTGTCTAGGAGCCTACAGGACCTCCCCAATCACTAGCCTTCATGTTGAAGCCAACGAACCCCCCTTTCTACTTAGATGTAAAAAGCTTAGCCTCTCCTATGCTTTTAGAGTCCTCACCAACACCCAGAACCCTGTTTACAACCTCATTAGGTACCCCAATTTCTCCTCCCTCTTTGATAGGACTAAAACCCTATCGCCTCCCTTCAGCTTACGCATTAAATCAGACCTCTTTCAACTTGGCATCAACCCTGCCACTCGGCACCTACTCCTGGCCCACTTTTCCTCCTTGGGCCACCCCCCTTCCTTCTGTCCACCTAGACCTCTCCACTTATAACAAAACTCAAACTCACCCTAACCTCTTCATCAATCTCCACAACCAAATCAAAGACCAACTCTCAAATTACACCTCCATCTATACTGATGGCTCCAAGGAAGGCAACAAGACAGCTGCTGCTGCCATCATCCAAGACATCACCCTCAGTAGCAGACTTCCTGACTACTCATCCATCTTTTCAGCCGAGGCTAAGGCCATTCTCCTCGCCCTCAACTTTATTGAGTACTCTCCTCTTAGTCACTTTGCCATTTTCTCTGACTCAAAGGCTGTTCTTACTTCATTACTTAATCTTAAATGGGATAACCTCACCTGCTACCTCCTCCTGCGGAAACTTTTTTCGCCCACCCTCTGCAGGAAAAGTGTTCTTTTCTTCTGGATACCCAGCCATGTTGGCATCCCTGGCAATGACAGGGCTGATACAGCCGCTAAGCTTGCCCTTAACCTCCTCCCTTCCCCTTTTCCCAAAACCCTCTCTGACATCAAACCGCTTATTGCTTCTCTTGTTCGTGACCGCTGGCAAACCTTATGGAACTTCCAAATTGATAACAAACTCCATGTTATCCAGCCCACAATCCCGATCAAATCCACCATCAACAACCTTTCTCGTATCGACAACGTTCATATTACCCGTCTTAGAATTGGTCACACCCACCTCACTCACTCCCACCTCCTTATTGGTTCCCCCCAACCTCTCTGTAACAATTGCCACTGCATCCTCACAATCCAACACGTTCTCCTTGCTTGCCCTCTGTACAACCTTCCCAGAGCTTCCCTCGCTCCCCACAACTTCAATTGCTGAGTTCTTCCAGAAAAATCCTCCAGATAAAATAATCTCTTTCCTTCAGCATGCATCCCTCTACAACCATATTTAATTCTCCTCCTCCACCCCCTCTCTACTTTGTTTTTGTTTTACCCATGCACCTCCTCTCTCGATCACAGCTTTCTGGCTTTTGTTCTTGAATTTCTCTCATTCTCCCCCTGGTCTCTTTCCTTACTACCTCTAAAATGATCTGACCTCTCAGGCACAATTTGACCTTGGTTGTCGTGGTGCCGTTAAGACCTCATCAAACAAACAAACAAACATACAAAGGAACAATTCTTGTTTATAGGAAAG
This sequence comes from Chiridota heheva, assembly GCA_020152595.1. Taxonomy (NCBI): domain Eukaryota; kingdom Metazoa; phylum Echinodermata; class Holothuroidea; order Apodida; family Chiridotidae; genus Chiridota; species Chiridota heheva. The sequence continues at coordinate 1,969,718 of JAIGNY010000634.1, forward strand.
TATAGTAACAAATCCTATCAGATAGATCATCGGCAAAATCGGAGGTCAATTTTTAGGTCAAAAAAGTAAATAAAATAAAGATTGACGTATGAATTTTTTCAGACTATCAAAATGAAAGGTCCTTCTTTTAACAAGTCATAAATTCTATCAATATTTTTCTTCTAATTTGCCACAAGAAAGCATAGCACAAAGATAGCAGTTTTAGGACATCTAATAATCTGAACTAATGAAGTCATTTACATAAATTTGCATAATTCATTAGATTTTTATGCAAACCAATGTAAAGTTCAAAGTCTTAGCTTTCATATAACATAAACTTATTACAGTAGAAAATAGAAATAAATTTGTGAAAAAGCTTCCTTTTTAAAAGCTTCCCTAAAATAACACTTGTAATCTCAAAGGCTCTGGTAGAGTAAGGGTTAAGGAGATATTCAAATTTAAAGTTTGGTTACATTTCTATAGCAACAATTGAAATCAGACTAGTTATGATGTCACAGCCTCAGATTCCTCAAAGTGTTTATGTATTTTAAAGAAAGTTTATTTAATGTTTTCAGTATTTAAATTATTTTTCTTCAAACTTTCTTTAGGTGGCATATTATAAATAACATTCCTAGATTCAGTTTTACTACTTTTTGGCATTTTTTAAGCCACAAAATCGCAGAACAAAATATGATAGAATACATAAAGACTTTGAAGAACCTGAGGCTATGACATCACAACTAGTCTGATTTCAGTCGTTTCTAGACAAATGATACCAAACTTTAAACTTAAATATCTTCTTAACAGAATAAGATTTTGCAATGCTTTCTTCACCATTTTGTTTCTTTTAAAGTCCTCTATTATATAAGATGGACATGCTTGACCACTGAACTAATCCTTTAATCCATTTTGTTTTAAATGTATATGCAAATTTAGAGGAAACAGAGGCTTAATTGCTTTAAATCTATTAAAAACCATCAGGGTAGCAACAAATTAAATCAAAAACGATTAAACATTCACCATTTTACAATTGTTTTCCAGCATCAATTTGCATATTTTATGTAAATTTTGAGATGTATTACAGGGTGACCTTGGTATTTTCTTATGTACAGTAAATCCTTTTTTTGGTCACTTGCGTTAGCAAAGGAACCTATGTATTCAACTTGGCGTGTGTGTGTGTGTCTGTGACACTTGCTTAGGTATGCTCTAACTCAAGATAGGAAAATCAGTATGGAGTCACATTTGGTAGGTAGGTCCGCCATATTGTGAAGATGTGCCTGCTTTTTGGTGCCCGTAGGGGTCACCTGGGGTCAGATATCGGCCAAAAATGGAAAAACTTTTAGTGACAATAACTCTTAGTGCCAAGTTTCTGTACATTTGATATTTTGGGACAAGTTGTGTATGGAGTAGGGGAATATTTTCATACAAAACGGCCATGTGATTGAAGGTCAAGGTCAGGGTCAAAAACAATTTTTTGTCAAAGTGCATAATATTGAATTTGGGCATTAGACTATGGGCATTGGACTCGAATTTGACAATGATAATAACTCTTAGTGCCAAGATTCTGTACATTTGATATTTGAGACAAGTTGTGTATAGAGTAGGGGAATATTTTTTAACAAAACGGTCATGTGATTGAAGGTCAAGGTCAGGGTCAAAAACAATAATAAAATAATGAAAATAAGCTTCACGCCAAATAGTTATTGATTTGAAGAACAAATGATATAATTTATTTTATGATTTACTTGAATTAAGTTTACTTGTTTTCCATTAAACACAGTTTTTGATAAGAATACATGGAATGGTATAAATAGAAGTCCAGAGTCCATGCCATGATACCCTAAGAGCTGTTGAAAGACTAGTGTGGTTTCACATCAGCAAGGCCAGGAACTATCATTCTATTTTGCTATTACATAGTACACTTTTATAACATTGACCTCGCTCTGTCTCATTGTTAAGTTACATTTAAAGTGTTATAGATACATTTTTTTTTTGGTATCTCGATAATTTTGACCCCATTTTCGGATTTCAAAAGTACCTTCCGATCAAAAAAGGCAATTGGTTGATTCCTGTACGACCTTCATGTGCGGAGTTATCGGAGGTCAAAATTTCTTAAGTCTAGTTAGGATGGTTGTAGGGACTTGCTTTTTTGTTTTTGAAATCAGAGTGTCAAGTTACATTTGACTCGAGGTCAAAAGGTCAATAGTCAAATCTGTAAAAATTATGCTTATTTTGGGAGAAAAATGGCTATAATAACAAGTTAATAATTTTTTGGTATGTGATAGACCTTGATGAGCTGCAAAGAATGAGCCATTTACTCACTTAAATAGCATGCCTGGTTCTGGAGTTACGGATGACCTCCATCTGCCCCAAAATTTTATTCTGTAGCAAGGAACCATAGTGCCCTTGGGCTCTTGTTTTTTTTAAATGTCTATAATAATTATCTGAAGTGGTGCAACAAATTCTGACAAAAAGTTTTTGAGTCTTTACCAAACCCCAAATCAAATTCTAGTAGGAATAGACTCTGTCATTATTTTCAGTGTCTGAGATTTAGAAAAGAATTGAAAGAGTAACATAGAAAATTTAGAGCTGGCTGTTCGCCCAGTCATACATCACATTTCACAGGAATTAAAAAGGATCAAACGTTGATCAGCCATAACTCTAAAACTCGTCATCCATCATCATGCATGCCGTCAGTCGATTCTCACAAAGACTGTCCTTCAAGGTTGTTATCATCCTTAGTATTTATAGGGGCACAAGTTTAAGTTCCGCTTCAAAGTATCCTTGAAACACAGCGCGGCCTCCCTTGATTGCGGGTCCTAGATGACAATTGGGAGAACAGTATCTGGTGCTCTATTTATTATTCAAAATGAATAATAGAATGCTCTGCTCACATTTAGATACTCTTTCAACAAATAAGCCAATTTAGGAAATCAAATAAAGCAATTTTTTGCTAAATTTGGTCAACAAATGGTCAATCTTTGCAGAAGTATACTTCTTGTCAATATTGAAAACAGAGATTTGTGTTACTTACCGAACCTAGAGTGCTCGCGTGCTAGCCGCGTACATTTCCTCTGCACCACGTAATCGTTCAAAATGGAGAGGTGAAACATATTTTCTATAGGACAGGTTCTAAATATGCCTTTATTTATATATCAAATAAAAGGAAATTTCAAGAGCTTTCGAACGGTGGTTCAACGAAGCATGTGCGATGAACGGTTTGGGTACATGATTTTTTTGAAGGAAAGAATGGGTCAAAAGTGACAGAAATTCATGAAAATTTGAAGAAATCTCTCCAGAAGAAAAGATTGCAGGTAGGGATTATAAAAATTAGACCAGAAACCAATACTATCATGGCTTAGGATTTGCATGTTTAATTTTGAAGCAAAAATGTGATCTCAAACTTATTGTAAGATTTGAAAGAAAAAAAAAAAACACTTTTTGTAAAATTTTTAGCAATTTTTGAGTTTTACCCTTTTTGATGTATTTTTTCTCAAAATTCTGTAATATGAACACTATAAAAAAAATCATTTTGTAAAATGAAATATCCAAGTACTTTAAAATGATACTTATATAACTCCTATAGGACTGTGGTAAAGTCTTGATTTTATTTTTAGAAAAAGGTGGTTTGAAAACGGCGATACTATCACCGCGTGGTATAGTAAACATCTATCATTAACTTTTGAAGGGGAGTGGCTGATTCTGACAAAAAGTTTCCAGATATTCCACTGATTATCAAAATATTTGGGTGAAATATATCCAATTCAAGAGCAAATCTTTTCTCAGTAAAAGTTGTAACATTGCAATGTTCATCGCCCGTTTTCAAACCACCTTTTTCTTTAAATCATCGCGGTTGTGGATTGTTTCTAATTAAGCATGTACTGTAGGATATTTTATTTTACAAAATGAAAATATTTACAGTGTTCTTATTCAATTTTGCAGTTATTGATGAAAAAGGGTAAATTTGTAATATGACCAATAAAATATTTTCATTTTGTAAAATAAAATATAGCAGTATTTAAAATGTATGACCAATAGTGCAGTTATTGATTGGTAAAGTCTTGTTTTTTTTTGACCAAAGGTGGTTTGATTGGTTAGCAGTATTTGTGTATGACCAATCTACCATTAAGTTTTGATTGGGGAGTATTTGTTCTGACCAATCAGTTTCCAGTTGTTGATTGATTATCAAAATATTTGTGTATGACCTCTTCAAGAGCAAATTTTGATTCAGTTAAAAGTATTTTGTATGACCAATTGCAATGTTTATTGATTGGTTAGCAGTATTTTTAAAAATGACCAATCAGACTTTGCAGTTATTGATTGGTTAGCAGATATTTTTACAAAATGAAAATATTTTATAGTGATTGGTTAGCAGTATTTTGTGAAAAAAATACATGACCAATCAGTGTAAATTCTGTAATTGATTAGTTATAAAATATTTTTTTGTAAAATGACCAATCAGTGCAGTTTAAATTGTTAGCAATATTTGTGTATGACCAATCAGTCTTGATTTTATTTTTGATTGGTTAGCAGTATTTACTATTACCAATCAGTAAACATCTACCATTGATTGGTTAGGGTATTTGCTGATTCTGACCAAGTTTCATGTTCCACTGTTATCAAAATGATTGGTAAAACATATTTGTTCATGACAAATCTTGTCTCAGTTAGTTGATTGCAATGTTCATATCTTTAGCAGTATTTGTGGATGACCAATCATGCACTTATGTGATTGTTTGTTAGTACAGTATTTGTTCTTGACCAATCAGTGCAGTTATTGATTGGTTAGCAGTATTTGTGTCTGACCAATCAGTGCAGTTATTGATTGGTTAGCAGTATTTGTGTATGACCAATCAGTGCAGTTATTGATTGGTTAGCAGTATTTGTGTATGACCAATCAGTGCAGTTATTGATTGGTTAGCAGTATTTGTGTATGACCAATCAGTGCAGTTATTGATTGGTTAGCAGTATTTGTGTATGACCAATCAGTACAGTTATTGATTGGTTAGCAGTATTTGTGTATGACCAATCAGTGCAGTTATTGATTGGTTAGCAGTATTTGTGTATGACCAATCAGTGCAGTTATTGATTGGTTAGCAGTATTTGTGTATGACCAATCAGTGCAGTTATTGATTGGTTAGCAGTATTTGTGTATGACCGATCAGTGCAGTTATTGATTGGTTAGCAGTATTTGTGTATGACCGATCAGAAATGCTGACTTTATTGTATATTGCTGTCCATGTTAACATAACATCTGATAAGTTTCAGAATTATTTGTTCTTTTTTTGTAGATACATGCTTGGTCAGATTCCGATTAATGTGAGGCTCATTCCATAGAGTGTGAGAAGCAGTGCTTGTTGGTGCTCGTCTCAAGATATAAAGTGACTTGAAGGAGAAGGAAAGCAGATTCATCGAAATGAGAAGAAGATCTGGCGGATAAGAAGAAAATGGAAAGAAGAATGAATCAGTTCCTCTTCATTTCTTGCACGAGGTTTTCTTCTTTCTCTTTCTTAGCTAATGTCTTATTTTGTAACATGTCAAAAGGGATTGGCTCTCTTGAAAGTAAACCCTTGATATTATAATATTTTGTTAACTTCTTGGAAGGAAAGATTTGGGAGGTGAAAATATGGGCCGAATATTGTAAAGTTTTAGCCCATTTCATGTAAATGAAATGAAAGGAATGATTGGAAGACCTGTTACAATTTGAAACAGGTCTTTGCTTTTGAATGAATATTCATAAGCAAGTTGTTGGGCATGAATAATTCATTTGAATCACTTTTAGTTAATCGGTACTAACTGGTGTATGTAATTGTTAGTTGCATTGGGACAATGTTTACTGACATGAAGTGTACGTTGCTAAGAAGTTACTGCTTGTAATGAAAGTCTGGAAGATTTGTTAAGTTTTGCTTATGATGTCCAAGTGCAGAGAAGAATGAAGTTGCTTAAAGTGCTGGACAAGAAATAAAGGCTTGGAAGAAAGATGTTTATATTTAAAAAAGAAGCAGATTCTATCAAGAGGGATTGAGTTGGAGGCATTGGGAACTGCAGCCTACATAACTTACCAGTGAAGAGGATGGAAAGGAATAATGGAGAAAAGAATTGTACTGGGAAACAAGTTTCACAACCTTGATGATACCTGCTATCATCACATTCAAGGAATGGTATAAGCAAAGGTTGTCAAATGGAGGAAGATATGTGATATCTAAGTCATTGTTTTTCACTCAGAAATGACTTATTCTCAAAGAAAATTTGGGATACATTTTTGCTATGCATCAGTAAAAAAAATCTTCAACAAAATGTTGCATGGTGGTGAAGAATTTGAAGATAAGGGTTAACATCAGACTTGAAGATGGGTGCTGTCTTCCAGCAAATAAATATTTAATTTGATCAAATGGGAACTATTTGCAACTAAAGGATTTCCAGGCTGTAGGCGGTTATCATTGACTGAACTAGTAATTTCAGAAACATGGCAGATCATCAGAAATTGACTAGTTGGTTTTTAAGTGCAGATGTTTATATGATACTCAAGTGTTATGGCTGGTCAGAAAACACCTTTTCTGCAGAACTGACTGATTTGCTCAATATCACCAAAATTCTGCTTGGACTTCCTGCAAGAAGCAGCTGTACACAGTAGAAGGATATAATTGGAAGAGGGCTATTCATTTCCCTATCAGCAATCAGCTCATGTCCTCAGTGATACATTTGTAATACTTTGTAGAGGTCTGTTCCACAGTGGTGTAGATATTAGTGCCTTCTCAAAAATTGTTGGTGGAATCCAACTTTGCTTAAGTCTACAAAGATGCTCTCAAGACTGTACAAAAACTACCCTGTACATTTGTATAGTAAAGAATCATCGCCAGTTTATCATCAGCAATTTCCCCTTGGTATCAATGACTTATTTCTTCCTTTCTGTACCATGATGTAGAAATTACATACAATTCTGTATTTCTTATTTGCATGCTGTATTACCTTGCTACCTTTCCACTTGGCATTTTTCCATGGCAGAAATTAGAGAAAGTTTGGTTTTGGGCCAAACTGTCAGAGGCAATTTTCAATGTTCCGCACTCTCCAGGATATGTTTCCATGACGATTGACAGCTTGGAGGAACTGTAACTCATTTCAATTATTGGACTGGAGAAGCAAGCGTAAAAACATTTTGTAGACGCTATATGAAACATACTTTTGCTTATGATAAGGAAATCATTTTCGTAAACTCAGGAAATATTCATGACTTGTTTAGCCCTTTAAAAGAGTTTCCAATAGACAGACACTGCAAATTTATGGCTGATAGCAGCAGTGATAGTTTTGGAAATATGTTTCATTGACTCTGCAGCGACTGGAAAATCAAAATTGATTTCATGGTGGGATTTTTGTGTTGAAATAATGAAATACATGCAGCTTGGTGTCAATTATCATTCATCGTAAAGATGTAATTTCAACTCACAGCAATCAATTATACAAGTCGACAAATTTAGCCATGAATTGAAAATGATGAACAAGTAACAAATCCCATCAAAATCTGATAAGAATTGACCATTGACCAGCTTTTTCAAATGTTTGATGTTAACAAATCAAGCCTTAGTGATTCCTGAACAATGCTGTACACGACACTCACACTAAGAAGCCCTAATATCTTCTCAAAACTCTGTCTCCCTCTTGGCACATTGGACTCTTGACTGTCGCGGTGCCGTTAAACATCAACAAACAAGCAAACAAAACTCTGTAAATAAAATAATCAATTTCTAATTAGTCATCCATTTGTTACTTTTGCTCCACTTGAAGCACTCCACTTAAAGCGCTCCACTTGGAGCAATTTATCCTTCTTGGCACCGTATTACCTCTGCTGTCGAGGTGAGGACAAATCTTATCAATCAATCCTACTAATTAATCCATTTACCAAATTAATCAATCAATTGATAATACAAGCAATGTTCTGTATAACCACCATTCGCTAAAATGAAATTGATATAATCTTATTTCTTATATACATTGGATTTAACAAATATACACTTGTCATTTGGAGAAGTAGGATTTGATCTACTTGTAAAGACAATACACAGTAAAAAGCAACTTCCTCAACATGAGAGACACTGAATTTAAACTTCATGTGAAGTATTCCCCAGTACAGGATCTTTTGGGATATGGTCACTGCTGTGCAATTGAATGTTTTCTAATTTGGATGAATGTAAAACATTTTTCCATATTTGTAGAAAAGGGAATATTATCATTTTAATTTGAATGGGGGAAATTCATATTGTCACATAAATCAACTATCGACCTTTTCAAACCGAGTTTAGCTGAACTTTGATTTCTTCATTACTGGACCAATCAAATGCTGGGGGAATTTTTCCTTTGTTTCGCAAGCAATCGGGTGCAGTTTTGAGGACAAAATTGTAAGCAGCAATACGAGTGCATCTCCTTCATGTATAACGCACGTTTGATGCGTGCGTTTGAAAACATTTTGTTTCATACGCTTGGTCCCATAACTGTGCATGAATTGTACAGATGGCCAAGATTTCCCCAGTATTTGATTGGTCAATAAGATTCCCCCAGTGTACAAATGGTCTACTATGGACAAGTGAATCTCGGCCATGTGACATTATTCAAATTAGTTTTCTGGATATTGCCGATTCAGATCTGGAAAGGTCTATTCTGTTGTCCAAATGTTTATATATCAAAATTACTTGAATATATATGTTTCAAAAGGAAAATAAAAACCCTCTTGTTAAATTTTTAAGAATTGAAATTATGTCTGATGATTTTGGAGAAAAAAAAAAAGAGGGAAAGCTGTTCAATTTGATATCAGTGACGAGATAAAGATACTCATGTCAAGTAGCCAAAAACTGTTTTCATTTAATGGAGTAAAATCCTAATCTTCAGCTCTCTTTTTACTGGAAGTTTTGTAGATATTTGCCTAGCAAGAAAATTGCCTAGAGCTTAAATTTTGTTGATACAGTTGAAAATAAAAGCAATTGTCAATTGTAAGTCAAAATTCAAGAAGTTAAAATATAGTTAGATAGGTTGACACAGAAAATAAATGGATTTAAATGTAGGTTTATGGAATAAATATAATGCTTCTCCTTCAAGGCAACCCCCAACCCTACTGCATAGTGCCCTTCTCTGTTCTACAATCTTTGTAGTTACCCCACTAATAACCAACAACAGTCAATCGTCATCTAAACTCTAGCCATATAAAGTGAGCACAAAATAAGATACAACTGTGCTATGTCAGTACCCTATTGCATGGTTTTTTAATAAAAAAATTCCAAGGGCCACCATTTGACAACAGCCTCAGGCCGCAGGCCAATCGCATGGCAAACCAGCATCACATGACAAAGAAGATCCATCAAAACAATCTCTGAATACAAACAAGCTGCAGAGCACATGCGATAAGGATTTCCGCCAGATTCTTTGATCCGCTTTCCTTTGACACGCCGCGAGTCTGCCCATTTTATAGCGGAACTAAAGATAAAATTTTATTTGATAAGCCGTGATGTTTTAGTGCACTAATCTGCCTTGGAAAAACCCAAAATATACGAGGATCGTGTGATTTTTACCGATCTTATTCGGATTAATTGGAACGTACTATATACTTTTTTCCACTATGACTATTGTCTGGCGTGCCAGATTGGATTGTCTGGCGGGCCAGATTTGGCCCGCGGCCTGCCTATTAAGAAACGCTACCCTATTGGCTTGAAAGCTGCAGGTATTTCAAATTATTTCTTCACTTTCACTGTAAGAGTTAATGACATATGATGTATAATGGACATTTATGAAATTGAAATAATATTTAAAATTGACAGAATCTGGATTGAGATGTATAAAATTAGGTTTTGGGATGAACATTATTTGAAAAAGTACTTCAAAATATGATTTGGAAGAGTTGTCTTTTTTGGATGGAAATTAACTCGATTGAATCCGTAATAAATTTCTCAGTTTAGTTACAATGTTTACACACCATCAGATTTAAATAAGAATTTCGGAAGCGGATTTGAGTGAGCTGTATATTTGCAATTTTTCTTTATTTGGACATTTTTTGGTCAAAGATGGAATCATGTCTACAAGCTCGTCTTCAGATATTGACTTTTGAGCAGTCTGTCTGAAGGAACCAGTGATACAGCAATTTGTTTTGAACTTTACGCAGAGGTTGATGACCAATTAGTTTATTGTAGTCTGTTTTACATTGTATATTTGTTTTACTTTGCTTTATGAATAAAGACAAATGGAATACAGCTAATTATCCTACATTGTTTTATTGAGAAGTTGCTAAGATGTGCTTCTGTCTCTTAAGAAAATAACAATTCCATGAACGTGGATGAAGTTTTGCTTCAACATAATTTTCAATGCTTGTATTTATTTTATTTTATATGAAAGGTATTTTATGCTAGTGCTATTTCAAGGGAGGTTGGAAACTGAGTTTTCAAATTTATGTAATATTAAGATTTGGTAAGGTATCTGCACTAAAGAAGTATATGAAGTATGTTTTATATGAATAGTTTACCATCTAGTGCATTATCTGAATGAAAAAGCAGAACCATTTGCATTTGATATGCAAAACTGGTTTGTCATTTGGATGGGTATCTAAAAATAAATTGCATGTACCATATGTTTTTCAATACGTATTTGCTATATCTTTTACATACCACAGAACAAGTGAATCTGCATAATTTTGCTTCCAGACTTACAGTTGCAAGGTTTTAGAGTTTTAATAGTGGCATGTGTAAAGGGCCACAAGGGCATTCATTCCTCAAGTGGTCAAAAGTTAAAACCAACTTACATTTTCTCCTTGAAACATTCAAAGAGATGTTTTTAATTTGATGTGAGCAGCGGGGTAAGATTCGTTGTCATCTTGGACAAAATTGTTGTCACACTTTTCCCTTTCTACCCGATATCAATGTTGGTTGAAACCAGTCTCCCGTCTGATCCTCCCAACATTGAAATGGGGTACAAGGGGACTTAAAAATGTAAGATGGTGACAAATAAATTTGTCCAAGATTGTGTAGGTTATATGGATGATTTTGATATAAAAATGGGGTGGTTACCATTTTTCTGTGCTGTGCAAAATTTTGCACTTCATATACAGACAGTATAGCACAAATATCTCTCCATCAGTGTCACCTTTATAAAGATTTGTTTAGATCCCCTACTGATTTTTAAGAGTAATTGATTATTGATAATTGATCAATTTATTGATCGTAAGGTTTAGCTGCATCATGTTTAGGGTAAGTAATGTTACAGATGCCTTCAGAGTGCTTTATTCAGTTTGTTATAACCTTGATTCATACATTACATGAATAAACTAACAGTACTATTTAAGATGTATATATTTTGCATTTAAAAGGTTTTTATGGGAAGTTATTTTTTGTGCAATCTTCGAATACTTTTCACTGAAATTTTCATTTTGCATTAAAAATTAATGGTGCTTTATATATTTTTATGACAGATCGTCTACATTTTTTAAGGGTGCGAATTTGTTCGAAGACTCTTAGTTGTCAGTATCTTTTGAAGAGTTTTCTTTAGTTGATGTATTTCCTTTTGTTTGTTTTATTAAAATAAAAGAAACCCGTGTAAAGTGAGATGAAACATTTTCGGGTTGTGAAGAATTTTTTTGGGATAACAATGCTAAACCTCTAGCAAGGAGAAAGGATATAAAAATTGCTTTGAGGTGATGCATAGACTAGACTGATATTTCTAACAAATCATATACTTTGTAATGTGTACACGAACAACATATAATGTAAAATTTTATTGTATTTTGAATTGCAAAAGAGATTTTGGTGATATAGTTTTATACTAGAATAATATCAATTATGACCTGCAAGGCATGACATCAAAAATACCAGCAAGTCCTTAAAATGGTCTAAAACTAAGAAATAAATATGATATTTTTTTACACAAATTCACAGCGAGTCGAGCAAATGTTTTCTGAGAGAACTTCTTATCGAAAATTGTTTTGCATTAAAAATTGCTAAATGATCCTTACTTTAAAACTACACAAACTAAGAAGATCTGAGGAAGTTTTTCAATGTGTTATGATGGATTTTTTGAGAAAAAGCCTCTGTGGCGAAACGATGTGACAATTTCCATGATGTGATTCATATATACACGGGTAAATGTAAATACACTGTACAGCTGTATGAGCCATTGTGAATCGAATACAAATGTGTGTGTGATATAATAGGTGGACTATTATGATGGGTATATGATGAGACATTCTGAGGTGCACTGTACCTGGAAGCATGGGAGTCACACATGTGAAGTGGGAATTAAGCTGTTAGCCTCAGTCTGGCATTCCCAACCAATTACAGATTGTCTTGTCATGCTTTGAGGCAATGTTTTGACCAGATACTTAAAAATTGCTAAATTGTTATAATCTTCATGTTAACACAAAAAAGTCCTATAAAATCAAATGATGTCAATTACAAAAATGACAACTTTAAATCGAATCCATCACCAATGTTTCAGTACTTTGATTTTATATGTTGTAAATATATGTATATTGTTATATTTTTAGGACAAACTTGTCTTATATACTGCGGGTTGTGTTTGTCTGTGATTTCTTGTTGCAGAGTGTGTAATGCTATTTGTATGTATGTACTTGCACCGAGTAGAGTATGTCTGCACAGACACAAAGTTTGCATTAGTTTCAATTTGACCTGAATATTGTTCCCTTGCATAGTGTGAATCAGATCATGGGGAGAGAGAAATTTCTGAGTAGGATTTACAAGCGGCTTATACATTGCTATTTTGTGGTTGAACAAAGTCCCAAGATATTATGTGTGTGCAAAATTTATGACATGATAAAACAAGACAAAGATTATTGCTCTTCAAAAGGTAACTTTCACAATCTCTTTCTCTTCAAATTTTAGATTGAAGATATTGCAGAGGTAAAATTTCATCCAGCAAGGCTCCTGCACACCTTTAAATTGTTAAAAAAAAAATCAACTATTCACATAAAAAATTTACACTTTTATTTTATTAAATAAAAAATTAGAAAACCTTAAACTTTGATGAAAGACTCAATTTTTAGCAAGTTTTTTTGCTATTTTCACGGTGTTTAATACATTTTTACAAATTCTTGGTAACATTTCTTTGTTCTATTCACAGAGAATTATGAGTCATTCAGTTGCTCTTTCCATCAGCTAGGAAGGAATTATGAACAGATTTGTTTGTGTTTTGATATTCATGAAATACAGCTGTAGCTCAGTTTGCACTTTTTTTATGAAATAGTTCATCCTGGAAAAGCTTTAAGGCTGTATTCACACTTATCCCTCGGATCACGATCCCCTGATGATAAACCAGTTTGATCAATGTGTTCTCTCTTGAGTGGGAGTTTGCAATCAGACCCACTGCAGGCGATCTGATCCTGGAGCATGAGTGAACTGGATGTCGAAAAGGGTGGATCATTGAAAAATCTGCGAAATATGACGGAAGCAGGCTAACTGTTGTTGAGAAATAAACAAGATATAACTGTATATTGCTTAAAGGATTAGTTCAGAGGTCAAGCAAGTCTATCTTATATGATAGAGGACTCCAAAAGAAACAAAATAGTGAGGAAAGCAGAGAAACAATTTTATTCTGTTAGGGAGATATCTAAATTTAAAGTTTGGTATCATTAGTGTACAAATGACTGAAATCAGACTAAGTATAATGTCATAGCCTCAGATTTCTCAAAATGTTTCTATATTCTATCATATTTTGTACTGTGATTTTGTGGCTGGATATGTCAAAAAGCAGTAAAACCGAATCTAGGAAGGGTATTTATAATATACCACCTAAAGAAAAGTTAGAGGAAATATAATTCAAATAGTAAAAAAAATTCAATAAACTCTCTTTGAGAAATTTATTAACAATTGTAATGAATGTGAGGATGAAGATGCCAACTTTTCATAGTAGACTTACTACACCAGTCATTTCTCCACAGATAAGACAGAGCTTTAAACTGGAATATCTCCTTAACAGAATAAGATTTTTGTACACTTTCTTCACCACTTTGTTTCCTTTGAAGTCCTCTTTCATATAAGATAGACATGCTTGACCACTTAACTAATTCTTTAACGTGATAGCAGGTCTGAGAATCTGATACTATTTGTTGAGCTTTTTCATAGTGAAAAAAATGACCCGTCTGATCGCCTGCAGTGGGTGTGATCACGAGCTCGTATTTAAGTGAGGACACGCTTTAATTGGGATCAACAGCCTCAGGTGGTGAAGAGATCAGTGGTCATTGTGTTTGCAAACATTCCATCATGTCCTGAATATTTCAGGTATAAAGTAATCTGCTTTACTTTTTAAGTTTTTAAAGAAATGTCTCATAATGTTTGTGATGGTGACTCTGGTTTCACTTTGAATACAAAATTCTTTGTTAGAATTTTGTTGCTATTTCACTTTGAAAAGGAAAGTTTTTTTCATTTTTGCAAGATTGAGCTCATTTAAGTTCAGAAGCTGATGTCATCAATTTTGTGTAGATAGATTTTAAAGGAATATTCCCATGTTTTTTCGTAATTTTTCATAAGAAAGAGAAAAATAGGAAAAAACTCAGTATGACATCACAGCAACACATTCTCCCACAAATTTCATTATTTTATTATATCATTTCTTTTTATGAATAAAACCTGCTAGAAAAATGAATTAATGAAAGTTAGGTATTTATATACATTGCCAAATATACCCTACTTCAATAACTTTAGGAAAATTGTTTCTAATCATACAGAAACAACAATTAACGTTTAAAGAAATACATTAACATTTGCAATGGAATTGTCTCTATGACATCATCAAACGTGAATTCATCATACTGTACAAAAACTTTAAAATGCAATTGGGATATCTTTAAAAATCCATATTTCCTAAACCGAATATGATATCAACCTGATATTTGTACCAACTTGGCTCTAAAACTATGCTCTTTTAAATATAATTTTAACAAAAACCCATGGCAATATTACTAAAAACTATGGGAATATTACAAAAAAAATGCATGGGAATATTACAAAAAACCATGGGAATATTACAAAAAACCATGGGAATATTACAAAAACCATGGGAATATTACAAAAAAATCTATGGGAATATTACAATTTGTTTGGAGTTAGGTTAGAACTGAAAGTTTTCAGGTTAAGGTACTGCTATGGAGAAGTCATAGGATTAAGGTTAGAAGCACTTGCGTAAAAGTATCAAGAATACTTTGATTGTTATGTAATAAATAGGAGCTGAATTTCTTTGGTTAGAATAGAGATGTCCTGGGTTGAGTTTCTCGAGAGACTTTAGAAAGATCTGTTGCTTCTCTTGTGGCGTTTAGGGTGTAGAGCAGGGTAGCAGACATAATTGGTGTTTAGGATGTAGAGCAGGGTAGCAGACATAATTGGCATTTAGGGTGTAGAGCAGGGTAGCAGACATAATTGGTGTTTAGGGTGTTCAGCAGGGTAGCAGACATAATTGGCGTTTAGGGTGTAGAGCAGGGTAGCAGACATAATTGGCGTTTAGGGTGTAGAGCAGGGTAGTAGACATAATTGGCGTTTAGGGTGTTGAGCAGGGTAGCAGACATAATTGGTGTTTAGGGTGTAGAGCAGGGTAGCAGACATAATTGGCGTTTAGGGTGTAGAGCAGGGTAGCAGACATAATTGGCGTTTAGGGTGTAGTGCAGGTAGCAGACATAATTTGCTGTTGAAATCTTGGTAGGTTGTTTTGTTTGGGTTAAATTGTTTGTCTCAACTGAAATAATGTAAATGAACGCAGAGTTTTGCATAAATTCAACATTCTTTTCATGTACAGGGCCATTGTCTGGCTGGTCATACGTAACATAACAGAGAATGGTCCCAGCGTACCCCTGGGGTTTCCCAGGGACCCACTGAGGTGATTCTCTGGCTGGTCACACATGTAGGCATAAGAGAGAATGGCCAGAATGGACCCATGGGGTTTTTCAGGGACCCACTGGGGCCATTCACACACGTAACGTTAGAGAGAATGGCCCTAAAGTGCTTTCTAAATAAACAGGTATTATTATTATCATGATCGATTTATTCTTCATTATTAGTCATCATTGGAAATTTTAATGATAAGAGGTCAATCTTTTTTAAAACCAGGTACCATGGTATTAAACAGAATGAAAGAATTTTCTAGGAATAAACACCAGATAGTATTTGTCCATGTTGAGACAAATTATATCAGACCTCTGTGATTACACCCAGTTTATTAGGACATAATTCTCCATGCTTTCACTTATGCTGAATTTTCTTGTTTATAATCAACCTTTCATTTGTGTTCAATATTTACACCTATGTGACTGGTAGAAGAAAATACTGATTTATTCATATACTTTAATGCAGGCAACATTTGTGTATCCATTCACTACTACATGGCTATTCATGCATTAACTGTGTATTAAGCAGTAATCCCTACACACCAATTATCCTGTTTATGTGATCAAACTTTATAAAACTTCAAGCTAGAATATGCTGAAATATTTCAATAACTTAATTACCAGGTTTTGTTTTTTACTCTTTTATGCTTGCAAAACTCATTATACTTGCTTCTGCAAATTTAATTGTAGATTGTGCTGTCTGCTACAGTTTAAATCGAAATCTCTTTGTTTGTATACTGTCATAAAGAGTTTCAAATAATAATAATTCAGAGAAATATTGAAATAATGTCGACCAATTAACCGTAATCGCTATTATGATCAAAATAATTGAAAGAGAAAGTGAAAAAGGGAATGTTCAAAAAGGAGAAAGGAAAGCATAACTTTTGATGGTATGTGTGACAGTATGTCATGATTCAAACTGTAAAGTGCCAATTAACGATTGCTTTCTGTTTTAAAGCTTTGTTTTTATGGATCAATTATGAGAATTGAAAACATTTAAAAATTATCCTAAGTTTGACTAGTAAAAAATTTCTGTTTGAAGTTAAAATTCTTTTCTGAATTATAAGAAGATGAGATCATCAAATATTGTCTCTTATTTCACGTATTTGTTTGAAGTAAGACTTTTTTACATCGTTATGTTTCTTTAAACGTCTGTGCTGATTTAATTTGATTCTTCAAATTTGAACTGTTGGTAAAGTTCTTACGAATGAACTTCTTGGTCAATTACCACATTCTTGTCAGAATCATTTGATTTGTTTATGCTTGGAACAATGATGCTAAAAAACTAAGGAACCCTAGTTAACTTAAAAGTTCAGTCAGTAAATTTTGAGAGTACAATTAACGAAACTTTAAACATTGTAACATCATAAAGTTTAGAACAAAAAACTTGTAAGATTTTAAAGGAATATTCCCATGAAATTCCATTTAATATATTTGATCGAGGACAATCAAAGAAACAGATTGGCGAAAAAAACAAAGTTGATATCTTATTCCTACATTAACTTTTCTTCCTACCTGTGGAATGATCTAATCTCTCAGGCACAATTTGACCTTTGCTGTTGTGGTGCCGTTAAGCCCTCATCAAACAAACAAACACAAGAAATTATTGAATTTTAAAGATTTTTTAAAAGAGATTGTTGGTCTGGGTCTAAGTCACCATTATGATGTCATCACAGCACTTCCTGTACCATTCTTTATGTATTTCTTTGAAAATTAATTTTGTATTTTCTAAATGATTCAGAACATTTTTTTCTTCAAAAATGATTAAGAATAGTGTAGAATAAAATTTACAATAACGATTTAACAATCTGTTTTTGTAACTTACATTTGAATTAGAAAAATTGGGGATGAATTTTTAAAGAAATACATAAAGATTAGTACAGGAAGTGCTGTGATGGCATCATTATGATGACTCGGTACAAAAGTCATTTTTATGCGGGCAAGAAAAATCTTTAAAGTTCAATAACTTCTTCTAGGAATGAGATATCATGGGTTTTTCACGAATCTGTTTCTCAATTTTTTTCTATAAGATACATAAAGATGAAATTCCATGGGAATTCTTCTTTAAGATTCATAATCAACTACGAATGGTCGATGTTAAATTATGTCTTAAAACAAGCATGGAATTCTGAAGAAGCTTTTTAAATGAATTTTGCAAAGGGCATATTTAATTTTGAGTTACAGGTGGAGAATTTTATAGTATCAGAGATAATAGACAAAGGGATCAATCTAGGGTAACAGTCTGCTCATTTATGCATCAGAAATTAACAAAAGAATTGCAGACTATAACACCCAAAAGTACATAAAGTAGTCAAGTAGCCACTTTTTTTACAAATTTAGGTGCACATCTTTTTAGATCATTTTAAGGAAATTTAGCTGTATGTTTTTGCATGAGTTAGGAGAAAATTTCATGACAAAAAAATGCCAGATAAGAATGAACAATTTGAGCAACCAGATACGATTGAAAAAATTACTAGATAAGAATGAAAAATTACCATATAAGAATAAAAGAATTACCAGATAATAAAAGAATTACCAGAAAAAAATTAAGAAACTTACCAGGTAGAATAAAGAAAATTATCATATAAGAATAAAGAAAATTATCAGAAAAGAATATAAAAAAATCCAGATAAGAATACAAAAAAATACTAGATAAGAATACTAAATTTCCAGATAAGAATGGAAAACTTGGGAAATCAGAAAGAATTGAAGAAGAAATACTTTGAAGACATTGACATTTTGCTGATGATGTTTTTAAAGAATTGAAAATTGAGATAATTGAAGATGAATTCATGTACTTGATACATCTTGATAGATCAAACATCTTGATAGATCAAAAGGCAGTCTAACAAATGTTTCATTCATGTGCTTGTACCCCTTCGGAAGTAATGAATTGAATTGTGACAGTTGTTCATGACATAATGTATTTGCTTAAATATTATGTCCTCTATGGGGAGTTAGGAGAAGCTGTTAGTTGCAATTGTCCTTTAGAAACTAAACAATAAGTCTTCTGCTTTGTCAAAGAACACAAAACAAACATGAATTTTGTTTTCCCAGCATTTACCGTTTCATCCTCAAAATTTCTCATGTGTTTGCATTAAGGGATTTTTTCCCTCGAGATGAAGTTCAACAACTCAATCATTATAATATATGATGGAGGAAGAGATGAAAAATATTTCAGTCTGCTGTTGTCATCTTCTTTGGGATTTGAGTTGAGTTTTATGGGAAAGTTTTTTATTTGATGTACAATTTCTGTCTCATAAAGAAGTTTCAGGTGATGTCATGAGGTCACATGACTTTGTTGACATCGCCATTTTGTAGGGCAGATTGCCGTCTGCTGTACATTTACATACGTTTGCATGTTGTTAGATAAGATTACCTTTGTAAGTAGTATGCCAAATTCTTGCTGTGCCATTGGGTGCACTATCTAATAGACATGTTTAGAATCAACTGATTAAGATTATTTGAAGTACTTTGAGAGTAATTTTTTCCTTGAAATAACATTTTATATCAAAACACAAATTCATATGGCCAGTTCATTTTAACCAATGTGCATTTATATGCCCCGCACGTGTTGTACATGCCCGCACGTGTTTTCATCACCAGCACGTGCTAGTGCGTGTTTCAGATAGTGTCTTGTTTGTTTTACGTGTGATGTGACTGAGCTGTGTGAAGATCAGACGCGTGAAATACTCAAACGTGCAAAGCTCTGCCCTGCAAACTCGCTCCCAGTTGAGTTAAGAGTCACATGATAAAATCCCTCTATTGGGAATAAAAAGTCGCATAAGAAACTTTGGGATGATGGAGTCTGGTGTAGGATGAAAACAATAAACGATATTAATAGGGATTAATGAGGGTGTGTGAAAGAAAGTTTGGGAACATCCTTTGTTATTTTGCTTAACATTTCAATATGGTTTAGAGTTTCCTGTAGCTAAGCATTGTCATTGTTAACAGATCATTTAGATCAATTTGCAGAAAAACTGGGGAAACAAGAGCCAGAGGAGAGTTGGGTGTGATGGATTAATGGGTAAAATAAGATGGAAGGAGATGAGAACATGGAGCGGGATAGAAAGGAAGGAAGGATGGTGAAAATGGGGAAAGTTGTGGAAGAAGGTGATTGATAGGTGGGAGGGGGAGGTACAAGGCTTCATTGGAGGGTGACAGGTGGGATAGTGAGAAAGATAATTGAGTGGAGAGGAGATTGGAGGGTGGCAAGTGGACTAGTGAGACAAATGAGTGGAGAGGAGATTGGAGAGTGGCAGGTGGACTAGTGAGACAATTAAGTGGAGAGGAGATTTGAGGGTGGCAGGTGCACTTGTTAGACATAATTGAGTGGAGAGGAGATTGGAGGGTGGTAAGAGGAAATATTGAGTGGGAGGTGAAAGGGTGTGAGTGTTGAGTGAGATTTGGTAAGCTTGGGTGGTGTTGGATGGGCGGTTTGAGATGAAAGTTGTGAGTGGCGGGTGGATGAGTGTAAAATGAATGGTGATTGATGAATAAAAGGTGGAAGGGAGGGACGGTACGGTTGAAGTCAGACTAGTGGAGGATAGATTGTCAGGAGTGAGTGGGCTTGTATCGTTCTCCGATTCCTTTGTTTTGTTTGACACAGAAGCTATCTTTGAATCTATGATTTGACTTTGAATGATCATTGGTTGTAAAGAAACTCTAATGTCCAGTTTCAAAGCATCTTCTAATTATTTTCACTGTCATATGTAAGACGTCAAATAAATTCAGGTTTGTTTAATCCTGGGTTTAATGTTGACCCGACCAGGTTACATTGATGTATTGTATAGCATCACTTTCCAAGTACTTCTTGGTTCAATATGCAGGAAATATTACATGCTTTTAATGTGCCTTGAGTTTTCATGCAATATACATTCCAAAACTTTGTTTTTTGTAGATTTATATCAGAGATTTACAGACTGTTTATTCCAACCTAACATTAATGATATATTTTCAAGGTGTGTAGGGTATAATTTTCCAAACTGAAAGCACTCTGAAGGTTTAAGAAGGGACATCTACATGTTTAGTAATTCCAGTTAGATAATTGTAACTTGTTTATTTTATCTCTTTTGCAATTGCAATTTATTTTCTCTTATTATACTGCATTGAATTTATAGAAGAGTATCATCAAGCCAGGTTACAGGTCATATGGTAATTGACCTTGTTCTACATAGTAGGTGAAGATATCTTTTTGCAAACCATATGAGTACTAGTCAAAGGGGCAAGGGGGTGTCAGTCCTCCCCAAGATTTGCTAATTATCATTGTTTTTGTATTGAATTATATATGTATTATATGATGATTAATAATTTAACATAAAGATGGACATATTTCCCCCATCATCTTTTTCTCCCATCATGTTTTTCCTTATCATGTTTTCCCCCATCATGTTTTCCCATCATGTTTTCCCCATCATGTTTTTCCCCATGTATTTCCCCATCATGTTTTTCCCCATCATGTTTTTTCCCATCATGTTTTCCCCATCATGTTTTTCTCCCATCTTGTTTTTTCTCCATCATGTTTTTCCGCATCACATTTTCTCCCATCATTTTTTTCCCAATTATGTTTTTCCCCCATCATGTTTGTCCCATCATGTATTTCCCCATCATGTTTTTCCCCATAATGTTTTTCCCCCATCATGTTTTTCCCCATTATGTTTTTCTACCATCATGTTTTTCCCCCATCATGTTTTTCCCCCATCATGCTTGTCCCCATCATGTTTGTCCCCATCATGTTTGTCCCCATCATGTTTGTCCCCATCATGTTTGTCCCCATCATGTTTTTCCCCATCATGTCTTTCCCCACCATGTATTTCCCCACCATATTTCCCCCTTCATTTTCCCCATCATTTTCCCCCATCATTTTCCCCCATCATTTTTCCCCATCATTTTTCCCTCATCATTTTCCTCCATCATTTTCCCCCCATCATGTTCTCTCCCTCTCCCATCATGTTTTTCCCATTCACCTAATATCTCTTACAGCCTCCTGTTCACTAGGGTAGGTTTGTGAAGGTTGGGAAGAGCTTTTAGGACAGTAAAGCCAAGGCTTTATTCATTGTCCAATAATTCTTTATCATGGAATATTAAACAGAAAATTGTTCAGAGATATAGTAAGAATCATCAAAATATTATTCAGAAGACTATGGGTTTGTAATTGCATAACATATATGAAATGATAATATGTGATCAGTCCTCTGGTAACCTTTCTTGTTTTAAGAGTTCCAGTGAAATATTTTCAGTTGTAAATTGTCTAATACCTTTGAGTTGGAAACAAGTCTTATGTTGTGTAATGGGTGTAGTTCTCGGCACTTATTGCAGTTTCTTAGTCTCAAAACCTTCCTTCCTGAAATGGATACTGTCTTGAAGGTAAACTTCCATGTCAATATTTGGCAAGTATGGATATTTTATATCCTTATATATATAGTCAAGAGTTTTGGAATTCATAATTCACCTTCATGGTAAATTGTGAAGCATTTGAAGTTCAAATGAATTCAGTGAAGCACACAAGTAATATTAATCTCATCACCAACTCTCCAATGGCTCACACAGAAGACTTTAGGAGTGGTTGAAATGGTCTTACATATTCCTACTGCTATCATTTACAGATTCTCAAAGGTGTGCCAACAAGAAGCTTGCAAAACCCACATTCCCCACATGTCAGTAGACTGAAATCAGCAACTTTCAGATTTTAAACCCAGTTGAAAACTTGTGCAATACAATTTGTCCTCAGGGATAGTTATGCATTCTGATGCAGATTTGATTTCTACAGGCAGAATTGTCATGCAAATATAGGTCTGACAAGTTTATTATTGTTAAATAGATAGGATGGGTGGTTGTTATCACATTGATATTTTTCACAGTTTTGCTGGTACTTTTGATGTTTCATTTGAAATTTTAATTAACTCATCAGGGACTCTTTATTTTGACTATGCTTGGTGAGGAGGTTTATATTGCTTTGAGATTGGTTATGTGTGGTTTTAGCTTTACTTTGTTTATTGTTGTTTTTCTTTTAATTTTTCCATTCATTTCATCTTTATATTCTTAGTTCATTGATTGATTGTTGATATGCTACTGGTTTACAGTTTGGAACCCCTATCTTTACTCCCAGAAATCTAAAGTGGTTGAAGGTACATCTGTACCAGTTTGTGCTCCCTGTGTGCTTTTGCATCAATCAAAACCGGTTCAGTTACCAGTAAGCACTTCATGTTTGCACTCCCATTAGTCAAAACTGGTTCAAAGAGCATCAGTTACTAATATGCACTTTCACCAATCTTACTGTGTGCATCCCGATCAATCTAAACTGGTTCAGAGTGCATCTGTACCAGTTTGTGCTCCTGTGTGCACTTCCATCAATCAAAACCGGTTCAAAGTGCATGAGTTACCAGTATGCACTCACATCAATCCAAACTAGTTCAAAGTGCATCTGTACCAGTATGCACTCCCATTTTTCTAAAGTGGTTCAAAGTACATCTGTACCAGTTGTGGGTTTTGCAGATTATTGTTTGTAAGCTTATTGTTGGCATACTCATGTATGCGCTTCCATCAATCAAAACCGGTTTAAAGTGCATCAGTTGCCAGTATGCACTCACATCAATCTAAACTAGTTTAAAGTGCATCTGTACCAGTATGTACTCCCATGTGCACTCCCATCAATCGAAACTGGTTTAAAATGCATCAGTTAACAGTATGCATTTTTAGTCAAAACCCGTTAGTTCAAAGTGCATCGGTTAATAGTATGCATTTTCTATGTGCTCTTTCATTAATCTAAGCTGGTTCAAAGTTCATTAGTCACCAGTTAGCAATCCCAGTAATCCACAAAGACAGTGGATGACTTGATCCAGCCGGCTATCCAGATACATTTATCGAAGTGCACACCAGCGTTTTCATACCCTCATAGCTGAGCGTATTGGTTACATTAGGTAGTAGTGCAAGTATAGTAACTGGTGTGGCCTCATGCAAACAAAATGAACTATATATATTTCCGCATGTAACAGATGTTGCATTGAGCATGTGAAAAAAAGTCTGTCAATTATATATATTTACATTCTTATGTAATGTGTTCTTCCTATGCTAAAGGCCCCTGTGCATTCATGGGCTTTTTAGAGCTTATTTACATGGCTGAGGGGAATATGCTGATTGCAGATGTTTGGTGACTGGCCACACAGCTCTGGAGTATTTTTAAGTTTTATTTACAGTTTTATTTAATGACTGAATCATTTGGGTAAAAAATACATCGTTTCTGTGCAATCAGATTTGTTTTGTGGGTAATTGATAATTAATTGAAAATCTTACATTGGATGGTTACTGAGTAGCCCTCTGGTGAGAACTTGCAAAAGTTATGTGCTGTATGATGACAGTGTTGTCCATATGCATTTCTTAGTGTCACTTAAAGCAATGTTCTTACGGATTTTCCATTTTTTCATATATGATAGAGAAAACTTTTAGAAACAAAGTAGTGAAAAACTATTTTAATATCTTATTTCATTTAGAAGTTACAAAATTTTTAAATATTTTTGAATTTGGACAAAAGTGACTGATTGGCAAGTGATGTCATAGACACAATTTTAACAAAATGTCTTTTGTATTTCTTTCAAAAATGATTTTTGTATTGTATTTTTATTGTGATGTACACCAAGAAAAAAATAAAATGTTTTCTTGTAAATTATATATTCCACCCTATCTCAAGAATGAACCAACAATGTAAAAAAAGTGTGATTAAATTGATAAGAAATACACATCAGAAATGTGGTGAAACTGCCTTGATGACATCACCAAGCTGAAGGACATATACTGTACAAGGTGTTTTTAAGAACCTTTTTCTACTCTTTAAATTGTTATAACTTTTAAATGGAATAAGATTTTAACAGTTTTTTTCACCACTTTGTTTCTACAAATTTTCTCTATCATATATAAAAAAATGAAAAATCATGGAAATAATCCTTTAATTAGTTCATGACATGTTCTTCACCTTAAAAATTTGTTCCAGCAAATCATAGCCACAAACCTAATGTAGCATATAATGAGACCACTTATCTTAATTAAAATAACCACTTAACCACACAATAAGGACTTTATCCACTTCATCCATTGCAAATATGATACTCAGTCCCAAGTTCCACAACAACTCAGGACCAAATGGAGAACTAGTACAATGGGGCCATTGATAAGGGAAATTTGATCCCAATTGCTTGTGGTTTTCAGAATAAAGAAAATAATAAAGGAAAAGTCTGACCCGACCTGCTTATATTTCAGGTAGGGTCTGACTGTATGAAACTTTTAAGGAGTTTAACAACTTAAGTGCAGGAAGGTATTTTTTGTATGCCTGGCAGGTTAAGTTTAGTACCTCGGGGTCTTGGGGGTGGGGGTAGAAGGGTGTCAAAAGGATATAGGATCAGTAAGAATGAAATATATTGAGAGGGGGTTGGTAAAGGTAAATACTAAAGACTGCATGGAGTGGTTTTGTATGTTACAGGTGAAGCATTGCTAGTAATATTCATTACCATTTTACAATGCCCAAGAACAAATGGAATAAGGATTATGATCTGTTAAATTTTATTTTCTAGAAAGAAATGAAAAATTGTTGACACTAAGATGAGATGTGAGATACTTTTCAGGGCGCACACCACTTTCACAATTTAGGAAGCAGAAAAGCTAGTTGCCTTCTAGGGTCATTGTGAATTAGGTAGCTAGCATTAGGTCAACCATATTTTGCTAAGTTGATTATTTCATAGGTCGTCTTCATTGAAAATGTTTAGGATTCCAAAAACTTTCTGAAAAAAGAGGCTTTGTTTTGACGGTTTTTATTTTTTGGTGCAAGTGAAAACTTTTTGGAAAATGATCTGAGCAATGGTCAATCACTGTACATCCACAATTATAAACTCAAGCATTTTCTTCCACGTGTATTCTGAAAGATTTACAGTTTCAAGCTCTGCATTAACACCAGATCCTGTCCATTTAGCTTCTAGGTATGCTGCTGATGACGGCTCTGCCTTAAGCATGTGTTGATGAGGGACGTAAATTCATTCCTATTTTGACAAAGTGGCAAAATTACAAAACATGTTTTGTTTTGACATAATGACGAATGTGCATTAACAAATGTTTCAATGCAAATTATTGTGATTTACAAGAATCGTTGTGTTTGTGTCAATTTCTTGATTATTTGCAGTTTATATGATTTATTCATTAAAACAAAGTTGAAGAAATGTATCAATTGTAGTAATATGCTGTTAAACACATTTGTCAATATGTCAAAATGAAAAAAAGCTTTTCCAGTTAACCCTACATTCGCCATATACATATTACTATGTCAAATCTATTAAAGCAGGGGCGGATCTAGGAAAATTGCAAGGAGGGGGCTTCCTGGTTATTATTGGAGTAATTAGAAATGTTGGAACTTTTTCAGAAGAGGGTGTTCCAACCCCCCTCCCCCACTCTAGATCCGCCACTGACAGGGGCAGATCTAGGAAAATTACACAAGGAGGGGTTTGTGGTTATTATTGGAGTAATGAAAAATGTTGCAACTTTTTCAGAGGAGAAGCTTTCAACCCCCAGAACCACCCCACCTCTAGATCCGCCACTGACAAAGTGACAACCCATGAGAGAAGTATCGTTGTCTAAGCTCAGTGTCTATACAGTATGTGTAGCTTAGTGGACACACATGCCAATCTTGTGTGATGAAATAATTGATACCCTGCTTCAAAGATGTTATAAGATAGAAATGACTGGTGTAGAAAGTCTACTACAGAAAAGTGACTTCACACACTCACATCTTAACATTGTTAATGTATTGTATTGGACATTTGATATCAGTTTCCAATAGAAAATATCATTAGCAAACCTTCAAGTGGTAAATTAGACTGTTAGTTGACCCGGTTTAGAGAAAGTCTCGGAATAGACTTTTCAAAATACTCTTGAGGAATATGATGTCACATCTAGTCTGATTTCAGTCATTTCTGCACAAATATACTAGTTTTTAAAGGACTATGGACATCTAGAGGCAACATGGGCTTAATTTGTTTAAAATATGATCTAAACTTTTAAAACAGCAAATAATTCCATTAGAATTGGTTAAAAATTGACCAATTGATAGCTTTTTTAATTTTGAGCTATTATTGTGCAATAATCTGTGACATCAGTAGGGGAAGAATCTTTTGTAAAACGATTGTTTTTTATTTCTATTTTATTCAACTTAATTTTGTTTGAAATTAGCATTGGACTTGGGGCAATTTTTTTTTGGAACTTGGTCATACCCTGAATCATCATGTATCTAGGAAAGACATAAAATTTACAAGTAGCTGAATTTAAAGAACAGAATGCAAAGAATTACATCAAGATTTTGAGATGTGTTGCTCTTACTATATCACACATTCCACACAAATGAACAAATCTTGAAATTGATCGGTCATAACTTGCTCTTTCACATATCTTATATCTGCCAGATTTCCATAGTCCTTTAAAATTAAATATTTCCTTTACAGATTAAAGATGTTTTGATACTTTGTTCACCATTTTGTTTCCTGTTTCGTCCGCGTTACTTTAAGGTGGACCCACATATCCATGAAACTTATTCTTTGATACTGGTAACTGGCAGGGATTTTTTCTTCTTCAGATCTCCTAAACTTTATCTGGTATTGCTGTGTTTTTATAGCTATATTTGCTTGAATGTCTTTCAATTTTTGTTTTCTTTAAACTTGAGAGTTTTAATTGTTGCATTGGTTAATTAATATTTAATACATGAATATTTAAGGAATGTATTACATAAAACAATGAGAATGAGATACTCTGCTGTATCTTGATATCCCATAATTTCACCCGTACCTTTTGTGTATAGATGTATGCTCACACTCGGGTTTCCAGTAGTCCTGGGATGTCATGAAATGAGACCACTTTCATTTCCAGGCCTGGAATGTTATGGAAATATGGATTGTGACCCTTGGGAGAAGTCATGGAATTTGAAAGAGTGTAACAGTAGCAGGAATGTCAGACGTTATTATGTTTTCTCTCCCATCAAGGGTAAATGTGACCATCATGAGCTGTGGAAGTTATATATGATCAAGGAAAGTCATGTAATTTGGTTTGTTAATAAATGGGGGAGGGGGGAATCCTGATGTTCTGAATGTGACACTTTTTACCACAAAATGTTATTTTAATTTTTGCAGCTGCAAGAGGATTTTGTTGATTGTATTTTTCATTGGAATTCCATTTTTCATTGGAATTTCAGTTTTCATTGGAATTTTATTTTGTCATATTTACAGGTGCAAGAACAATTTAATAATGATTTTGTGTTTTGATTTATACCGTTTTGTACATCAAACATGAAATGATATTGATTTATTTTATTCATGTTTTCTGTGTGGTTTTCATCGCTCATCCTCACTTTTACTTGTGTAATATTGACAGGAGTTTTCATAAACAATTTATCTGTCCAGTATTTCTTCATCAGGAAGCAGATGGCAGTCTGATAAGCCTCAGGGAATTACATAAATGGTGTGTGCAATGGTGTGAACGTATTACATTCAATAGTTGTAATCAGGAAAATTCAGTTCCTATGAGGATGTTTGTCACTTTGTATAATATACTACTGAACTATTACTGAATTCAAGATGGAAGTTTATGTCATGTGAAATTTATAACATGCAAGTTGTTTATTTGTACAAATGTATACTTGATAATATTTTATAAGCATTTATATCTATTTTTTTATTGTCAGTTCTATTTTTATAGTATAAATCATTTCTATGAATTTATGTTTACAGCAAATGTGCTATTGCGTCAGCAAGTAGGGAAGAGAAGAAGCAGAATTTCATCCCTGAATTTTCAAAATATTTGATAGTGAAATGGCCTGATGTTAAAAGACTTGGATGTAGTTATAGACCTTATGCATTGGCATCACAATCTGCATAGTTACCATAATAGCGCTATCCCTCTGAGGACAAGCTAGTGTGTATGTTTATGTATGTGTTACTAAAGCTAAATGCACGCGTGTTTCAGTTTCAGGTGCGCACTGCGTGGAAACAGATATTTACAAGTACAATGCATATTTTCAGCCTCAGCTTGTCCTCGGAGGGAGGGCGCACATCCGTTGGTGAAGTCATGTGCATAAGGTCTATTAGGTTAATGCTATTCATTAGAACATACCATTTAATTCCAAGGGATAAAGAAATTGGATGATTCTTAAAAAATTGCATTGTTGATTCCGAAGTAACAGCATCAGGAACATATGCGGTCATGATGGTGTGTGTGTGTGTGTATGTTTGTGATGGCGAGCTCGTAAACTCGATATCTCAAGAACGATACACTGGATTCATGTCATATGTGGATCACAGATAGCCCATGGTTTGTAGATGTGCCCTATTGTTTTTGATGGTGATGTCATGCTTATTAATGAGTAGGCGGGGCTTAATGTAAAAATCTTGAAATGATGATATTTAAAAACCACATGTATGTTTTGTTACATATCTGGTATAATTAGGATGTTAGCTAGTGTGTATACATTCATGATGTAAAAATGGATACGTTCATGATGTAAAAATGCTGAATTTCATTAATATGTATTTTGGGTGAGGCTGAATATTATTTTGGCGAATAGAGCTTGTAAACACGCTAATTTCAGAACACTAAACTGGATTATTAAATGTGGTACACAGATAGACCATGGTCTGTAGAGGTGCCCTATTGTTTTTGGTGGTGATATTATGCATATTATTGAGTAGGTGGGACTTAATTTAAAATTCTTGAAATGCTCTTATTTTGACAATCACATGTCTGTTTTGTTTAATATTTGTTCCAATAATGATGTTAGCTAGTGTGTATGTTTTCATGCTACAGTATAAAACGTTGAATTTCATTAATATGCATAGTGGGCGGGGCTTAATATGATTTTGTAAACAAAAAGCACAAGTAAACACGATATCTCAAAAACTGAACTGGATTCACATCATGTGTGGTACACGGATAGCTCATGGTCTGTAGATGTGATCCAATGTTTGTAGTGGTGATTTTATCATATTAATAGTGAGGAGGGCTTAAAGTGAATTTTTTGAAAAAGTGATAAATGATCAACTGTCCATTTTGCATCATATTAGGCATGATGATTTTGTTGGTTATTGTGTACATGCTTATGTTATCAACAGATGTCATTAATATACATGGTGGGTGTGGCTTAATGTGACAGTGGTAAATGATGTAAACACCATAAACGATGTATCAGATTTATGCTATATGTGGTACACAAATGGGTCATGTTCTGTACGTATGATCTAATGTTGTGGTAGTGATGTCATGAATGCTAATGAGTAAGCAGGGCTTACTGCAAATTCTTGAAGTAGGGTAAATAAGCAATCGTTTTTTTTTATCATACTTGCCTTGATGATGATGTTAATTATTGTGAAAATGCTTATTTTGTCAAAACTTTTGGTTTCGATGGGATAGCATTAGGAACATTTGCGGTCATAATGGCATGTGTGTATGTATGTGACGGCCAGCTTGTAAATGCGATATCTCAAGAACGATACATTGGATTCATGTCATATGTAGTACACAGATAGCCCATGGTCTGTAGATGTGCCCTATTGTTTTTGATGGTGATGTCATGCATATTAATGAGTAGGCATATTAATTAGTAGGTGGGACTTAATTTAAAAATCTTGAATGTAAAACCGCATGTTTGTTTTCATATATGTTATAATAATGACATTATCTAGTGTGTATGTGTTCATTGTATAAAAATGTTGACTTTCATTAATATGCTTAGTGTGCGGGGCCTAATATGATTTTGTAAACAAAAAGCTTTGAACTGGATTGCATGTGTGGTACACAGATAGCTCATGGTCTGCAGATGTGCCTTATTGTTTTGGTGGTGATTTCATGCATATTAATAAGTGGGCGGGGTTTAAGTGAACATTTTGAAAAAATGATGAATGGGCAAGTGTATGTCTGTTTTGCATAATGGGCATGATAATATTGTTGTTATTGTGTACATGCCTTTGTTATCAACAGATCAATAATACGATGGTACAGGCATAGCTTAATGTGAAAGTGCTGATGGATATAAACACCATACTGTATCTCATGAATGGTTTATCGGATTTATGCCGTATGTTGGACACAGATGGGTCATGGTCTGTACGTATGTTTTAATGATGTGGTAGTAATGTCATGAATATTAATGAGTAGGCTGGGCTTGCTGACAAACTCTTGAAATAGGATAAATGAGCAACCATTTTTGCAATGGTAATGTTTTTAATTATTGTGCACATGCTAATGTTGTCAACAGGTTCTATTTGATTGATTTGCATGGTGGGTGTGGCTTACAAATAAATATCATGGAACAAATATTTCATGACATGGAATTGCTTGACATTTAATGCAAAACTTGCAAATTAATCAGCATATAAAAAAAGCATCTGAACCACAAAACCTTGTGGCTCTGTTTCATCATTCGAACAAACATTGTGATATACTATAATGTCATGTCTTATGCTCCAATAATTTTCTTCAAATGTGACCTCAAATTTCATTCTTGCAAACTTGTTAGTTTTTTTAAGTATTTGTTTTTTTATGTATAATTATATATAACAACTTCCAAATTTAATAACTGTTCTTTCAAAATTTGTCATTGGATTTGACTGAAACATGTTTTATGTAAGTTTTTTTCTCATATAAGGAACTACAGACCTCCGTGGTGTAGTGGTTAGTGCTTTGTCCTCTCACCCGCACGTCCAGGGTTCATATCCTGGTGGGTCTGCAACCAGTGAGTTCACAACTGGTTATCAAAGGCCATGGCCGTCTTGATATAATGTCCAGCACTGGATGCTTTCGAGACGTTAAACCTTGCTATGCTATGCTAAAGGGGGCTTCTTTTGTGGAAGAATGGAACTACTGCATTTTAATAGGAATTGTTGGGGCTTTCTTTAATCCCAAAAGGTGGCTTAAAATGCTTCTTTCTAACCCACTTAAATGGAAATTTGATGTGATTGGTGACAAGTTGTTTACCTCTTAGTATTACATTACAGTGTTTTTAATATCGTATATGTTGTTTAAAATACTGCTAGCAGTAACAATGTCGATCATCACAATTATGTTGTCTTTGGATAAATTAGTATATGTACAGTATGTAATCAACTGTTGGAGAGTAACAGTATGTGGATGCAAATTGTGGCAAAAACATTGCATAATTTAATATAGTCATCCAGAGAATGATGGGCCTGGCAATTTTGTTCTCTACTAGACCTTAAATTAACAGACATGACTCTTTGTCTAACCTTCATGATTACACTTTATAGCTGTCACTTGTCAGATTGACTTGATACTAGCTTATGTTAAGACATTGAGTCCAGGATCCAATTAAAGGGTCTAGGGTCCCAATTAAAAGGTCCAGATTAAAGGTCGAAGAGCCTGCTTGAAAGGGTTAAGGGGCCTATTTCAAATTTCTAGGAGTCCGTTCAAAAGACTCAAACCCTCTGCATACCTGTTTAAAGTGTCCTATTGGAGAAGAAACTTAGTAGAATGTATAAAGCCCTGCAATTTTATGTAATTTTATAGTTCCCGGTGTATGTCTCCTGCAGGAATTCATTTGGTTGTGAAAATAAATGATGCATCTGACAAGTCTTCTCCCAGCTGTATGTGTTAATGAGCACAAGGTGGTGAGAAGTCAATGGTAATAGAGTCCAAAGAAATTACACAGGATGTATATATTGCACTGTTGCATAGGGTCAGGATCAAGCTATTTGAGATAACTCCTTGTAATATTAACGGGTCTTAGATAAAGTGTGCTTGGAACTTTTACACTGGGATTTTATATCTGACGCTTGTCTTCTGTTTTACATTGGGAATTAATTAAATAACTAACTGTATTTTGGATGTAAAGAATGTTCAGATAGTGTTAAAATTACTTGTCCAGGTTTGTTTGATATTCCTTACTGACAGTGTTGGTGGTTGGGTACGATAATATTGTCCCTCTTTTTGCGTAGTGATGAATTTCATTTGTGTAGTGACGAATGTCAAAATTGAAATTATCAATTCTGCATACTGACGAATGTTCAGAAAATTTGAAGCTTGGTGAAATAATATTTGATAAACGTTTTATAAAGCTTTATATATCATTGGAAAGAGAAAATGCTAATCTTTTGACAATTTTACTTACAATAAAGATATTTTAAGGAAAATTTATTTCATGAAGCTTCAAAGACATTCGTCAGTATGCGGAAATATTAATTCAGTATTTCGCACCAATTTTCGTTTCTCCTAAATAAGACATACGTCAGTTTGCGGAAAGAGGGATGATATGTAGGGTTTGCTCTTCAAACTTTTCGTTGCTTGGCAAGGCAAAAGAAGGTCAGTTTAAAGACTGACTATGCTAAGAAGGGAATTTCCAATCTCCCAGCAAATTGAAACCATCTGCACTTGTTGAAAATTGGTATTGAATTGAATTTATAAGAAATTGACATGTACAGCAGTTGCACTAGGGGATTGATCCAGAGAATGATGGGTTGAAGCAAAAGTAAAATATCTGTTGGGAGTTGGTAAAACTGTTAAAGGAAAATGAATTTTGTGTAGGCAATGATGCAAATTTGAAACCAAATTGGCAAATTAAGGCAAAATGTTTGTAATAACCTTTGTTTCTGCTTTTTAAAACTTGGTAACTTTTTGTGTTTCAAATTACTAAGATCCATGCAGACTGAAAGTCCTGTCCATTCATTTTTGTTGTTGTATCATGTGGGAGGGAGGGGGATTGGGGTTGATACTGAACCCATCCATTCAAATAATAATTATTTTTCTTGTGGGGGGTGGGGTGGTACTGAGAGGTTGATTTTGTGGAAGTTTTC
Organism: Chiridota heheva; assembly: GCA_020152595.1. Classification (NCBI taxonomy): domain Eukaryota; kingdom Metazoa; phylum Echinodermata; class Holothuroidea; order Apodida; family Chiridotidae; genus Chiridota; species Chiridota heheva. The sequence goes on from JAIGNY010000634.1 coordinate 2,003,381, forward strand.
TATAAAGTGTTAGATACATTTTGGAAAATAATCACACAGCTGTGTTGTTTTATATCACATTTCTGTAGTGAAATTGCTATTGAATTTAGAAGCATTGTAAACCTCAAACAATCAAATTTTTTTCTCAAAAAGTAGCGTTGAAAACAGGTCAGTTGTGGATAAATGGCTTTGCATTGTGGAAACAACACTTTGTTTTTTCATGGATGAAATTGTCTTTCTTGTAATCAAGTATGTCCAAAACAAATCCTCCACATTTAAATTGATTTATTAATTTGGAACCAATTTCTCTGCTCCAGATTATTTTAGAGTATCCACATTAAGAGTAAAAGTTAATGTCCTAAAGATAGGTTAACAGGTTTAGATCATTCTTCTCAGTGATTGGAAGTCTTTGAAAAATTTAATTGGCATATAAGCATTATACTTAACAAGAAGATAGAAACTCTTAGAACTTAACCATTTATTGCATTATAAGGGCTTTTTACTTTTTGGTCTCACTGACACACCGCATTATTCTTTACCTTATGGATTGGGGGAGGTGGAAAGGGGGACGGTGGTGGTCAGCAAGGATGCAATTTTCCTCAAAGTGGGTGGGGGACACAATTTTTCAAAACTAATTTAAAAAAAATCCATCTGAAAGTGGAAAAAAGTCACATCCTTCTGGAATTAGGAACCTGTATTCTTGAATAAAATCTAGTATATTGAAAAAGTTTAGAAAAGAAAAATATGATCCACACTCATTCATCTTAAATCTAATCGTGTTATGCTTTCGACAACTTTCACATAGCAAACAACAAAAAATAAACAGTACCCTCTAAATTTGATTTGCAAATGATTGTCTGTAAGGAATAATTTATTGCACAATGCTAACTACAGATAACAAAACCGAACTTGTCCATTAATTTCTGCAGCTTTCATTAACAAAGTAACATTATTTGTTATGATAGCTCCTCAATTGCACCAATTAGTTTGGTCCGTCAACATCATGCTCACTGTACTGCAATCTTGTCTCATTGCATGGTTTATCATATCTTTGTTTTTCTTTTATCAGCCAGTGTCCTATCTGTCTGTATGCGGAAAGACTTTTTATGAGGCTGGTAATTAGTGGTCTTGCCATGTTAACAGCTGTTTAATAATAAGATTGCTTTTGTTGACATTTGTCATATGGGATACATGGAGCTTTACTTAACTTGTTTATATCTACTGTGCTTTCCCAAATGATTTCAGCAAAGTTGGATTGAAAATAGTTCACTTACGTACAGATGGAAAATATTACATTTATATCTTTTCTAAAAATATTTTTTAGAAGTGAAACAATACGAAAGGAAATTATAAGAATGAAAGTGAATTATCAAAAACTGCTGGTTTAAATTCTGTGAGCTATTTTAAAAGATATGGAAGTGCACAAAAGCTGTATAAAATCAGGTCATAGGGAGGTTTGTATAAAAATTGTTATCATTGATTCAAAAATTAATCAAAATATAGGCAACTGTGAAATTAAAATTGTAAGTAAACTGTGGCTTTAGCACCCTATCCATTTAATTCTCTGCAGCTGCATGGCTCCTTCATTTGTCTGCTTGTGTCTTGATTCTTTAATAGTACAGGTTTGTCTGGTTTCCTTAATACAGCATATTGTATACTTCAACACTGGTTTGCCAAGTAACAGTGAACAGAAAAATTGTCTTAGCAATACAAAAGAGTACATGGAGAAAAAACTAGAAGTGAACATGGTATTTTTAAAAACACTTAAAGCCAATTACAGGATGGCAGAATTGTACGGAAAATAAACTAAATAGATACTATTGATTTTGCGGACAGTCAATCTTATTGGTTTAATCTTATTTTATGTGACCTTTCTTATGTCTCAGAAGATATAAAGACTTAACTCTGTGGAGATCAAAATATTGGAGAAAAAACTGCCACTTTTAAGAAAGTGGAAACTAGCGTACGTCCCAATCCATTTAACTTTCTGCAGCTGGTTCCTTCATTTGTCTGCCTGTATCTTGATTCTTTAATAGTACATCTTGTGAACTTTGTGTATGCAAGTATAGCAGGTACTTAATTGGTTTGTGTGGTTTCCTTGATAAAACATGTTGTACAGTATGTGTTTCAACTCTGGTTTGCCAAGTCTCTTTCCTTCCTACCTCTAGAATAATCTTACCTCTCGGGCACTATTTTATATAAGCTGTAGTGGTGCCGTTAAGCCCTCAAGAGACGGACAAAGGAACAATGACGGAAAACTGGTCTTAAAAGTACAATAAAGTAACCCTTAATTGATTGAAATGTATCAAATTCTCAAAAAGCAGACAGAAAAAATGGAATGTGGGTTGTTCTGTAGCTGCACATGGAGGAGAAGCTAGAAGGGAACAATTTTTTGTTTAAACTTGAAGCCATTGAGGAGAAAGGGTGGAATTTTTACGGAAGATAACAATAAGTAGATAATATTTATTTTGCGAACAGTGCGAAAGAGAGTCCATGTTTAATCTTGTTGGTTGACCTTTCATGATTAATGAGAAAGATCTAAAACTTCAATCTGTGGAGAACTTAGTTATTTAGTAGCATGATTGAGGTCATAGGCATTTGGATGAGAATGTAGCCCCATATAATATATTATTTGATTTCCTATAAAGCCCTATATAATGATATATTATTTGATTTTCTATAAAGCCCTATATGATGATATATTATTTGATTTCCTATAAAGCCCTATATAATAATATATTATTTGATTTCTATAAAGCCCTATATAATAATATATTATTTGATTTCCTATAAAGCCCTATAATTATAATATATTATTTGATTTCCTATAAATTTGATTTCCTATTTATATGATAATATATTATTTGATTTCCTATAAAGCCCTATAATAATAAAATATTATTTGATTTTCTTTAAAGCCCTATATAATAATATATTTGATTTCCTATAAAGCCCTATATAATAATATATTATTTGATTTCCTATAAAGCCCTATAATAATAATATATTATTTGATTTCCTATAAAGCCCTATAATTTAATAATATATTTTCAAATATAATTATTCAAAGCAAGCAGCAAATTTTAGATTTAACCAGACAACAAAATTTATTCAAATTGAATCAAATATTAAGCCCATTTAATAAAAAAGATTTCTTGGGTTATTGATGTATTTGGCTTTATTGATAATATTTTTTTTTTCAACTGCTGTTGATATTGAAAATGTTGTACTGAATTGTTTAAATTAAAATACTTCATGTAAAATAATAGTCAGAGATAATAAAATATTATTCAAAGAGATACTAAAATATTAGTCAAAGAGAGGAGACTACAATTGATGAGCAATAATTGTTTTGCCGCAACATTTTAAAAAGCTTAGCATTTAAAATTCTCACAAGAACTTTTAAAGTTTTTTTTGATACCCCTAGAATTATTCAATTTGTTTTTAATTCTTGTACAACTCTGATGTACCCAGAGAAATTTATTAAATGTTTTAAATTGATAATTATCATCACTCATTCATTCAAGATTTATTCCAACTAAGATTTAATTTCCATTTTTCCCTCCCTCTTCTCTACAGAAAATGAAAGCAGGCTTTAACAATTTCCAGTTAATGACTCGGGGAAATTTCTGTCTGTAACGATGCATCATTGTTGTTAGGGACACCCAAATGTGCATTGTGTAATGATGCAAGTCCTTGCTCTAATTTGCTAAATTGCTTTGCATCTTGTTTCATATCTACAGTTGAAATCCCACAACTGATACATCTTAATCAGATCCAAAAGAAATTTAATTGCACTTTGGGAATTTTTTGAGACTCGAACAATGCACTGAATTTGATCAAAAGTACATGCAGTGTAAATAGCTAAATACATGCAGTACATGCAGTGTAAATAGCTAAATACATGCAGTGTAAATAGCTAGCATCGTTTTCTGATTGTTTGGATTGAAAATTTAACTTCGTATAGAAGTGTAAAAATGGGAGACTTAATTTTCATAGTTTCTCACAATTAGTATTGATATTAAATATGTCTTACTGAATTTTTTGAAAAACAAATGTGTGAAATATAAGTCAAAAGGAGAAAAAGAGCTATTAATGATCAATAATTGTTGAAAATGAACCAATTATTTTGCAGAATTTTAAAAATGTGATGCTTCAATTTTAATTGTGTTGTAAATGTATATGCTGCTGAACATACAGATCTTGATTCCTTGCTATAATTGCGACCAAAAGTATGGAAAATGTTTAAGTAATTTTGATTGCAATATGAACTTTTGAATATAGATAAATATGAATCCTGAGATAAGAATATATTAGATACCCAAAATAAAACTTTTCTCAACATTCTATAAAGTGCACATTTTAAATTCCCTCCAAAATCATGGAAATTGGTATCACTGACCCTGGCTAAATTGATTGTGTTAAGTTTGATTCTGTGTTGGGACTGTAATGGATTGATTCATGAGAGAGAAAACAAAATGATATTCTCAGCAAGACACAAATGTCTAATGGCACCTCCGAGAACAACATCGTGACTGATAATGGTCAAATTGGTTTTGGGTTCTTAATTTATCCAGGCATTGTTGTTCTTAGCTAGATACCTAGATCCGACCAATATTTTATTTTATTTGTAATCAATGTGTTAATGTTGGTGTTTCCCTTAACTCTACCAGCACTTTTTTTAATTTACCAAAGAGGCGGAGCCAAAGACAGGGCACCCAAAATAGCGATAATATCGCTGCGTGGTAGAGTAAGGGTTAAGCACAGGCTAATTATTGAAGGTCCTCCGTCTTCCGAGTAGCAAAGTCGGGCTTGTTCCGATTTGGTGACCCGGTGGGCCGCCCACCGGGACCATGCTGCATATATTTTTGAGTTTGTACACTTGTCGTGGGTTGATTAACCCTTACTCTACCAGAACTTTTTTCAAAATGCGCCTGGGTGGCAGAGCTAAAGACGGGGCACCCAAAACAGCGATAATATCGCCGCATGGTAGAGTAAGGGTTAATTAATGTACGCCTTGCACACAAACAAACAAAAATATTGTGAACCTAAGTCCCACCTTCAAAAATCTCAGGAGATAAAAAATGTGTTTGTGTGTAAATTTCTGAAGAAGGAACGAAGTGTAAAGGTTTTGTTTTGGCATATCATTTTGATTTTTGAATAACCATTTGGTAACAAATATAAGATATTATGGTAAATTGCATCAATTTAAACCATATGTATCTCCTGTGGAGAGCTAATGTTTGAAGATTATGATTTGCATATGTTATGAATATTAAATAAGTTTTGTTGTGTATTTGGTTGTTCTCAATTAAGAATTCGGTGGCATTATTCAGTGGTACTATGTTCAGAACTCATTGCACACACCATTAGGCCGAGGTCTCTTGTTCAAACTTAACGAGTTGTAAATTGACGTGAAAGTGATGCTTGAAATATATCTTTTACTAGAAGAAGAAGAAAAATGTCTTTGTTATTTTTGCAGTTGTTTAATGTTTTTTTAGTGTTCGAGAAAAAATGGATTCCATCAAGATGAAGCATGGTATATAAATAAATAACCAATCAAGTAAAAATGTTGAATAACCAGTGGCAGCACCAGGATTTTGGTCGTGGATGGGGAGGGGGGAGGGGGATGTGTTGCTAAGTGAGGGGAAATTTTGTCTTTTGTCTGGGGAGGGGCCCAAAGCCTATCAATTGGGCAAAATGTCACTACAAAATTTTCTGGGGGGAAAAGCGATCTTGTGGAGGAAAATTCCCCTCCCTAGCACTGCCACTGAATAAACAAGATGTCCTACAGTTAAAAGTGATGTGTATTCTTGTAGACAACTACAGAGGTTCAGTTTTGAGAGGGTAGGTGTGCTCCTGACCCAAAAGCTTCATTCTGTAGGGGTGGAAACATTTATTCTTATGGACACACTAAACCTTGCTGGAAATCTGATATTTTCTTATTCTTTTGATGCTCATGTCATTTTGTACAGCTACTTTTTAACTTAATTTAAGGATTTGCAATATCTTTAGACTTTTAAATCATCAACAGAACAAGATTACATTTTTTCCCTTCATCATTCCACCTGCCTGCGGACCTTTTAACCATTCAATCCACTTAACCATGCATTTCACAACCTGTTCTTGTAAGTTTTTTTTCTTTCTTTTTCCCTAGAGCATCATCCTTATTCAAATAATTTTGGAAGCGACTTTTTTATAAAACATGTATATTCATTTCCTAAAGATGGTTCGCTTGATAAACCAAGTAAAGTACAAATTCAATAATGAGTTTGACTGTTCTGTTACATCAAACAAATACATCAAACAAATATTGGATCCCTAATTATCTTTTTTTTTGTCTTCAGCAATGGAATAGCAAGCCTCCAAAAAAGCTGTGTCCAACCCATGACTTAATGTGAATGTCAAAAAGTGGGGAGGTTAGTCCACAGGGACCTTAATAACATTTTTTTCTGAAAAAGTGAGGGTTCAGACCTTACATTCCCACATGCTCATTTACGATGTCATTCGTTGAATAGCTATCCATTTTCTTATTAACATATAAATTTGCATATTTATGATAATTCAATTTTTTTAAATTAATCAATTTTCAACTTTGATGAATTATACCTCACCCTGATAATATTTTTTTCTAAAAGAGTGAGGGTTCAGACCCCACATGTTCATTTGCGATGTCATTTGTTGAATAACTGTCCATTTTTTATGAACAAATTGGCATATAAATGTGCATATTTATGACAACTCAAAAAGCTGTAAATGGTCAATTTCCAACTTTGATGAATATTTATCCCTCACCTTGATATTTTTTCTGAAAGATTGAGGGTTCCCATATGTTCCTTTGCGATGTCAATTGTTGAATAGCTGTCCATTTTCGTATGAATGAATTATCATATAAATTTGCATATTTATAATTAAAAAAGCTCTAAATAATCCATTTTCAACTTATTTTGATGAATAATTTATCCCTCACCTTGATAATATTTTCTTCTGAAAGTGAGGTTCATTACCCACATCTTTATTTGCAATGTCATCCATTGAATAACTGTCCATTGTCTTATGAACAAATTAGCATATAAATTTGCATATTTTTGTCAATTAAAAAAAATATAAATGTTCAATTTATTTTGATGAATTATTTATCCCTCAAGTTTTTTTTTTTTTCTGAAAGAGGGTTCAGACCCTACATGTTCATTTGCGATGTCATTGAATAGCTGTCCATTGTTTTATGAACAAATTAGCGTATAAATTTGCATATTTATAACAATTCAAAGAGCTGTAAATGGTCAATTTTCAACTTTGATGAATATTTATCCCTCACCTTGATAATATTTTTTCTAGGGTTAACACCCTAATTCAAATGTCATTTGTTGTATAGATGTCCATTGCCTTATGAACGAATTAGCATATAAATTTGCATATTTATAGAAATGTAAAAAGCTTTAAATGGTCAATTTTCCACCAATTTCAATAAAAAAATAATAACTTCAGAAAATTAGTACAATGATCTCAGCTGTCTTCAGCATATTCTTTCAAGCTTGATCAGCCAGAAGTTGGAAACTTAACCCTTACTCTACCACGTGGCGATGTTATCCTGTTTTGGGTCCCCATCTTTTGACCCCGCCTCCCAAGTGCTTTTTCAAAAAGTGCTGGTAGAGTAGGGGTTAATCAACTAAGTGACAAGTGTGTTGACTCAAAAATATATATGCAGCATGGTCCAGGTGGGCGGGCCCACTGGGTCACTGAGGCAGAACGAGCCCGACTTTGCTGCTTAGAAGACAGAACCCATCAATAATCAGCCTGTGCTTAACCCTTACTTTACCACGCAGTGATATTATCATGAAGTGCCCCATCTTTGACCCCGCCTCCCAAGAGCATTTTCAAAAAAGTTCTGGTAGAGTAAGGGTTAATACTCTAGTTTTATAATTTAATATTCTTCTTAATTAGAAGTGATTGTAATAGGTGACGTGTTGAAGATTATGGATGGATACAAATCAATCTTCACATCAAGCTATATACACTGTTACTGTGATGTAATTGACAAAATGGAATTTGGGCTTTGATGGATATATGATTATGTTAGGCATTTTTGTTACATATATGAGACGCTTGATTTCAAGATTAATCACCATGATAGATTTTCTGGGATTACCTGTTAAGTTTTACTGCATGTTATCAGTGCAGGTTTCACAGTGGCATATGCAAACTGAGATGCCTGGCATTATTAATAAGTTAAAAGGTATATGGACAGGTAGAGATTTTTAACCTGGATGGAAGAGCATTTTGAGCAGAACAGTCTGTTATGGTCACAATAACACTTGTAGTCTAGTTTTCAAGTTATGACAAATCAAAATTTGTTTTGTTTTCAGCATGTGTAAAAGTGATGTCTGCAAAGAAATGGAACTCTTAACCCTTACTCTACCACACGGCAATATTATCAGTTTTGGGTGCCTTATCTTTGACCCGCCTCCCAAGCGCGTTTAAAAAAAGTGCTGGTAGAGTAAAGATTAATGAAGCCGCGACAAGTGTGCCAACTTGAACTCAAGAATATATTCAGCATGTTCCCGGTGGGCGTGGATGGCCCACTGGGTCACTGAAGCAGAACGAGCCCGACTCTGCTGCTCAGAAGACAGATGACCCTTCAATAATCAGCCTGTGCTTAAACCTTACTCTACCAAGCGACAATATTATCGCCATTTGGGTGCCCTGTCTTTGACTCCGCCTCCCAGGCGCATTTTCAAAAAAGTGCTGGTAGAGTAAGGGTTAATTAACCCGTGACAAGTGAGCCAACTCAAGAATATATACATCCTGGTCCTGGTGGGCGGCCCACTGGGACACTAAGCGGAACAAGCCCGACTTTGCTGCTCTGAAGACAGGGGACCCTTAAATAATCAATCAGCCTGTGTTTAACCCTTACTCTACCACACGGAGATATTATCACCGTTTTGGGTGCCCCATCTTTGACCCCACTTCCCAAACGCGTTTTCAAAAAAATGCTAAAAGAAGAAGAGTAAAGGTTAAAGTTATTTCTTTCCCAAATATTAAAGTTTCTCAAGTTTCATTCTACTGTTAAATTTAGTATATTTTAAACCATTTAAACTCAACCATTTGCTGCTACCTGTGCATTAGTTATGGAACCATATACCATCGTTTGGCCGTAATTTCTTTTACTTTAACCCGTTTCTGTATGCTGATGTTGTGTTATTGCGGTTTACTGATCTGCAGGCACTATACATGCCACCAGTATGTCAAAAAGTGTATTGTGGGATACGACTAATAGCTACCTGTCCATATACCTTTACTAACCAGGGAACTGCAAAACTTGTTGATGTAACCTTTTGAATTTTCATTTCATCTTCAGGAAAAAGGTCAGTAGGTTCTTGAAATTTTGAGTTAATAATGATTAGTAGTCCTTTGTCACGTCTGCCAAAATATATATTTTTTTTCTTCACACGGCCATAATAATTTATTTTTTATGCTCTGCCAAAGTAGGAGCTTAGCTCACATCTCCAATCCTTATTTCAATCAAAAAGATGTTCACAAAGGCAGAATTACAAAACAAAAGTTAATAGAGTTACATGTCTTGAGAATGGCTCCAACTTGCGGACATAATTTTGAACACATTAATAAATCTTGGAGCTGGTGATCAACCATAACTCCGAAATACAAATAAGCTTTTCTAAAATTTACAGACCACTTTACCTAGAATTTGATGGGTTTTTAATACAAGTATAAATTAGCTTGGTTTCACTTTACTTACACATACGAATGAGCATTGCATCTAGGAGACTTGAGCCTTGCTATCATGTGCTACAATGTAAATCAACTTACAAAGGCAACACAGATGCTGACACTTCTAATTTATGACCATATGAGTGAGGTAGCAGGTTTGTCATCGTGACTAAGCATAACATTGTGTTCATAAACACAGCTCCTTGTGCTTACCCTTCAACAAAAGGAAATATCAATTTTCAGGCATTAGAAAGCCGAGGAATAATTGCTCAGGAAAAATTAATTATGTTCTTGGCAGAAATGGAATTGGCTGATATTTTTGGCAAAGGAGTTATATGCTTTTTGAATTTAACTTCCACATATTTTTAACTTGAACTGTCCAGGGGCTGTGTCAGTATATTTTTATTGGAGGGGATTAACATGCATAGGAAATTGTACCACATAAGGGGACAGCATTCTTGTGGAAATGTGGACACCCCCCTCCCCCACTTGCACACACACATGCAGCACCACCACTAAACACCTGTGTGAGATTGAGTCACATCCACATACATAAAAATAAATTTTAAGTAGTTCTTAAAATAATTATTCATCTTATTTTATGGAACGGACTTCTAATTAAGTCTCGAATATATTTGTGTAGGAATAGTTTGCCATAAATCTATACACAAATAATGATTTCATGAATGTGAATTTTAGGGAAAAACATTCCCTGGATATAGTTTTACCAGATTTTTTAGGGGTGGGGGAATGCTATCCCTTATAAACCAACAGCACAACTTGCTCTCGTGGTAAGCAAAATGCAATAATTGTTAGGTACTTTTGTTCACATAATGATATAAAATTAGTTTAAATCGTTAAACAATTACAAAATAATAGTAACTATTTCAACTTAATTGTAAGCATTCAAATATCAAGAAGATATCAGAATGGCACAGAACTAGGGTCGCAATTCTCATTTGGAAAGTGTGTGGGGGAGGGGGAGACATGGCCTGTTATCCAAAGGTGGGGTGGGACAAGAGGCAAATTTTCCTCAACATGCTGAAAAGTTTCTCTTTAAGCCAACCTGCACCCGACACCTGAGTTAATCCTGAAAACTCAGGTATGACAATTACCAACCAGACTTCCTGTTTAGTGTATTGTGTTTCCACTCAAAACAGTAATTGTTTATCTGGCAAGCAGCCCAAGGCTATTTGTGTGTATAAGATTAGACAAAGCCAGAGCTGAATAATCAAGGCACTTTTGTTAGGTATCTTAGTGGGAGAAGTTTGTTTTCAAACTGATGATAAAAATAGCTGTGTCATAATGCCTGAGATAATAATGTGCATTAACTGTGAATGATTGACGGACCATTTCTCTTAAGGAAAGATTTTTCTTTATGAATTTAAGATTTTGCTGAAAAGGGAGGAAAACATCCCCCCCCCCCCTCCCACCCCACTGGGAATTACGGCCCTGCACAGGACAGTATACTATGAGACAAGATTAGGGGAAAACAAAGTTACGAACATACCAGCCACTATTGTCAGGTGATGTTCATACCAGCCAAAATCTGTTATACATTTTACTTGGAATTATCCTTCAAGTTTTTTACTCTGCTTCTATTCAATACACTCAATGCAGTCATTGGTGCCAATAATAATGCAAATGAATTATAAAAAAAAATATCCCCATGAGCCATGAAATCTTAAAAACTGTAGTTGTTACAAAAATACACCATTGAAAAGGATTTCATCCACAGGAATAAAGATACACACTGTAATTGGTTAAAATAATATCATGCTTAAACAAGTTATGATGGATATTTGAAAAACAAATCACTTACAACTCATGTAAATCATAGATATCTTCATAAAAGGTAGTGGGCGGCTTTTAGGAAATAAGCATTTAATCAAGAAGGTACTGTAGTTCGTTGAAGTATTGGGTATGGATATGAAAATATGAGCAAAATCATGTGGGTAGGATGGGCATGGCAATTCCTAAGGACACCCTATTCAAAAGAGGATTTATCACCTGTGCAGTAATGCTTAGAAGCAAAAGCATCAAATTTATTTAAATGTGCAAATTATTGGCCTAAATATTGTTTACATAGGTTCAACTATACGGTAGTATCAGGATGGTTTGTAGACTTAAAGACTTGGCGAGGTTTGGTATCATGACTTATGGGGACTGCATACCGTATAAAGTTACTGCAACTTGAAAGAGGCAATAACATGAATGATAGGTCTGCATTCCTTTCATCAAATAAAATGCTACTGTGCACACAGTTAGCGATCTCAAATGTCTTCTGTTTGTGAAACTGAAACCTCGCCTAAATTATTCACTCCAGCTGTTCAGAACCTTAAACTAGAGCCTCTCCTTCTCTGCGGTACAAGCGACAAATGTCTCTCGTATAAAAATGTCAAGGAAACATTCAGTGCTGTTCGGTGCAATTCAATGTTTTTGTATGCTTGATCTCAAACATGGAAATTCCCACCGGAAAAGTTTATTAAGGTGAAACATGTATAAGTGGGAAACAAGAGGTATATAAGTCTTACGTTTTTGTCCAATTTGAGAGAAGACCACTGCTAGCTTAATTAAAAATCAATAACGAAGCTAGACTTTTGTCCAAGGGTGTAAAGACATTCAAGAAATCTTAGTAACGATCGGAAACCCCTGTGAATGGGCTGAAAGGCAAACTCGAGTACAGGCCACCTCAGAGAGAGGGAGGCACTTTCATATAAGATGAACTTGCTTGACCACTGAACTAATAATCCTTTAGTGTTTGTGTTTAAAGGACTAGTTTTGTGGTCAAAAAAGTTGATCTAATATGAAAGAGGACTTTAATAGAAACAAATTGGTGTAGAAACCACTTCAATATCTTACTCCATTAAGTATATTCAAGTTTAAAGTCCGATGTTATCTGTGTAGAAATGACTGGTGTAGTAGGTCTACTATGGAAGGTTGGCACCCCCATCCTCACTTTCTTGACAACTGCTTTAACGTATTTTAAAGAAAATTTTTTTCATTTCTTTACTATTTAAATTATTTTCCTTGAACTTTCTTTAGGTGGTAAAGTGTAATTATCCTTACTAGATTAGGTTTACTACTTTCCTGACATATCCCATGGTTTATAAGCCACAAAATTGCAGGAAATAATATGATAGAATACATAAAGACTTTAGGGATTCTGAGGATGTGACATCACGACTTATTTCTACACAAATGAAACAAAATTAGAAACTGATATATCTCCTTAAATCTCCAATCTGTCGTGACATGACTGGTTGGACATGTACTTTTTCAAAAAATTATGTTGTTTCGTCAAGCAAGGCCCACAGCAGTGATCCTGATTTTGTTTGTCAAGCAAGGCCCACAGCAGTGATCCTGATTTTGCTTTGTCAGGCAAGGCCCACAGCAGTGATCCTGGTTTTGCTTCGTCAGGCAAGGCCCACAGCAGTGATCCTGATTTTGCTTCGTCAGGCAAGGCCCACAGCAGTGATCCTGATTTTGCTTCGTCAGGCAAGGCCCACAGCAGTGATCCTGGTTTTGCTTCGTCAGGCAAGGCCCACAGCAGTGATCCTGGTTTTTTTCGTCAGGCAAGGCCCACAGCAGTGATCCTGATTTTGCCGTCAGGCAAGGCCCACAGCAGTGATCCTGATTTTGCCGTCAGGCAGGGCCCACAGCAGTGATCCTGATTTTTGCCGTCAGGCAAGGCCCACAGCAGTGATCCTGATTTTGCTTGGTCAGGCAAGGCCCACAGCAGTGATCCTGATTTTGCTTCGTCAGGCAAGGCCCACAGCAGTGATCCTGATTTTGCTTGGTCAGGCAAGGCCCACAGCAGTGATCCTGATTTTGCTTCGTCAGGCAAGGCCCACAGCAGTGATCCTGATTTTGCCGTCAGGCAAGGCCCACAGCAGTGATCCTGATTTTGGTCAGGCAAGGCCCACAGCAGTGATCCTGATTTTGCCGTCAGGCAAGGCCCACAGCAGTGATCCTGATTTTGCTTTGTCAGGCAAGGCCCACAGCAGTGATCCTGATTTTGCTTCGTCAGGCAAGGCCCACAGCAGTGATCCTGATTTTGCTTCGTCAGGCAAGGCCCACAGCAGTGATCCTGATTTTGCTTCGTCAGGCAAGGCCCACAGCAGTGATCCTGATTTTGCTTGGTCAGGCAAGGCCCACAGCAGTGATCCTGATTTTGCTTCGTCAGGCAAGGCCCACAGCAGTGATCCTGATTTTGCTCGTCAGGCAAGGCCCACAGCAGTGATCCTGATTTTTTGCGTCAGGCAAGGCCCACAGCAGTGATCCTGATTTTGCTTCAGCCGTCAGGCAAGGCCCACAGCAGTGATCCTGATTTTGCTTCAGGCAAGGCCCACAGCAGTGATCCTGGTTTTGCTTCGTCAGGCAAGGCCCACAGCAGTGATCCTGATTTTGCTTCGTCAGGCAAGGCCCACAGCAGTGATCCTGATTTTGCCCGTCAGGCAAGGCCCACAGCAGTGATCCTGATTTTGCGTCAGGCAAGGCCCACAGCAGTGATCCTGATTTTGCCGTCAGGCAAGGCCCACAGCAGTGATCCTGATTTTGCCGTCAGGCAAGGCCCACAGCAGTGATCCTGATTTTTTGCACGTCAGGCAAGGCCCACAGCAGTGATCCTGATTTTGCTTGGTCAGGCAAGGCCCACAGCAGTGATCCTGATTTTGCCGTCAGGCAAGGCCCACAGCAGTGATCCTGATTTTGCTTCGTCAGGCAAGGCCCACAGCAGTGATCCTGATTTTGCTTGTCAGGCAAGGCCCACAGCAGTGATCCTGATTTTGCTTTGTCAGGCAAGGCCCACAGCAGTGATCCTGATTTTTGCTTGTCAGGCAAGGCCCACAGCAGTGATCCTGATTTTGCGTCAGGCAAGGCCCACAGCAGTGATCCTGATTTTGCTTTGTCAGGCAAGGCCCACAGCAGTGATCCTGATTTTGCTTCGTCAGGCAAGGCCCACAGCAGTGATCCTGATTTTGCTTTGTCAGGCAAGGCCCACAGCAGTGATCCTGATTTTGCTTCGTCAGGCAAGGCCCACAGCAGTGATCCTGATTTTACTTTGTCAGGCAAGGCCCACAGCAGTGATCCTGATTTTGCTTCGTCAGGCAAGGCCCACAGCAGTGATCCTGGTATCATTTGAAAGGGCTTGAATAGTTCTTTCAATAAATTAACATTTTTAAGAGGGTTATATTAAGAAGTTTTGAGTAAAACTCACTTGAAAATGGGTAATAAGAATGTCGAAAAACTTACTTGCCATACTTCCAGACCTAGCTTTTGCCTGAAAAGCCGTGAGAAACTCTCAAAGACATCAATGCATCCAATTCCAGTCGACTTTTGACTGCCCCTATCATTAAAATCTTTTTGGGGGCAAAAGTTGTGCAAATTTTCATGATTTTCAGCCTTTTTGACACCAATTTTTGAATATATCAAAATCATTGCTCCCGATCTCATTACAAATGCCGTATGCCAAAAATATCGCCTACATTTCCATTATTCACAAGAAATAATACAAGCAATTTTGACCTCATTTTGCCTAAAATTTGCTAATTTTCATAATCATGTCAATATTTTGAATCTTTTATTGAAAAGTTTATTGTCTTAGCATATAGACCAAACTTGTAGTGATAGAAAACAAAAGGAAAGTTGTGAAAATTAATAAGTTCCTGGGGGGAGGGGGGGATTGTAAAGTATTATAAAATTTACCGACGGCTTCAAATTAGCATCCTGTTTGAAAAGAAAAAAACTGCCTCACTGTAAAAAAGTTCATAATCAAAAGCAGTATTTTACCGACCTGATACCAGATTTACCAAGTAATCTCAAATTTTACCTATGAGTCTTGAGGTGTGCACCCCCTTCCCCACCTCCCTCCCTTCCTTCTGCCTTCTGGTATTTACATCCCTGATGTCTGGTCAACACATCACAAAAAATATACAAACTCAAATTTATTTACAGGTTTTGAAACTATTATAATTACAGCTCTTATATTCTCACACAATCAAAGACAAATACAGTGCATGTACTCACACATGAATAATAGCAAGACAATATACAACACCTTAAAAATCTGTTAATGCTCAGTAAATGTACCCTGTACAAATAGGTTATTGTGATACGAAAAACATGCATACAGTGTGATTTAATATGACTACTAGGACAGTTTGGGAGAGGTTCTTAGAATTTTTATAACCCTCCAAGTTTTGCTCAAATTTGGCAATAAAATTGTGTACAAAAAGACTAAAAACTAGACTTATTGTGACATATGATTACAGATTTTGCAATGTGTAATTTAATTTAAGCAATGTGTGATTTAATTTTATAACTTGCCATCTCAAAGGGGAAAAATAATAATTTACCGACATGTCAAATAATGTTTTTGACCAAATATCCCTGGTTTTTGCCTGATCTGATTTTCCCCATATATCAAAGGTGGCATGGGGAAGATACAAAAGTTGAGTGGTTGCTTTGACAACAATCTAGGTTTATCATTTTCCCCCTTCGAAAAATATTTTTCTAGGCATGTTACAAATTTGAAATGTTCAACACTGCATAAGGCTTTCACATTAGAATAGCAAAGGATCACAAAATGGAGGTCTCCACATCACAGAAAGTTCCTAATATTGTTAAGTTTTCTATTTTGGCCCTCTCCTGGACTGAACAAGATGATAATATAAAAATACTAATATAAATAAGCAGTGATCCAGTCCAGATGCAAGCTACACTCGAGGTGAGCCGTTGAAAATTAAAAATACATTTGCACAACGAGTGATTACTTTAACCCAAATGGCCAATTACTTTTTGTGAATACCAATTCATACTGGGTGTCAGAAACAAAGACATTGCATTGCATCTTGGAAATACTCATTATACTTATCAATAAATAATAGTAATCAATTTTAACTTTTTTTTTGCAGCATGACAGAAAATATGAATTTAAATGCTATTGTGCTTCTTATACGTTTTTAGCTCATTTTACATATGTTCTCTTCTTAACACACGACCTCTAAGACTTTTGTTTTTGAATTTGATTCATCGAGCAACTTTAAATATCTGTACAACACCAAGAAAGGGGGGACATATACCCTAAAATGTCTCTTTAATCCCTGCCCCACATAAGACATGGATTTTGAAAAAACAAACATAGCAATAATTTTATATAGCGCCCTTTCTATACAAGTATATTCAAGAGCGCTTTGCAAACATCGCAGCTTTAGAATAGGAGAGAGCTGCCCAAATGGCGCATCATTCATCCATTAGCTCAGGGAAGTGAATGAACACCGCGTTTTCATGCTTCTCTTCTCGAATAGTGTTCAGAGAACCAGGTAGGGTGTGACTGTCCTACCATTGGGACCATTGGGACCGATGGCAACCTTGACATCCCAGCTGAATGGGGAGCAGCTGAATGGGGAGCAGCTGAATGGGGAGCAGCTGAATGGGGAGCAGCTGAATGGGGAGCAGCTGAATGGGGAGCAGGAGCTGGAAAAATGGGTTAGACCTGATGGGGGGCTTGCTTGAACAGCTGAATGGGGAGCAGCTATGGGGAGCAGGAGCTCTAAAATCTCAGTGACTGGGGCGCAGAACCCAGCTCTACCAACTGAGCTACCGGACTCTTTAATTGGTTGCATATTATCAGCTTGGATAACTATCTGCCTCTAAAAGTATTTGAAATGCAATTCTATAAAAGTTGTATCTGTTACAGGCCACAGAATGGCCCTAAAATCAATGCCATGCTCTCCATCACATCAGAAAGGCTAATGCCACTGAAAATCGACAAGAAGACCTCGAAAAGAGAAAAGTGTGAATCTACACCATGCACTCATTGATCTCACTGTCATATCAAGCATCTTGCAAACATATCATGCAAAACGATCAAATCCAAGCAAAGTTTCTTTGTTAAAATCAAACTTGTTCCTTTCAAAACCCAATTTTATTGAAGAAATAAATTGTAATTCAAGACCAATCTTATGAAAGTGTATACCCCATGGTCAAACACACCCTCATACATATTCATTTACTCAAATTAGCATCTTCAAATTTGTTTGTCTAACTAAGGTCAAAATGAAGTGATAGGTACTTTATCAAAAAAAGATTTAAAAAATTACGGTTGATGTTTTTCTTATTCACAAGTGACAAATAAGAGTATGACAAAACAAACAGGATGTGTACCATAAACAAAAGGAGGGAAGGTATAGAACATGTGGACACAGATCTTTAAGATGTTAATAGCACTGGGCGAAATAAGCACACAGTCATATCAAATGAACAAAATATAAACCTCATTAGCATATTACTTTAAAAAGTAAATCTTTGAATGATATGATAACAAAATTAATTTTAAAAGAAAAAGGCCCGAAACATTAAGCCTCTTGAAAATGATAAACATATTCATTAAAAAAATGCCAAGTTAAGTCTTCAGTGTAGACAACAACACAATTGCAATCCCTTTCCAAAATAATGCCCTACAGTGACCGAATACAGTATACAGCAAAGCCAAAATTTCCAGCATAATCATTTAATCTATTACCAATTTGAAAGAAAAGAAATTTTGGAGTATCAATTGTAAACCCAAATTGGTCTTGTATACAATAAACAATACAATTGTAACAAGTTGTAACCAATAAATGATTTGACCAATAGCCAGAATACATTCAAATCTCTAGATTCTCTGCCAGCCATTTGTACTTCATTATAAAATTAGGTCAGTGGTCAAAAAAGTGTATCTTATATGACTTTAAAAGGAACAAAATGGTGAAGAAACTCTTATTCCATTAAGGAGATATTCAAGTTTTAAGCTGTTATATCTTTGTAGAAATGACTGGTGTAGTAAGTCTACTATGGAAGGTTGTTGCCCCTATCCTCACATTCTTAACAATTGTTAAAGCATTTAAAAAAAAAAAAATATTTCAATTATTTTCCCTCAAATTTTCTTCGGGTGATAAATTATATTAACCCCAACTAGATTATGTTTGACTACTTTCCTGACATATTCAATGGTTGTTGGGCCACAAAATCACAGGGCAAAATATGATAGAATACATAACGACTTTTGGGAATCTGAGGCTATGACATCACAACTAGTCTGATTTGTTTCTACACAAATGTTTTGCTACCAAAATTTAAACTTAGATATCTCCTTAACGGAATATGATTTTTGAATGATTTCTCCACCCTTTTGTTTTTTTTGAAGTCCTTTTCCTATCAGATAGATATGCTTGACTGCTGAACTAATCTTTTAAGGGTATACAACACAAAATCGAACCCAAATTTAAAAACCAACTGTTTCCCTAAATAAATTACAGTGGCACTTGGCCTAAAAGTGAGTGCGCATAATACTCTGGCATTTTAGAACATTCTAAAAAATTTCTTGTTCACAGCAGGACTGATTACCATCCCTATATGAATATTCAAATCAGCTATTATTTCTTAAGAATGTTCAATACATTTTGCAGTGGTTGCGAATGCTCCATATGAATGTGCAGAGCTTAGAATGTGACCTAATAAGCAGAACCCAGAGACATTACTTTTAAACCGAGTGCTGCTTTTTACATTGGATTAAACCATACTGTATTACTACACAATGCCATCCACATTGGATTACACCATACTGTAACTACACAATGCCATCCACATTTCAAATACAAAACTGAATTTAGCTAGAATTTGCTACCTTTTCATTTTTTTAATTGTCCAAATTCCATAAAAACTTCACATTACTGCCCTGTTCTATCCTCTCAATGCCAAACCTCAGGCAAGGAACCGTTTTCATGGTCTCTGGTATGACCTGGGCCTCCAGGGTGGAGAGCACAGACAAATTTGCTACTGTAAAATTTATGGCTTCCATATTATACTCTTTTAACTTAAGAGTGCCAGTGTGACCTTCATGAAAGTTGCAGATACTTTCCCATGTATTTAAACTAAATGATATAATACTTAGTGTGCAGCATTAAATTGAGGTTTCAAGTTTTCAATGGAAGATAAGTTTCAAAATGTTTCTTTTTAATTGCAAGAGGCTGAAAGACAGTAAGTGAAACTACACATCAAAATAGTAAGCAAGTGACAGCTTTTATTATACAGAGCGGATTACTAAAATACTGAATATAGCCTTCATCGTAGCTCCACTGTGGAATTTTTAATCTGCTGTAATAACCGATGACAAAAATTATACGATGATGCGTAATCTAATGGTAACGTTGCAAATGATTTATTTTAGTTTACACAATGCCTACATGATGTTATTTGATGGTAGCGCTGCACTAAACGATAGGTTCCGTCACTTTTATGACAAGTGCAATTGCTCTCCCAAGAATGATATGCCATGTCTGTAACCAGTGTGTGAAGGTTTGTACAAACTTATGTCCAAGTATATACATATGTGTATCAGTTGGTGTACAAATGTGCTGGGGTACACACTCACTTTCAGTTCAACAAGGTTTAAAACCATGAAAGTAGCAACAAATTGAAGAAAAAAACAATTTTTAACATATTTTTTTCCATCTAAATTTTCCAAGATTATGCAAATTGTTATGCTAATTTATTATATATGACTGGGTGGCCTTGGGAATGCCTTAAGAAAATCCTTTTGCCTTTTTACTTGCCTATCTTTGAAAGGGAACAGCAAATCATACTGAAAGGTTTTTGAGTCTTAATTATACCACCAATAAAATTTTAGGAATAGAATCTTCTCATCATTTTCAGTGGCCAAGATTAAGGAAAGAATTTAAACAATTACTTACAGATTTTGAAGTGTTTGCCCAGTGACAAATTTAGCACATACTAATAATTTACCCAACTTTGTTCAGCCATATCCGATTCCAAAATGTATTTCAAAGCCTTGTCTACCTAAAATTTAAAACCCTACCAAATATAGTTTTCAACTATAGACAGACAGACCTATATATACAAAGGTTCACCTGCACTCTACTTGCCTTGCCTGATATTTTTACATTTGAACATCACAGAAAAAGAAAACAAAATTGAATTTCAGGATGTATCCTTGCTTGAACTTGAGCTATGAGTAAAACTGAAAACGTAGTTTCAAAATCCTTAAGGGTATGGTATGAATGAAAGCAAGTTTTGACTGCAGCACAATGAGAGAAAATATTACATAAGGTAAGAATAGAATGTCATACACAATATAAGGATTATACTTCAAATTTAGTAGCAAATCTAGGAGTTTTCTTTATAGCCCACTCTGCATGGCTCACATTGTGTAGCCCACTCTGCATGGCTCACATTGTGTAGCCCACTCTGCATGGCTCACATTGTGTAGCCCACTCTGCATGGCTCACATTGTGTAGCCCACTCTGCATGGCTCACATTGTGTAGCCCACTCTGCATGGCTCACATTGTGTAGCCCACTCTGCATGGCTCACATTGTGTAGCCCACTCTGCATGGCTCACATTGTGTAGCCCACTCTGCATGGCTCACATTGTGTAGCCCACTCTGCATGGCTCACATTGTGTAGCCCACTCTGCATGGCTCACATTGTGTAGCCCACTCTGCATGGCTCACATTGTGTAGCCCACTCTGCATGGCTCACATTGTGTAGCCCACTCTGCATGGCTCACATTGTGTAGCCCACTCTGCATGGCTCACATTGTGTAGCCCACTCTGCATGGCTCACATTGTGTAGCCCACTCTGCATGGCTCACATTGTGTAGCCCACTCTGCATGGCTCACATTGTGTAGCCCACTCTGCATGGCTCACATTGTGTAGCCCCCTCTGCATGGCTCACATTGTGTAGCCCCCTCTGCATGGATAACATTGTGTAGCCCATTCTGCATGGCTCACATTGTGTAGCCCACTCTGCATGGCTCACATTGTGTAGCCCACTTGGTGTGGCTCACATTGTGTAGCCCACCTTGGTGTGGCTCACACTGTGTAGCCCACCTTGGTGTGGTTCACACTGTGAAGCCCACCTTAGTGTCGCTCACACTGTGTAGCCCACCTTGGTGTGGCTCACACTGTGTAGCCCACTTAGTGTAGCTCACATTGTGTAGCCCACTTGTGTGGCTCACTTTATGTAGCCCACTCGGTGTGGCTCATGTTGTGTAGCTCACCTTGGTGTGGCTCACATTGTACATGTAGCCCACTTGGTGTGGCTAACATTGTGGCTCACTACAGGTGTGCAACCCACAAGCTCACAATGTATAACTCACTCTTCGTAGCTCTCTTCTAGCACCTCGAATGTATGTAGCCTTCCAATTTTTGTGAATCATTAACACAAACCAGAAGGAATGGAATAGATTATATCAACTAGCATTGACTTAAACATGCATGAAGTATATACATCCTTTGCTTACAGTAGATCACTGTCCCACGCTTTCACAAAAGAACAACCCTTTTGTGCCTGTCAATAGGTCCATTAGTTTGTTTTTGACAGCGGCAGATTGACACATAGAAATCTACCAGTCTAAGTGGAGTAACTGGTGCCATAGACTACTAGAATGAACAATTTTAGTGTTAGTTATGGGGGAAAAAGAGAAGCTTCTAGCGATTAACCCTAGTGGCTCACCAGTCCAGGACCTGTGGACCATACGGCCAGTTTGTCCCTGATTTTTGAAATTCTTAGTGGTAAAGCAACCACTAAAACCTTCCACCAAATCATGTTTCAATATTACATTGTTATCAGGCCTGTCCCAGAGCAATACCCACCCTCCCCCAACCCTGTGTGGTAAAGTAGCTCTTCTCTTGTCCCTCAGCAATAAATGTTTTGTACTGTCAATATACCTTCCTTTAAAAAAACAATTTAGTAAAAATTTACAAACTTACAAAAGTTTGATTTGCTTAATTCTACAATGCTATTTATAGGAAGCAGCTTCTCTGGACCCTCTCACATGGCTCAATTTGACCCCCCGCCCCCTAACCATCCCTGCCCACAATAAATTTGAATTTTGAGCAAGCTTTACACCTGGAAACATTGCAGTTGTGATATGCAATGTAGCAGATTTGTGGTGAATGCTAACAAGAGACCTGTTACTCGGGTCCAAGATTCAGTCCTCTACTTGAGCATCTCAGGTTCAATTCCCAGTCACAGATGTCTCGACCTAAATACCCCAATTGAGGTCTGCCAGGACATAATAAACCTCAAATAAGAAAAACTGAGAGAAATAAACAAGTTCCTATAATGACAATTAGGACTTGCAAGACCACAACAGCATGGCAATGGACACTTCTTGTCGCTTTCTCCTTCTTGGCAACCCAAGTGAGCTCTAATCTTCTTTTCTTGAATTTGTCTTCATACTTCAGTCATTCCGCCATCTTTCTGAATGTCAGGCACGGAGGTGATGGAAGTCTGAGGGGGCATGGATGGATCAATGTTCTCTCCCAGGGGTGGGGAGACATGTAAGTGAGGTTCAGAAGGGATGTGCTGAAGAGATGCTATTCTTTGCATCTCAGGAGACAGGTGATTCTGAATGCTCTGAAGGTAGCTCTGAAAAAGATGGAAAAGGGAAAATGAATATTTAGTACATTGTGAGCATCACCCAAGGACCGCCCCCACAACAAGCGGCAAAAAGAATCTGTGTCCCCCAAAATAATTTAAAAAAATTATATCCCAAACATTCTTCAAAAGGACTTTTGTACCCTACTGTATACTTCTGTGATCTTTTCTTTTTGTTTAACTGAAAATCATTCCCTTTAAAGTTGATGAAAGACCTAAATAAAAAACAAAAAACAAAAAACAATTTTGATTACATGCAGCTAGTACATTTCAATAGCCTGGATAGGAGAGATGAATGGTAAAGATGCTATAAGGGTGTGTCAGCAGACGTCACGAGGTCACGTGACTTTGTTTACATCGCCATTTTGTTTGGCGAAACCACTGTCGTCTGCTGTACACCTAATTAGACTTACATACGTTTGTTTGCATGTTGTTAAATAAAATTATTTCTGTAAGATAATTATGCCAGAATCTTGCTGTGCCATTGGTTGCACCAATAGATGTGTGCGGGGGAATAAAACAACATTTTCTTGATTTCCATCAGATCCTGATCGACGTTCGAAGTGTGTTTCTGCTGTACGACACGCAATGGCTTTCAACCTACCAAGGGCCTTACACACTATGATTTGCAGTGAGCACTTCATAAATATCAGGTATGTAGGCTTTGTCTAAGTATAACGAACAATCAGCTGGCATTAATGTTAAATACAAAACTTAAGGAAAATATGAAGTAAAATCGGAAGTGAGAAGTAGTAAAATTTGCTGAACTGGTACTGGTAGGTTAGCATGTAGTATGTTTGTTGTACGTGTGACGTGACTAAGCTGTGTAAAGATGCGTGAAACTCAACAACAATGCCGCTGCCCTGCAAAATGAAGTCCAGTTGAGTTAGAGTCACATGATGAAATTCCTCTACAGCCCCATTCACCAATTTCTTTGTTAAGATGATAACATCTACTTGTTGTTTACTGCTGAAAACAGCTCAAATTCTGCATTTTTGATCATTTCCCCCGAATGATAAAGCTACTGAGTAACTGTTTTTCACGATAGATTAAATCCTTTAATTGCAAAACATGTTTATGTTTAAATTGACTTTCCACTAATTAGGTCATAAGACGTTTTGCTTTTGCCACTAACCTATTGTTACTATCAGAGCTCTTGCAATCAATACACTTTTGTTGTTTACTGCTGATTATCATCTTGCGTTCATTCTGGCTAATAAACCTTGAAAAATCACGACCAAAACAGAATTGTCTTTTTTTTTACTACTTTTATTTCACTTTTTGAATAATAATATCTTTTTCACAAATACTTTCAGTATCAGCAGGTTCAGGTGCACAGATCATGTAATGAGGGGATTTTGTATGAAGTAATACTGTGATGAATTGCAAGTATGAAATGATACGTCACTTGTTGAAAATATTTTTGAAGAAAACAAATATTCCTATGAGATAATTTACTTACAAAATACTATGAATGTATTTTAGAGTGCTGCTCTCTTGATTTCATTTGTGTAGAAACGACTGAAAGCAGACTAGTTGTGATGTCATAGCCTCAGATTCCTCAAAAGTCTTTATGTATTCTATCATATTTTGTCCTGCGATTTTGTCGCTTAAAAACCATGGGATGTGTCAAAAAATGAGTAAAACTGAATCTAGGAAGGGTATTTAAAATATACCGCCTGAAGAAAGTTTGAGGAAAAATAATTTAAATAGTGAGAAAATTAAATAAACTTTCTTTAAGTTTCTTTTTTTTTAATATCTCCTTAACGGAATAAGATTTTAATGCTTTTTCCACTATTTTATTTCTTTTGAAGTCCTCTTTTATATATGATGGACATGCTTGATTACTGAACTAACCCTTTACGAATAAACCAACCCACCATATTGTTGAATAGTTTCCATTGTGAATCTACACATATACATCAACAACTAACTTATTATTTTTTTCAATCTATTTTGGTTTACAAAACAAAGCCACTAATAAAAAAAATTGTTAACTCCCAGATAGGTCTCTTTTATCATTCCCATTGGTTTGTCAAGTAATCATATTGGTCTCTTTTATCATTCCCATTGGTTTGTCAAGTAATCATATTGGTCTCTTTTATCATTCCCATTGGTTTGTCAAGTAATCATATTGGTCTCTTTGATCATTCCCATTGGTTTGTCAAGTAATCATATTGGTCTCTTTGATCATTCCCATTGGTTTGTCAAGTAATCATATTGGTCTCTTTGATCATTCCCATTGGTTTGTCAAGTAATCATATTTGGTCTCTTTTATCATTCCCATTGGTTTGTCAAGTAATCATATTGGTCTCTTTTATCATTCCCATTGGTTTGTCAAGTAATCATATTGGTCTCTTTTATCATTCCATTGGTTTGTCAAGTAATCATATTGGTCTCTTTTATCATTCCCATTGGTTTGTCAAGTAATCATATTGGTCTCTTTGGTCATTCCCATTGGTTTGTCAAGTAATCATATTTGGTCTCTTTTATCATTCCCATTGGTTTGTCAAGTAATCATATTGGTCTCTTTGATCATTCCCATTGGTTTGTCAAGTAATCATATTGGTCTCTTTGATCATTCCCATTGGTTTGTCAAGTAATCATATTGGTCTCTTTGATCATTCCCATTGGTTTGTCAAGTAATCATATTGGTCTCTTTGATCATTCCCATTGGTTTGTCAAGTAATCATATTGGTCTCTTTGATCATTCCCATTGGTTTGTCAAGTAATCATATTGGTCTCTTTGATCATTCCCATTGGTTTGTCAAGTAATCATATTTGGTCTCTTTTCTCATTCCATTGGTTTGTCAAGTAATCATATTGGTCTCTTTTATCATTCCCATTGGTTTGTCAAGTAATCATATTGGTCTCTTTGATCATTCCCATTGGTTTGTCAAGTAATCATATTGGTCTCTTTGATCATTCCCATTGGTTTGTCAAGTAATCATATTTGGTCTCTTTTATCATTCCCATTGGTTTGTCAAGTAATCATATTGGTCTCTTTTATCATTCCCATTGGTTTGTCAAGTAATCATATTGGTCTCTTTTATCATTCCCATTGGTTTGTCAAGTAATCATATTGGTCTCTTTTATCATTCCCATTGGTTTGTCAAGTAATCATATTGGTCTCTTTGATCATTCCCATTGGTTTGTCAAGTAATCATATTTGGTCTCTTTTATCATTCCCATTGGTTTGTCAAGTAATCATATTGGTCTCTTTGATCATTCCCATTGGTTTGTCAAGTAATCATATTTGGTCTCTTTTATCATTCCCATTGGTTTGTCAAGTAATCATATTGGTCTCTTTTATCATTCCCATTGGTTTGTCAAGTAATCATATTGGTCTCTTTGATCATTCCCATTGGTTTGTCAAGTAATCATATTGGTCTCTTTGATCATTCCCATTGGTTTGTCAAGTAATCATATTGGTCTCTTTGATCATTCCCATTGGTTTGTCAAGTAATCATATTGGTCTCTTTGATCATTCCCATTGGTTTGTCAAGTAATCATATTGGTCTCTTTGATCATTCCCATTGGTTTGTCAAGTAATCATATTTGGTCTCTTTTCTCATTCCCATTGGTTTGTCAAGTAATCATATTGGTCTCTTTTATCATTCCCATTGGTTTGTCAAGTAATCATATTGGTCTCTTTTATCATTCCCATTGGTTTGTCAAGTAATCATATTGGTCTCTTTGATCATTCCCATTGGTTTGTCAAGTAATCATATTTGGTCTCTTTTATCATTCCCATTGGTTTGTCAAGTAATCATATTGGTCTCTTTTATCATTCCCATTGGTTTGTCAAGTAATCATATTGGTCTCTTTTATCATTCCCATTGGTTTGTCAAGTAATCATATTGGTCTCTTTTATCATTCCCATTGGTTTGTCAAGTAATCATATTGGTCTCTTTGATCATTCCCATTGGTTTGTCAAGTAATCATATTTGGTCTCTTTTATCATTCCCATTGGTTTGTCAAGTAATCATATTGGTCTCTTTGATCACTCCCATTGGTTTGTCAAGTCTCTTTTAATCATATTTGGTCTCTTTTATCATTCCCATTGGTTTGTCAAGTAATCATATTGGTCTCTTTTATCATTCCCATTGGTTTGTCAAGTAATCATATTGGTCTCTTTGATCATTCCCATTGGTTTGTCAAGTAATCATATTGGTCTCTTTGATCATTCCCATTGGTTTGTCAAGTAATCATATTGGTCTCTTTGATCATTCCCATTGGTTTGTCAAGTAATCATATTGGTCTTTGATCATTCCCATTGGTTTGTCAAGTAATCATATTGGTCTCTTTGATCATTCCCATTGGTTTGTCAAGTAATCATCATTTGGTCTCATTTTCTCATTCCCATTGGTTTGTCAAGTAATCATATTTGGTCTCTTTTATCATTCCCATTGGTTTGTCAAGTAATCATATTGGTCTCTTTTATCATTCCCATTGGTTTGTCAAGTAATCATATTTGGTCTCTTTTATCATTCCCATTGGTTTGTCAAGTAATCATATTTGGTCTCTTTTATCATTCCCATTGGTTTGTCAAGTATTCATATTGGTCTCTTTTATCATTCCCATTGGTTTGTCAAGTAATCATATTGGTCTCTTTTATCATTCCCATTGGTTTGTCAAGTAATCATATTGGTCTCTTTTATCATTCCCATTGGTTTGTCAAGTAATCATATTGGTCTCTTTGATCATTCCCATTGGTTTGTCAAGTATTCATATTTGGTCTCTTTGATCATTCCCATTGGTTTGTCAAGTAATCATATTGGTCTCTTTGATCATTCCCATTGGTTTGTCAAGTAATCATATTGGTCTCTTTTATCATTCCCATTGGTTTGTCAAGTATTCATATTTGGTCTCTTTGATCATTCCCATTGGTTTGTCAAGTAATCATATTTGGTCTCTTTTATCATTCCCATTGGTTTGTCAAGTAATCATATTGGTCTCTTTGATCATTCCCATTGGTTTGTCAAGTAATCATATTGGTCTCTTTGATCATTCCATTGGTTTGTCAAGTATTCATATTTGGTCTCTTTGATCATTCCCATTGGTTTGTCAAGTAAATCTTTGATCATATTGGTCTCTTTGATCATTCCCATTGGTTTGTCAAGTAATCATATTGGTCTCTTTTATCATTCCCATTGGTTTGTCAAGTATTCATATTTGGTCTCTTTGATCATTCCCATTGGTTTGTCAAGTAATCATACTTTCATTCTTATTTGAGTTCAAACTGCACTATTTTTTTTACTTTATGGAGGCATGCCTAATATTGATTCAATTTGTGTATGAGGCTACCTGGCAGTGAGCAACCCATTGTGTGTAGCTTTGCACAATGGGGATTTTTAATTCAACATGACAATACATAATTGACCTGGCTTATTAAAGGAATATTCTCATGGTTTATCGTAAATTTTTATTGAAAGCGCATATTTTTAGAGCCAATTTGGTACAAAAATCAGGTTGATATCATATTCCATTCAGGAGATATGGATTTTTAAATATTTCCTAATTGCATTTTAAAGTTTTTGTACAGTATGATGAATTCGTGTTTGATGATGTCATAGAGGCAATTCCATTGCAAATGTTTATGTATTTCTTTGAATATTATTTGGTTGTTTCTGTATGACTAGAAACAATTTTCCAAAAGTTACTGAAGTACATGTAGGGTATATTTGGCAATGTATATAAATACCCAACTTTCATAAATTTATTTTTCTAGCAGGCTTTACTAATAAAACAATGATGATAGATTTTATTGAAATACATCAACTTTGTGGGAGAATGTGTTGCTGTGATGTCATACTGAGCCTTTTCCTATTCGTTTATTGCCAATTTTTGTGACCCTTAAAATTTGAATATCTCCTGGTAGGAATAACATATCAAGATGATTTTTGTTCTAAATTGTTTCTAATTTTTTCTCTTTCTTATGAAAGATTACGAAAAAAACATGGGAATATTCCTTTACTTTGAGTCAGTCACCTTGTGCACATTAAAGGATAATTCCCATGGATTTTCATATCTGATAAACAAAGAAACAAAGTGGTGACAATTCTATGTCAATATCTTATTCCGTTTAGAGGTTATAACAATTTATAGAGTAGAAAAATGTTCCTAAAAACACCTCGTACAGTATATCCTTCAGTTTGGTGATGTCATCAAGGCAATTCCAGCACATTTCTTATAAATCTAATCACACACTTTTTTACATTATCGAACAGCATTTTTAGTTCATTATAGAGATAGGGTGGAATATAAAATTCACAAGAAAACATTCTGTTTTTTTCTTGGGTGTACATCACATTTACAATAATAAAAAAATCCAAATCATTTTTAAAGAAATACAAAAGACTGTTTTGTTGAAATTGTCTCTATGACATCACAGATGTTGCCAATCAGTCACTTTTGTACAAGTTCAAAAATACTTTTAAAATTTTGTAACTTCTAAACAGAATAAGATATTAACATAGTTTTTTCACCACTTTCTGCTTCTAAAATTGTTCTCTATCATATATGAAAAAATGAAAATCAATGAGAATCTTCCTTTAAGTACAAGCTAAGTGGAAATGCTTTCAGGCATATTAATACACAGTTGAAGTATTGCAGTTGGTTTAGCATTGAGTTATAAATTGAAATGAAATACATCTTATAAATAAGAAGCTTGATGGGATGGGTATATGCCTGTTTTTGTGAGTGGCTTGTTAATTTTAGTATCCTGTGGTTGTTAGGAATATATGTCAGCAGGTCATTGCTGGGGGTTTCACTCCTCCCCCCCCCCCCTCCTCCCAATTAGTTGCAGACCTGTAATAAAAATTGATGCCGTATTTTCGCCATTGCAAATTAATTAAACTGCTCCCGGCCTGGTGACTACCATACTGCCATATGCACTAGCATTCAAAGGCGGTGGAACCCAGGGACTCGACCCACCACCCCTATTATCATTTATCTTTATTTTTTCCCATCTCAAAAGTTTAAAAAGTGCCCTTTCAAATATTACCTTGAACTGCCTTGAGCCTAGTCACTAATTTAGTATGCGAATTTCTTCGGGTCTTGGGGACCCGAAAAACCCATAGAAGAATTTGCCTACCAAAAGTGGGGAAAAGTCAAAAGCGTGTTTGGGGGAGGGGTGGTGTATCACAAAATCATGCTAAGATACATTACATCACCATACAAAAGAACTCAATTTGAATAGAAAGTGAGGGTGAGGAAGTGCCAGTCTTGCTCTCCCAAATCCCGCCTATGCACAAAGAAAATGTCTAGGAACCATGGGCAAGGGAGAACGCTTCCTCCACAATTTCAAAAACTGACAAGAGTGCCCCCTTTTAAAATGAAAAGTGTCCCTCAGTTACTCTTAAAAAAGCACTTTTGAACTTAATTTTCGGCTCACTCCCCCTTGCCTCTATCTCTTTCCAACACCTGTAGCACTTGGGGTCCCACAACACAACCCATAATAAAGGTATTGCAGTGTCATTGTTCAGGGCTACACCTAAATCCATTTTGCCCAGGGCCTGTAAGGTTTACCCACCCTTATGGGCACTCCCAGCCTTTTGTTGCGCCACTACTAATCAAACCTGTATTTCTTCCCTATAGAGGGATTTCATCATGTGACTCATCCGGAAGCCATTTTGCAGGGCTACCGCGTCGTTGCGTTTCACGCATCTTTTACAAGGCTCAGTCACATTACACATACAGCAAACATACTACATGCTAACCTACCAGTACCAGTCCAGCGGATCTTACAATTTTTGTTCGCTTCCAATTTTACTTCATATCCTCCTTCAGATTGATATATTCACAGGGTATACGAAGAGTAACTTTAACGTTAATGCCAGCTGATTATTCGCTATACTCAGACAAAGCCTACATACCTGATATAAAGTGCTCGCTGCAAATCCTAGTGTGTACTGTTGAAAGCCGTCGAGTCGCACAGCAGAAATCCAATTTAAACATCGATCAAGATCAGATGGAAATCGAAAAAATGTCTTTTTATTCCCCCGCACACATTAGTGCAACCAAGGGCAAAGCAAGATTCCCACATAATCATCTTACAAAAATAATCTTATATAACAACATGCAAAAGTACGTAAGTCTAATTAAATGTACGGCAGATGACAGTATTTTGACCGACAAAATGGCAATGTAAACCAGTCATGTGACCTCATGACATCAGCTGAAACACCCCTATAGTCCAGCCTACCCAATGTAACTCCCTACCAACAAAAACAGTCTCATACACACCCAAAAATATATGTTGAGCTACTACATCATTGATGATCTGGCATCACAACGATATTAAAGCTCCTGCTTGCATCCCCCTCAAAAAAAAAAAAAATCAAAGTATTTCTTTCCAAACAACCCCAGCCTATTGGAATTAAAGGAATATGCCCATGGATTTTAATTTTTTTAAATATGATAGAGAAAATTTGTACAAACAAAGTGATACAAAAATTATGTTCATATCTTATTCTGTTTAGAAGTTATAACAATATAAAGAGTAGGAAAATATTCTTAAAAACACTTCGTACAGTATATAACCTTCAGTTTGGTGATGTCATCAAGGCAATTCCAGCACAGTTCTTATGTATTTCTTATAAATTTAATCACACTTTTTTTACATAATCGAACAACATTTTTGGTTCATTATAGAGATAGGGTGAAATATATAATTTACAAAAACATTTTGTTTTTTTCTTGGTGTACATTACATTTACAATGAAAAAAAACAAATCGTTTTTAAAGAAATACAACAGATGTTTGTTGAAATTGTCTCCAATCAGTCACTTTTGTCCAAATTCAAAATACTTCAAAATTTTGTATATTAACATAGTTTTTTCATCACTTTGTTTCTAAAAAATTTCTCTATCATATATGAAAAAATGAAAATCCATGGGAATATTCCTTTAACTAAGCCTGTCTCTGTGAGTGGTTGTTAATTTAAGTAGATTGGGGTTGTTAGGAATACACGTCAGCAGGTCAATGCCGTCAAAGCGGGGAGGGCTGGAACATTCAGCACCCCAATAAGTTGCAGACCTGTAGTAAAATTGATGCCATATTTTTGCTTTTCGTCATTGCAAATAAGGAAATTAATCAAACTGCTCCCCAGCAAATTCAGGTGTGAAATTGGACATTGTAGTGGCTCCTACTATTCACTTAATACTTTTAGAATGAAAATGATCTAATATGAAAAAAAAAATATATATATATTTTTTTGTTTACCATTTTGTTCTTATAATCATTTTCTTTCATATAAGAACACACTTACTTGATCACTGAACTGATCCATCAAAAGGGATGCTTAGAAGCAATTACTACAATACAAACTCTAGGTACCTTCAATACCCTTGACAGACAGTTTAAGTTTTGATATCCTTTAACACTATTCCAGAAATGAGTCATAATTGATAAACTATTGTGACATGAAATGTCTCAGAGTCAACTTACAAGACTTTTTTACTCTGAAGGATAAAGGCAAGGAAATAGAGTGTGAAGACAGGTAGCATATGCAGTGGCATATCTGCCAGATGTCAACAATTCTTAATGTATTAGTCCAGGGGTCAAGCATGTCCATCTCATATAAAAGAGGACTTCAAAAAAAGACAAAATGGTGAAGAAAGCATTCAAAAATCTTATTCTGTTAAGGAAATATTTAAAGGATTATTTCAGGGGTCAAGCAAATCCATCTTATATTAAAGAGGACTTCCAAAGGGACAAAATGGTGAAGAAAACATTCAAAAATCTTATTCTCTTAAGGAAATATCTAAAGGATTATTTCAGAGGTCAAGCAAATCCATCTTATATTAAAGAGGACTTCAAAAGAGACAAAATGGTGAAGAAAGCACTCAAAAATCTTATTCTGTTAAGAAAATATCTAAAGGATTATTTCAGGGGTCAAGCAAATCCATCTTATATTAAAGAGGACTTCAAAAGAGACAAAATGGTGAAGAAAACATTCATAAATCTTATTCTGTTAAGAAAATATCTAAAGGATTATTTCAGAGGTCAAGCAAGTCCATCTTATACTAAAGAGGACTTCAGAGGAGACAAAATGGTGAAGAAAGCATTCAAAAATCTTATTCTCTGAAGGAAATATTTAAAGGATTATTTCAGGGGTCAAGCAAATCCATCTTATACTAAAGAGGACTACAAAAGAGACAAAATGGTGAAGAAAGCATTCAAAAATCTTATTCCGTTAAGGAGATATTTAAGTTTAAAGTTTGGTATGATTTGTGTAGAAACGACTGAAATCAGACCAGTTGTGATGTCATAGCCTCAGATTCCAGTCTTTATTTATTCTATCATATTTTGTCCTGCGATTCTGTGGCTTTAAAACCATGGGATATGTCAAAAATGTTATAAAACTGAATCTAGGAAGGGTATTTATAATATACCACCTGAAGAAACTTTGAGGATGAATAAATTAAATAGTGAAAAAATAAATACTTTCTTTAAAATACATAAAGACTTTGAGGAATCTGAGGCTGTGATGTCACAACTAGTCTGATTTCAGTCGTTTCTACACAAATGATACCAACTTTAAACTTAAATATCTCCTTACTGAAATAAGAATTTTGAATGCTTTCTGTGCCATTTTGTTTTTCTTAAAGTCCTCTTTCATAAAAGATAAACATGTTCGACCCCTGAACTAATCCTTTAGACGACTAAAATGTAGTTTTTGTTTGACTGCACTTTCAGGAATATTCCCATGGATTTTTATATTTTTTCATACATGATAGAGAATTTTTTAGAAACCAACTATGTTAATATCTTGTTCTGTTTAGAACTTATGAAATTTTAAAGATTTTTCATTTTGGACAAAATGTAGTATATTGGCAGCATCTGTGATATCATAATAGGAATTTCATTTATAAAATCTTTAGTTTTTCTTTAACAATAACTTTTTTTTAATTGAAAATGTGATGTACCTGAAAAAAAGAAATGTTTTCTTGTCAATTATACATTTCACTATCTCTACAGTTAACCAAAATAAATTGTTTGATAATGTAAAAAATGTGATTAGATATATAACAAAATACATAAGAATTGTGCTGTAATGGTGCCTCTATGACATCATCAAGCTGAAGGTCATATACTGTTCCAGGACTTTTTAAAACAATTTTCTACTTTTTAAATTGTTATAACGTTTAAACGGAATAAGATATTAACATAGTTTTTTTTCACCTTTTTTTCTAAAATGTTTCTCTATTATATATGAGAAAACAAAATTCCATGGGAATATGAAATTTGGAGTAGAACAATCTTTCAATTTTGTAAACGTAGTTAGGTACATTGGGTATTTTATATCATTTTCTCAACAACTATGGTTAAATTTAGAGATGTCCAGAGCCATTTGAGAAACCAGTTGTGAAGCACTGGGGAATGAAGGCCAGAATCAAACCCGGGGCATTATAGGGGCGATCCACCTGCCCCCTGGGGGTCTGCCCTGCCACCCTAGGGGTCCCCTACCACCCTAGGGTCTGCTCTGCCACCCTGGGGTCTGCCCTTCCCCCTGGGGGTCCGCCCTGCCCCTCATGAGAAAACAACTTACATATTATTTTTCTAAAGATTTTTTTTAAACTTAATAATCTTAAATAAACTCATAAAATGAATATCTTACATGGATACAGAACACAGATTCATAGCATAGTAAGCAATTGTCCTGTTTGGCTCATGAATGGTCCTTATCAATCAGAATAGTATCATTCTGAGGTATGATTATAGCTAAAATCCCAGAGCTTCTTCACCATGGGATTGAGCCTTAAGGGGGCCCCAGAACTCCATGCCGAAAAGACGCAGTGCTTCGCGCGCGCATTAATGTGCCCTCAACAAGTCTAACACCCTGCTCCTTTTTAAATCAAGCTAGGGGTCTGACATTACTTTGTCAAGCTGATGTTATGACTGCTAGACCATGAAGGTCATTTGTAAACGTAAAAAGATTATTTAGCTTCCCAAGTGCAAAATGGGCATATTTCAACACTACACTTATCCTATTATGTCACCAGAGAACAATTTTGGCCATTAATCTGTACAACTCATGTCGAAACAAAACTTTTTATGCCATTATAATTGACAGTAATATAATTGACAGTTATACTAATTTTAAGCAAACACAGAATAATGGGGGGAGTGGGGAAATAGGGGTAAAGGAAGGGGGTTCATCCCATGCAGACAATTTTTACATACATTTTTCTAATCTGCTTTTTACTGACAAACACCACTCCTTTATGCAAAAGATCAATCATCGTTTATACCTGAGTGACGACATCCGCATGCCTACTCCTTGCACGATGCAGGTCGCAGTATTTCTGAGCTGGTTGCTCCGCAGCCTCTTTCAAATCTCGGTGACGGATTTTCTGAAGCTCCACCCTCCTTGCTTTTGCCGTCTTTGAAGCTACGGTACAGAGTGAAACATAACAGAACAATGAGTAACTTCTTACAGCAAAATATACCATCAATATGACCAGGCTAGCTGTCAAGTACAGGGACATTCCGAATAAGTCTGTGCAATCTCAGTGAAGATGCTTTTCTTGATTCCTTTTAATTACTTACTAAAATGAAACTTAATAAAGAACATGTGTTGAAGGGTCAAGTATTTCATTATGAGTGCATGAGGTGACCCTATAGGCACAAATCAGCTTGAGATGAGACTAAGATGCATCCTTGGTGAGATAAAGCACATGCACTATTCCTTGCAATCTCATAGGAAAGAAACACTTGAATGTCTGGTTTGAATTTAAGATAATGACTTATCTCCATAAATCAAATTATATTTCTGTCCACTGAGATAAGACTTTCCGAAAAAAAGGGTGACTCAAAATGATCTAGGTACACATGCAGAAAAGTGTAATTTTTAAGTAAACAAATGACTATGTGTTTCAATTACAATGTCAAAAGCAAAAATCAATTTGATATGGACATTTGGAAATATATATCATGATTGAAATGACTTGAAATCATTTGGTCATACACATGCTTTTCTCTGAAATAAATTTTTACCAGAGTTTCAAAGGAACCGAATTGATATTTAGCATAACAAGCAATCCCCAACACTTTGTAATCAACCATTTACACCTTCAGTGGTTGGTTAGACATAACAGTCATTTACCATGAATGAAGATAACGAAAAGTGACATTCCAGTATGTCCTCCAAAGGACTTCCCTTACAGAAATTTTAGCTACAGAAATTTTAGCTAGTATTTAGATCAAATACTAGCTTGCACAACCTAACATTAGCTTGCACAAGCTAGCATAAAATATTTGTTAGCTTGTGCAAGCTTGCAAAAGTTTTGCTAGCTTGTGCAAGCTAATGTTAGCTTGCGCAAGCTTGCAAACAGTTTTGCTAGCTTGTGCAAGCTTGTAGATAGTTTTGGCTAGCTTTCACAAGCTAATTTGTTCCAAATACTAGCTTGCAGCACCGTTACTATATCTGTAAGGGAACTGGGGAAAATGCCTTGTCTGGTCCGAGAAGACCTAAAACCCACGCTTGGACTACAGGAATGAAAAGTCCAAACTGACCCAGTCACACCACCATTTTTCTAATCGAGGACAAAAAAATGTTCAAATACAAACAAACAAATTGTAACTTGTTACTTTTTGTTACTACTTAAATGATTTCAAAACATTTTTCCCATCTTTCTGTAGTTAATTGTTTGGTTTCGTAGCATTCAATAATGCAATCTTATTATTGCAAAGAAACAATATAATATGTGTACAATGTTTCATATAGTTTTCATACATGTATTATAAAGCTGCAGTACTGAGCCATTGGATATGTTTCCTCTAAAAGTCCGGGAGCAGCTGAACAAAATTGAAGCCAACAACAACAAAGAGTACGCTTGTGCTGATGAAGAAACTATATTTAGGCAGGGATAAATATTTTGCTTTGAACATTTAAAAGTTCTACAGACATCTAATTGAAGAACCTCTTAGAAAAAGTAATACATTCAGGTGGAGCAATCTGAATTTTGAAATGTAATTATGTCTTCTAGTTTATAGGTAATTATATGGCTGCATGATCAAAGTTTGAGAAATTTTCTTAGACAAGTCAAAATCTATAAGCATTTCTTTAAATTTCTTTCTAAACTTCAGTCACCTTTTTTCCAATCTCATCAAAAAATATACAGCATCTGGCTTGTAATATTCCTCACAGGAAACTTTTGTTTGGACTTTCTAGAATTTCTAGACAAAATTTTCAACACATAACTAATACGTTTGTACATAACATAAAAAGGATATACTTGAGCAATATGCTGTAAAAACATATTCAGGGATGTAAGTAGTTAATGAAACAAAATCCTGAAATTTTCAAACATGAATGTTTGTTTGTTTGTTTGATGAGGGCTTAATGGCACCATGGCAACAAGGGTCAAATTGTGCCTGAGAGGTTAGATCATTCTAGAGGTAGGAAGGAAAGAAAACAAAAACCAGAAAGCTGGGGTCGAGAGACGAGGTGCATGGGTGAAAAAACAAAGTAGAGAGAGGAGGGTGGGAGAGAAGGAATAAATAAGATTGTAGAGGGAAGCATGATGAAGGAAGGAGATAATTTCATCCAGAGGGTTTTTCTGGAAGAACTCAGCAATTGAGTTGTGGGGAGCGAGGGGAGCAAGGAGATTGTGATGGACTGTGAGGGTGCAATGGCAATTGTTGCAGAGGGGTTGGGGGCGCCAATAAGAAGGTGGGAGTGAGTGAGGTGGGTGTGACCTATTCTAAGACGGGTAATATGAACATTGTTGACATGAGAGAGTTTGTGGATGATGGGTTTTTGGAATGGTGGGCTGGATGACATAAAATGCACATGCATCCCATCCAAAAATTGAGCAAAAATCACTATTCAAATACCCCAAAATCTGGAATTCTGCTAAAATTTGTAACTACTGATGTTTGATTGTGGGGTACAATAATTATGATCTTTAACATTCATGTTTATTTCTAGTGTATCCACTTGCATCTATATTAGTTTGTTTGTTTGTTTGATGAGGGCTTAAGTCTTCTGTTGTTCTGTTAAGCCTTACACATATTTTGTTAGATTTTTTGTTTACAAAAAAAATAACAAAATATATATATATATATAAAAATAAATACATAAATAATTGAATTGAATAAAATATAAAATAAATACAAAAATCCAAATAACATAAAAAGAGTTTGAGCAATGAACTGAAGGTAATGTCAGAGAGGTAAAAATATTCAAACTTGAAAAAGTGAATACAGAGAATGGCTAATTTGAGGGGTGTATTGGCATAAGAAGAACTTGGAAGAGTCAGTGAGCGAAGTGGAAAGCTTTCCATGGGCAAGGGGTGGAAGGTGAGGGGAAGGAGGGGTTAAGACAATATTGCTGTAGATGATACATGAGATTCAAATAAAATAAGGATAGCTTAGAAAATACTATACATAATATGTTTTATGGAACTTAAAAATTTGAAGTCTACAATTTGAGAAGATTATGAGAGAAAGCTGACGATGATGACCATTAAAGAAAACAAAAAGATTAAAATTCATAGGACAAAGTGAAACTCACCCTCTTTGTGGTTATATCCTTTGGATGTTAAATTAAACTGTACAAGAGTTCCAACGACTGCAATAAAAGGCCACAATCCAAACACAAGCCAGGAATACCAGCAGAGCGCCACCGAATCCTGTAATCTAAATAAGTCGTACACATATTGCACCATGCGAAACAGTTCTAAAAAATAGTCTGAACAGGAAGTCACTATTGCACCGCCGATAAAACTTGTCGCGAGAATTACGCACTGTTTTTGGAATTTTAACGTCAGCAGTGCAAAAAGAACACCAAGCCCAAATAAAACTAGGATTGGAATTATTAGTTCTGTGATAGAAACAAACTGTTCAAGTATAATCAGAATTGCAATTGTGAGAAACAGCCCCACATGAATGCCGGTAAGGAACAGTCCAACAACTTCTATGAGCATTGTGAGGATCCCGCACAAAAGACCAATTCCCAAAGCGATGGCAGCATTGATCGGACGGTCTAATGTACTTTCTTCTTCGCAAATCATATAGACGAGGACTGAGGCCATGATGAAGCCCACAAGGAACATAACAGCTTTGAAACATCGATACCCTGAAACAAGAAAAAACAAGAAAAAAAAAAGAAACTTTTAGGTGCAATTCTTGTGATCATACATGTCTGAATACACAGGGAGAGATAGGTAATTACAGAAAGAATGAATGCATCACCAAATTATGGCAATCCCAGTGATACTGACTATGAGAACACCAGCTCTCCAACCTTGATTCTACCAACAAATCCCTGCTTAATTTTCATCTCCAAATCACCACCCTATCCTCAATAAGGTTCATCAAGTTCCATCAATCTTGCCTTCTTACTCTTGAGTTCACCTTCCCCTCCCCCTCCACCCCAGGCCACTCCACTCAAATACCACTACCTTAGAACTACTGTATGATCCATTTAGTTTCAGACTTTACATTGGTAGTACTCCCTCTGACCACCTTCTGTCCAACAGTCCTACCCACCTACAACCATAAACAGTACCCTAGCTTTGCTGTTTTAGAGGGGCAGCCCCCACCCTCCCCACATCCTTTTGGTCCACCCTGCTCCTCATCAGAAAAAAGTTTTAAAAAAAAAAATCAATTAAAAATTCTTTAAAAACTTATCAGTGACAAAGCTAAAATCCAGAGCTTCACCAAGGGTTTAATCTTTTAAGGGGGCCCTTTATCCCACACTAAAAACGCTTTGCATGCATTAATGTGCGCCTCAACAAATCTAGCACCCTTGTGTTAAATCCACCTACCTCCCTCCATTACACTCATCTATTTCATCTTTTTCTCATAAATTTAACCTTCTATCATCTTTTTCATCTATGACCTCTCCCTTGCTCCATTTGAAAAATTATTTTCTCCGGTGACTTCCACATTGTTCATTTCTCAATTCAATATCAAATGCAAACATGTATCTCAACACATCCTCTAATAGAGGGATTTCATCACATGACTCTTAACTCAACTGGACTCCATTTTACAGGGCAGTGTCGTTGTTGCGTTTTACACGCATCTTCATACTACGTGCTAACCTACCAGAACCACCAGTTCAGCGAATTTTACTGATTGCAGTTTTTTGCTCGCTTCTGATTTTTCTTCATATTTTCCTTAAGTAAGTTATATTTAAATCGGGTATACGAAGAGTAACTTTAACATTAATGCCATCTGATTGTTTGTTATACTCAGACAAAGCCTACATACCTGATATAAAGTGCTCACTGCAAAATAGAGTGCTCGCTGCAAATCCTAGTATGTGAGGCCTACCATAAGTTGAAAGCTGTTGCGTCGTACAGCAGAAACCCACTTTGAAAGTCGATCAGGATCAGATGGAAATCGAGAAAATGTCTTTTTATTTCCCTGCACACATCTATTAGTGTAACCAATGGCACAGCAAGATTCCGGCATATTGATTTTACAAAAATAATCTTATATAACAACATGCAAACGTATGTAAGTCTAATTAAGTGTACAGCAGACGACAGGGTTTGACCAACACAATGGCGATGTAAACAAAGTCACATGACCTGATGACATCAGATAAAACACCCTAATAGGTATTTATACATCAATCAATGCCTCTAAAAAGTGTTTAAACATCAATCAATCCTTTACAGGACAAACATTGAAAATTCTTTGAACCAGGATAAGGATGGCTATTAAACCTTTCTATGCCTTCGCACCAACTTCACTGATAATCAGCTTAAAACAGAATTTCATCAGATAAATCTCTTTATAACTTATTTAGTATCTCCTTTATAAAAACTTGAGGCTGCATGCTTGAAGCTTGTCAAAAGCCATGATACAATCTTGCAGGAGATTTTAATGTACATTTACTTTATGTCTAGCTTGTTGACCAAGTTTCAAACAAGCTCATACTTGTTTCGCAAGCTCATACTTGTTTCGCAAGCTTATTAAAACTTTGATTTCTCTTCAAGCTTATAGACATGCTCTCTTCATTCCTAAAAGCTTAAGAGACACATAGCATTTTTCACACTAGGTATTAATTTTTTAGGAGAAATTATTGGTTTGATCGAGTAATCTGTGCTGAGATTTACATGTCATGTGCTAAAGCAATAAGGGTGTTTCAGCTGATGTCAACAGGTCACATGACTTTGTTTACATCGCCATTTTGTCGATCAAAAACACTGTCCTCTGCTGTACATTTAATTAGACTAACATATGTTGGCATGTTGTTAAATAAGATTTTTTTTGTAAGATTATTATGCCGGAACCTTGCTGTGCCGTTGATTGCACTAATAGATGTGTGCGGAAGAATAAAAAGACATTTTCTTGATTTGCATCTGATCCTGATCAATGTACAAGGTGGGTTTCTGCTGTGTGACGTGACGGCTTACAATATACGGCTCATATGATTTGTAGCAAGCACTTGTAGGCTTTGTCTGAGTATAACGAACAATCAGCTGGCGTTAACTTTAAAGTAACTCTTCCTATACCCGGTGAGTTTATAAAACTTAAGGAAAATATTAAGTAAAATTGGAAGCGAACAAAAAATTGCAAGTAGTAAAATTCGCTGAATTGGTACTGGTAGGTTAGCATATAGTATGTTTGTTGTACGTGTGATGTGACTGAGCTGTGTGAAGACGTGTGAAATGCAACAACGACGCTGTCCTGCAAACTGGAATCCAGTTGAGTTCTATAAGAAATATTCCCATGTAATATTGTTAAGGGGGAATTCTGATAAAAGAGGGGGATCCCTCTATCTATCTGTCTCACTAATGTGAACACTAGCTGACACATACCTCACCAAACGAGTTCTCATTGATCCAAAATCAAAACACTGTAGGTAAAACTTTTGACCATAAGTACTTGAAACAGAACTGAAAACATTGGTAATTAAAATTGACCTGTCCATTTGGTCATTTTGATGTAGAGTGAATCATTTTTGTTTCTGATTAATTTGTTCTTAATTGATCAGGATCATTGTTAGTAACACACCTTTTAAGAAAAAATTTGGATCCTCAAAAAAGTTGGCTACCACGGTAAACTGTATATGACCCCTTATAAACTTTTAGCATGCTTTTAGCGTATGTGATCTTGAGGTAATTTACCAAGGAGTTGTGACTGGGAATTAGCTTACTGCAAGCTGTTTTGTTATTACCGCTTCGTAAATGTTGTACTAAGTAATTATGCACCTATCAATTGTATGATGCAATTTCCGAAACCAGGATGTCCGTCAATGTTCATGGGTGCGTCATACATTCATACTCATTGACGCACCCCTGGGTAGTATTTTTCACTAACAATTGCCTACTTTTGACACACCTGAAAATGATTTTCTGACGGACATATTGGTAAAAGTGACT
The DNA here is from genome assembly GCA_020152595.1 of Chiridota heheva. Taxonomy (NCBI): domain Eukaryota; kingdom Metazoa; phylum Echinodermata; class Holothuroidea; order Apodida; family Chiridotidae; genus Chiridota; species Chiridota heheva. The sequence goes on from JAIGNY010000634.1 coordinate 2,045,881, forward strand.
GACAATGACTGTCCTTGTGACGCACCTGACAAGAATTTATAACAATATTGATTACAAAAAATAGTTGAAATTTCACCAAAATTGTGGCCGATTTTGCGAAATTTCATGAAGGTTTTAACAACGTTTGACGAGAAGCTCTGTTAAATATTTAAAACTTTTTGTGTGTATTTCTCACAATAAAATGCACAAAAATATTATTTATGAATGTTAAAATAATCTTTTAGAAATTCTATCATTTATAATATTTATAACGTGCATTTTTTTTTTCCTTTTTAGAATGCCGACCAATAGTTACATGTATTACCTCTCGTCTGTGTATCTGATTGAGGTCATGGCCTGTTCATTGCCATAAGGTGCAGTTTAATGTATACAGTAGGTATTGGGATTGACACAATTGTTGTTTGATATAGGTTTTATCACAACTGATTAAAGCAACATTGACGCACATATCCCGAGGGTCGGAGGGTGCGTTATACAATTAATAGGTGCATTAGACAATTTCTGTGTACTAAACTACTCATTAATGTTATACTGTACAGTATGTGATACTGTATATACATGAATGACTTCCAAACTTGGGAAAGAAATTTCATCTAATGTGATATTCATTAATGTTCCTTTCATAATGACTTGCTAATCAATTGAAAATCACTGAACAGGAAATTGCATGCATCATGTTTCAATATGTGCCATGACACACCTGCCAAGATACATATTAAATTCAAATAGACAAAATAATTGTATTAGGTTTCTCAACACCTGCAGAACAAAGCCTGATGTCCTCATGATTTTGTATATTTGAAACCAAAATAAATCTGACAAACAAGCTCATCAATAAAGTTATGAAACAAAAATATGACTGTGCAAGGTCATATGCAGTGCTGTATGGTGAATACAAAAGCTGTATTGTCCTTATTAAAGGTTTTTTATGGAAAAGTAGAGGGCAACAGGAGTTACATGTACAGTGGAATGAAAAGATTAACCTATGCCACAAGCCAACTAATTAACAAACAGTAGAATTTGGGATAAAGTAAAATATCCATGGTAAAACAATTTCATCAAAATTGGATAAAAATTGATTATTTTAAAGCTTTTTGCTTGCTTAGGGTTGACCACTGAGCTTATCCTGTGTACAATTCTTATTAACCATTGTGAAGCAGATCTTCCTTTTGAACCATACCCTTAAAGAAATTTTAGCTTGCAGCATGCTTGCGACAAACTAACAATTTTTAGCTTGCTCAAGCGTGCGGCAAGCTTGCGCAAGCGTGTTCCAAATACTAGCTTGCTGCAAGCTTGCACAAGCTAAAAATTTTAGCTTGTCGCGAGCGTGCTGCAAGCTTGCTGCAAGCTTATATTTCTGTAAAGGTAAATACATTGAAAAGAACACCAGGTTGCGTGTACTTAATTCAACCAAAGTTTGGTAACCAAAGCAACAATCAATGTGAAAAATATCTTACTTTTAATAATGATGACTCAACAGTCTGGGCAATAATATTTATCTCAAAATCTGCAAGTATTTAAGCCAGAAAATGACCTTTATACATTCTTTGGAACCTCAGTAAGTATTTAGATAAATCCCAAATTGAGCCACAGGGTATAACAAAACCTCTAAAATCCCCTCTTCCAGCACTGCTTAAAAACAATTTATAGATTATAATTTGCTTGTTTTTGTAAAATATTTTAAAATGGCTTTGTAGCTCTACACCTTTTCATGCCCTATCTCTAGGGTACACTAAATTACTGAGTCAAAGGGTCAGTGACCTCGGACAAAAGAGAGGTAAGAAATAATTCTTATAAAACCACTTTTCCACAACAGCTATTATTATTACCCTGAAGAAACAATTAAAAAAAAAAAACTATTGAAAATACCTTTTGAAATTAGCTGTTTGAAAATGATACTGTATCAAAATTTCCTGTATTTAAATTGATGAAATGACAAGATCATTGTATATATAATCATAGCAGTTAATTAATACTAAATTGTTTCAGACCTGTGGTCGGGTCTGAAGCCCTCTTGTACTACTGTATATGTGGTAGTGACACCCAAAAAGTTTCCTTAAAAAAAAAGCATCAAAATCCAAGGGGAACAACAGGTGAAATAAATCACCCATTACAACAACAACAACAAATATAAAAAAATTAGTGGACAATCAGAACCCCTCCCCCACAACACACCTGCTAAACCAAGGTTTCTTGATTACATTTTTTGAAGGGCCATCACTTTACAACAGCTTCAGGACATGGGCCAATCATGTGGCAAAGTTGTGTGACAAACAAAACCCGTCAAAATAATCCCTGAATACAAACAAGTTGGTAGCTTGTGCGATTAGAAGGGTGTACTCCAAAGGTCTGGATGTTGGCGGTTCATTTATCTATCTTCCTTTGACAAGCCGCGGGCCCAATTTATAGCGGAACTACAGATAACATTTTATTTGATAAGCCGCGATGTTTTAGTGAGCTGATCTGCTTAGGAAAAACCCCAAAAATAAATTAGTATTTTGTGATTTTTACTGATCTCATTCAGATTGCTCTTACATACGATGCACTGTATTGCATTATATAATGACTATTGTTCGCGGGCCTGGTTGGATTGTCTGGCAGGCCAGATTTAACTCGCGGGCCGCCTATTAAGAATCACCATGCTAAACAATTTAGAAATCCATGTGCAATATGCACACACTCGGAGAATTAAACCTATCACACACAAAAAAATGGGGGTAATTTAAATTTGAGGTGGCCTGCAGGTCTGTTACTTAACACTACCAGACAGGCAAGTACAAAAAATAAATTTTCAGACCTGAAAAGTTTCCAAATTTGTTAAATGCTTATCAATCTTTTTTATGGCTGCATCAAAACTCCCAAGAATTCTAAAAATACTTTTTATAAACCTTACAACCAATAACGCTGCTCGAAATTCCAATAACAGAAGTATTTAAGTATCAGATATGAGACCATGGTTTGTAAAAATCCATATAAATTCGCAACAGTGGCCTTACTTCTTATGAGTGTTCCTTTAACAGAATTTACTTTAGTATGGAAAACAGACACTGCAAGATCTCCGAAGTACCTCTAATTAATAGCTCCTTGCTTTAATTGATCACCACCCCATGTGCAAGTCCAACAGCTGAGCCTAGTTTCCACATGATTCAGTGTCTAAATATAACCCAACCAAACAGACAAAGAGTCCATGTTGAGGAAATTACTGTAGCTCTAACCAGTTGTCCCTACAGGTTTTCTATGGAATGAGTTTTGTTGCAATTTTGCTAATGAAGCAGAGTAATATGATGCATTGACACTTTCCTGGTAGAGTTTGTCAATTATTCTTTGATTCAATCAGAGGGCTGAGAGATTGGTGAGGCTACTGGGGTTCAATTTCTGATATCTAACACAAGAAAACGTATATCTCAGGTAAATTAACACACAGTGTAAGAACTTTTGTTCGATGGATGAACTTCACTGATAAACTCGGTCCACTAAGTCATAATTCATATCATGCAGGTTCAAATAAGATCAATTGGCATGACAAATTTTGAGACAAAGTATAGTCAATATTACTCTCTTACCAATATTGAATATTGATATCCAAATACCAATATTAATATCCAAAATATTTAAATCCAAATACCAGGAATACCAATATTGATATCCAAATACCAAGAATACCAATATTGATATCCAAATACCAATAATGATATCCAAATACCAATTGATATCCAAAACCAATATTGATATCCAAATACCAATATTGATATCCAAATACCAATATTGATATCCACATACCAATATTGATATCCAAATACCAATATTGATATCCACATACCAATATTGATATCCACATACCAATATTAATATCCAAATACCAATATTGATATCCACATACCAATATTGATATCCACATACCAATATTAATATCCAAATACCAATATTGCTATCCACATACCAATATTGATATCCACATACCAATATTGATATCCAAATACCAAATTGATATCCACATACCAATATTGATATCCACATACCAATATCAATATCCAAATACCAATATTGATATCCACATACCAATATTGATATCCAAAATATCAATATCGCTATCCAAATATCATCAATATTCATCTTCAAATTTCATTTTGTTGATATATTCTTATATACTTAAAACAAAATTTCACCTTTTTATGAAATGCTATTTACTGAAGGTTACAGAACATATCCTAAATACATCATTAACATATAAATAGGTACCCATAATGGACAATACACTCCTTCAACTTTTATTACCTTTAGCTTTATCATTAATTCACAATAACCACAAAACAATTTGTATCATAACCACACCGATACCATATTTACAATCGTCCAACCATTACAAACGCATCCAAGAATCACATACTTCAAAAACATTTGTTTTGCTCTTGAAGTGATACTTATACTGGGAAAACAATCTTATTGACAGTCTTTGATCTTTGTTTATGATATTTAAAGAATGGATGTGTTAGGAAACCATTTCCTATCAAATATTGACACATGGCACATGATATTATAGAATGGGATGTCAAGTGGAGTTCCTGGTATTTCTTCTACAAGGTTGTGGTTATCCTTAAGGATCTCCACAGTACAGGTAAACTTCCTTTGCCCCAATCTTTCGTTTTGCATAAATTTATTGAATATTTTGCATTCATAATTTGTGTCAGTGATTAATGTGCAGATTAGTGCTTATGAATAAAAGTCAGGGAATTTAGCAGAGAGGGGTGTTCCACCCTGCCCCTTATTTACATTTTAAGTACCACTACATGTAACTAAACCTGCCCTCAAAGTGCCTTGTACATGATGCTTTATACATGTAAATGCCCCTTTTGGTCAGTGACACCCTACCCCTTTTTGGATCAAACTAGGTTTCTTTTTAGGGCCTGAAATATCGAGTGATATAATCAGGCTGCCATTTTGTGATATTTCCCATTAATCATCGCCTTTTTAAGTTTAATACATTAAATAATCCAAGTTTGACAAGGTTCTAGAGAATAGAGTCAAGTACAGTAAAGAAGATTGCGTATAAATCATAATTTCAGGAACAATGTGAGAATATATTACACATGCAATTTGCATCTGCAACATGACTTAATCTTTTAAAATCACCTTAACTGGCACGAAAGTTGATCATTCAATCCCAAGTAATGTCAGACTGTAGAACACAAAATGTATAGTAATAAAAACCATCTGCTCCAGTGCTCCACTATAACAATTTTTCTGGTCAGCAGAAAGTAATGACCATGAATCTGACCTTATGGTTCATGTATGTGCATAGCATTTTGAAGGTTGTGAACTATGGGGCCATCGAATTTAGGGGACCAAAAATTCAATAATATATGATATATTTTGAGGGGGAACTACTGCAGTACTCTAGCATTCATTTTCAATTTTATGGACAGTAATAAGTGTTACTGATTTAAAATATGAAATGGTTAATTAGTAGTGCTGTCATGACATGGCTCTATTACGTGTTGATTATTGTGGGGAAAAATATCCCAAAATATCTAGTATCGCAAACATTTTCAAGAAAACTGCCTTAAGACACAAATTGTTAACATCACTAACGTTATATAATCATGGAGTTACAATGATATGATGAACGCAAGAAAAAATTATTTGCAGATCTAGCAGAGGACATGATCGCGTGACTATTATGTTCAACACGCATCAAGCACGTGTTTGGTATTTCAGCCAACGTGACCATGAATCATCGAAGTGAAAGCCTGAGTGGCACATTCGAGACCAATTTTTCGTACTTTTTGCCAACTTACATCAGCGTGTGCCAGTTAATTACTTGTTTTTATGTTTCACGATTATTTTGCACGTTTTTAATGGCCTACACTTGACTTTTAGATTAAGTACCATAACGTTAAATTGTAATGTAGGAAGTAGCCAGACTAGTTGCGTGAAAATTTCTTAGTTAAGTATTAATTTTTGGTATCGCAATATGTCGCGAAGGGCATAATTCGTGTCGTGGGAAAAAGATATCATGATATCGCGATAATCGATATGTCATGACAGCACTATTCATTAGTATACAGCAGTACAGCTACATGTACAGTACATGTAGTCTTGAATTACACATTTAGTTTTTAAGTTCATTGAAATATTAATGTCCTGCAAATTCCTAAATTAAATGTATCCTTTGTAAAAATGTGCACTTTTCTAAATGTTTGTAAGAACACACTGGGTTCCCCAAAAATGTCTAACCACAAACATTAATTGAATTTTCATAAAGAGCTTTTTCCCTCCAACCTGCCTCAAATCTTCCCTGAAATCCCAAGCGCACAAACAAAACTCAAAGTCTGCTATAAATTAACACATACTATTGAGTACAATTCAATAAGAAGGAAAATGTATTTTTCACAGATGGAAATCTAACATACTGTACATGTATCACCTCCACACTTATAACAAATTACATCACTGATGACAGCTTTATTTAATCTAAATTAGTTACAGGTTTTCTGTTCTTTTAAAGGATTAGTTCAGGGGTCAAGTATGTTATCTTCTTTTAAAGGATTAGTTCAGGGGTCAAGTATGTTATCTTCTTTGATAGAGGACTTCAAAAGAAACAAAATGGTGAAAAAAACATTCAAAAAACTTTTTCCATTAAGGAGAAATTCAGGTTTAAAGTTTGGTACCATTTCTGTAGAAATGACTGAAATCAGACTAGTTGTGATGTCACAGCCTCAGATTCCTCAGTCTTTATGTATTTTAAAGAGAGTTTATTTAATTTGTTCACTATTTGAATTATTTTCCCTCAAACTTTCTTCAGGTGGTGGTATATTATAAATACCCTTTATAGATTCAGCTTTACTACTTTTTTGACATATCCCATGGTTTTTAAGCCACAAAATCGCAGGACAAAATATGATAGACAACATAAAGACTTTGAGGAATCTGAGGCTATGACATCACAACTAGTCTGATTTTAGTCGTTTCTACACAAATGATACCAAACATTAAACTTAGATATCTCCTTCACGGAATGACATTTTTGAAAGCTTTCTGCACTATTTTGTTTCTTTTGAAGTCCTCTTGCATATAAGATAAACATGCTTGACCACTGAACTAATCCTTTAATTTCAAGTTTTTTAGAGCTACAGTACATGTACTGTGATCAGGAAGTTGCTACTGTATTTCTATAATAGCACTGCCCTGCTATAATACACATGTTACACCACTAATTAGAATTCTTCAAAATATGAAAGCATAAAATATTCCTAATTTCAAAGCTGATCATAAAATGATGTGCTTCATGCATATTATAACACATATCATAATACTGTACATCGAACGTGCATATAAACCATTAAGTGTCTGTATTGATTTTTTTTCTCCCCTAATAGTAAGTCTGGTAATTCTCTTAGGTAATTCATTGAAATGTTTCCTTTCAAAGTACCAAATAGCTTTAGCACAACAGTCAGAAATCTCTTTTGGCTTTCTTCCCAGCTAACAACCTTCTCAAGGCACAATGGAGATCTTCAGCCCTGATATGATTTTAACATTGTAGGATTACAGTAGGACGTCCATTGTGCATTATAATCAAGTTCTGTCCAAAAGCAGCTATACAGTACAAGTACATGTATGTAAGTTCCAATGCTTAAGAGTAAGGATAGTGTGTTAGTGAAAGCAAGTCAACAACACTGTAGGCTATTAAAAATTTTAATTGGCAAGAAACAGTATTACTGTATAATTATTGTTACAGTACGAATTCGGGGAGTTATTATTTTATGACATTTCCTGACGGTTCACTTTTAGAGCGAAGATGCTAAGAATAGCTTACTCACATGTACATTTCATTCAGACTGTCAAAATGATTAGCATACAAATAATGAAATATATTTTTGTTTGAAAATAATCAAATTTGTGGTTCTTTTTTACTGAAATTTAAGTAGAAATTACAGGATATTTGTTTATTACATATTTTCTCAAATACTCAATTGGGAAATAAAAACAAATGAGATCAAAATACCCATACCTCTTTAAAATCATATATTCAGTTTAAAAAGAAAAACAGAAAAAGAGGAAAGTGAAAGATGAAATGGGAATATCATTTTTGTTTCATACTGTACAAAAACAAAGTGTACTAACATAGCCATAAATATTTTGATTTTTAATTGTCTATCATAACTCGTTAACAATCCTGAATGTTATGAAGAATGAATTTTCCCATTAAACATATTCTTGTAAGTTCTGTATGTTTTTAAAAGCAAATAGTCAAAGCTGTCTGAGGCTGAGAGTCCTACCTCCCAATATCCTTCAATGCATACAAGCATTTAAACCCAATTCAGTAAATCAACTGAGTTACATTGAACCACTTCAGCTTAAAGCAAGTTGACTGTTTACACCTTTTCCTGGACTAGTGGCTGCAGAGAAAGGCATGCTAATTGCCAAAATTCCTTTACTTCTGTTAACAAAACCATCATGTCCTTTTCAAAGGAGGGATTTAGGGACATGTATATAGCACACTAAGAAATAAACCTTCCAAAACAGGGTTAAGAAAGGATTAGTTCAGTGGTCCAGCATGTCCATCTTATATAAAAGAGGACTTCAAAAGAAACAAAATGGTAAAAAAAGCATTGCAAAATCTTATTCGGTTAAAGGATTAGTTCAGTGGTCAAGCATGTCCATCTTATATGAAAGAGGACTTCAAAAGAAACAAAATGGTGAAGAAAGCATTGCAAAATCTTATTCCGTTAAGGAGATATTCAAGTTTAAAGTTTGGTATCATTTCTGTAAAAATGAAATCATATAAATTAAACTTGCTTGACCACTGTACTAATCATAGGGAAGAAAGCAACTTGTCATGTTTTGGTTCATTTGAGTCTGGAAGTTGTTCCCACAAAACCAAGAAATGTGAAGGTCTCAAGAAATGTGTGAATTTATCAAATCAAGATGTTTTTCTTCCTATCCAATATATACATATAACTATGAAGGATTCATATTCAAAAGCCGTTTTCAACACTACGAGGACTTATTATTATATGAACATATAATAAGTCCTCTTAGCATTGGAAATGGCTTTTGAATATGAATCCTTCAAAGTTATCGATCAAGACGCTGGCCAAATTAGAGACTTGACTTCGTCAGTCACCTACAGAAGTATTACAGCATGTATATGTACAATACAGCATGTACAGTATATGTACAATAAATGAAAGCACTGTATATCGCTAACACCTCAGGAATTATATGATTAGTGTACATGAAGACAAGCTGACACAGTACTGTACTGTACAACAACTCTCCACCAAATTGTCAACTTACCATAGGGGCTCAACTTACTATAGGGGCAAGGGGGAACACTATTGGTATTTCCCCAAAAATTTGCTAATCATTTTTCTTTTTTGGAATAAAGAATACAAACATGCTTAACCCTTATTCTACCATGCGGCGATAATATCGCCATTTTGAAACTACCTTTTTCCAAAAAAAAACCCGGGACCTTACCAAAAATATATAAGGGAGCAAATAGTTTAATTGCAAAGATATCGGAAAGATCTTTCATAAAATTTTATTTTTGGGGGGGTCTATACTTACTTTTTTTGGCAAATTTTGTCCAAACATTCAGAAATTTCACTTTTTGTTTAAAATGTCCCAAAAAAAAGCAAATGCTTGAAAAATTTACAAAAATTGATTAGAAAATAAATTTAGATATTTTCTTTTTATATATAATATGTAGACAAGTAATTTTGTCCAAATCTAATCACATTTTGTTCATACCTGGTCATTATCTTTAAATTATTTGTAAAATATGTCAAATTTTGAAATGATTTTTGGTAATTTTTTTACCGTTTTCATTAAAAAATCATGTGATCCACCCCTATATTGTAATGAAAAGTTTTAAAGACCATTCTGTAGCAAAAACAACATGCTTTCACATGGATTGCTGAAATAAAAGACATACCCCCTTGATAGTTGCTAAAACGTTTTATCTACTCAAGTTATTTTTACATTTTTTTGACATTTACATTGAGACGACAGAAGAAAGTGTACCCGAATCTTGTTTAAAAGTGAAACTGAGGATTAGGAAATGTCAGAAGGTTATCACCAGTAATGGAGTTTTTTTAGTATCTGGACCCAACCCAGAAGAGGCCTAAAGATAATCAGAACCAGGTGAAATGATTTTTTCAAATTTCTAAAATCGCAAGGCATTTTTCAAACTTCATGCTTACTAACGTAACTCCTTAGGCTTAAAGTTAGGCATAGCTAATGTTAGTTCCGATCCGTCAAAATTAAGCAAAACCAGTGTAATTTAGCTGGGATTATTTACTTGTAAGGATTATAAACAAGTAAATAGGTCACTAAAATCTGATGTGATTAACATGAGTTGTCTTTATTATAGTAATTTTAGATGAAACTTTACAGATCAATCTTTAATTTGTAGTGCAACAGTGCCCATATACCTACTGTATTTCGCGAATTCTCGTTTCCATGTTGTGAGGTTGTGGTGCAGTGGAGTAGGAATAAAATTTTAAGGGAAAGGGTCCCATGTTGTTGGAAAGAGACACATGTTGGGACAAGAGACCAATGGTGTGGGGGCCAAGCTGTCCCATGTAGGGGGAAATTATTTTCTTTGAAGCCATTTGGATCCTGGAAGAGGGCCATATTTTTTTTTTTTTTGAGAGGGATGGCATTCATTACCACTGGTCCCTCCTCCCAATATAAATAGGCCAGAATCCCCACCCCACCCCCAACTCCTGTATTTCCTTGGAAACAGTTGAAATTGTATTTCTCTGAAGATTTTCTTGTATTTGGACAAATTTGTTGACATTTCATATGCAGTACCAATTGTCACTGAGGGATACCAAGTTTGGCAACGTCAACATAATTACTGATGCTTAGAACTATTTTTGAGTACTTTTTTACCAAAAATTCCTACAGGAATCAACAAATAAGTTTTTACAAGACTTTCAGTATATCCTGAATAAAGATAAGTATTTTCAAAGCTTCCAATGGCTAAAATTGGCTCTTAAACTTAAAAATTTCAAGCCTGTGCATAATAAATGAGGTAAATTAGCTAATTTGCATATCATTTGCCTACCATTTTTTTATTGAAATATTGGTGTAAACGTTTCCTTTTTATATTATATTAGCTTTGTGCATCATAGAAAAGAACAATGAATGTTTATAGGAAAGTACAGTGTCCAAATCTCCTACCAGATAGATTATTGGCAAAATCAGAGGTCAATTTTTAGGTCAAAAAAGTCAACAAATTAAAATTGACTTATGAATTTATTTCATGCTCTAAAAAAATCAAAAGTACTATCAAATAAAAGGTCCTTCTTTCAACAATTCATCAATTCTATCAATATTTTTTTCTTCTCATTAGCCATAAGAAAGCAGAATATTACAAAGATAACAGTTTTAGGAAATCTAACAATCTGAATTAATGACCTTTATTTGCATAAATTTGCATAAATCACCAGAGAATTATGCAAACTGACGTAAAGTTCAGAGTCTTAGCTTTCATATAAGATAAACTTATTACACTAGAAAATGAAGATAAATTATTGAAAAAGCATCCTTTCCAAAAAGTTCCCTAAAATAACACTTGTAATCTCACTTGTAATAATCAAATATATTTTCCCCTCCAATTAGAAACTCTTACAATTGCCAATGCCCCCTCCCCCACAAACTGTCCCCATTTAGGGACACTACTTATTATATGAATAACTGCTACAATGAATATTGTTCAGATTTTTAATTTTTTTAACTTTGAAAAATGAAATGTGAAGTCAGCCAAATTGGAAAAATTCATGAGGGATACTCCTAAATCCTTGAACTGTTTCATAAAACCTAAAACATGGTTTTTATGATGCTAAGTATCTTTAGTCCTAAGCCAAGATCAGAAAGGTCAGGCATGTACTGTATATTTTAACTGCCTACACTCCCCAGGAATATGCAGAGAGAGATGACAGACAACCTTCCATATAAAAGTATAACATACTTTTTAAAGCAGAAAACCATCCAATTCACAATATACATATACAAAGTGGGGCACTGTACATGTATGTGGGTGTGTTTGATACACAGTAATGCAGTCCTGTTTCCTGTTACAAATTTCTGGGGAAGAGACAACAAACTTTCATGAGAAAATTGCAAAAACAGTATGCACAATAATTCTGTGAGGCATAAAGCACTGATTTCAAACAGCTACTATAACTAGGAAATTTGTGTTTTCTCTTTGAGAGGGGAAGGGGATGGCGAGAGGTGGGGTGGGGAAGGGGGGGACGAGGGGCTGGGAAGGGGCTGGGGGGGGCTGGCAAGGGGAGGGGCTGGCGAGGGGGAGGGGCTGGCGAGGGGAGGGGGGCGAGGGGAGGGGATGGCGAGGGGATAGGGGGGATGGCGAGGGGAGGGGATGGCAAGGAGGTGGGGAGGGGATGGCAAGGGGGTGGCATGGGGATGGCAAATGGGTAGCAGGGGTATAGGATAAATAAATTTACATATTAGGTTAAGTTGATCTTAAAATGAATAAAACTACACAAGATCAGATGACAACTTCCATTAGCACATTCTGTCACTACCCTATGACTAACATTGTTGGTGGAATATGTATGTAGAGATGACAAGACATTTACCATATGAAAGCATGTGCACTATCAAATCATATTAAAATCCAATTCACACATGTATGCATCTCAAAGGAATATTCTCATGGATTTTCATTTCTTCATGTGACAGAGAATTTGTTTTAGAAACAAAGTGGTGAAAAAACTATGTTAATAGCTTATTCTATTTAGAAGTTACAAAATTTACAGCATTTTTGAATTTGGACAAAAGTGACTGATTGGCAACATCTGTGATGTCATAGAGACAATCTAAATAAAACACCTTTTGTATTTATTTAAAAATTATTTGTAATTTTTTCTCATTGTGAATGTGATGTACACCAAGAAAAAATTAAATGTTTTCTTGTAAATTATATATTCTACCCTATCTCTATAATATAATCCCTGCATCATTCAGGCTTCTTTGATCCCCCCCTTTCTCTTTCCTACATTCCTACATCAATCAGGCTTCTTTGACCCCTCTCTCTCTTTCCTACATTCCTACATCAATCAGGCTTCTTTGACCCCCTCTTCTCTCTCTTTTCTACATCCCTGCATCAATCAGGCTTCTTTGACTCCTCTCTCTCTCTCTCTCTCTTTCCTACATCCCTGCATCAATCAGGCTTCTTTGACCCCTCTCTCTTTCTCTCTCTTTCCTACATCCCTGCATCAATCAGGCTTCTTTGACCCCTCTCCCTCTTTCCTACATCCCTGCATCAATCAGGCTTTTTTGACCCCCTCTCTCTTTCCTACATCCCTGCATCAATCAGGCTTCTTTGACCCCTCTCTCCCTCTTTCCTACATCCCTGCATCAATCAGGCTTCTTTGACCCCTCTCTCTTTCTCTCTCTTTCCTACATCCCTGCATCAATCAGGCTTCTTTGACCCCTCTCTCTTTCTCTCTCTTTCCTTCATCCCTGCATCAATCAGGCTTCTTTGACCCCCCTCTCTCTCTCTCTCTTTCCTACAACCCTGCATCAATCAGGCTTCTTTGACCCTCTCTCTTTCCTACATCCCTGCATCAATCAGGCTTCTTTGACCCCCTCTCTTTCTCTCTTTCCTACAGTCCTGCATCAATCAGGCTTCTTTGATCCCCTCTCTCTCTTTCCTACATCCCTGCATCGATCAGGCTTCTTTGACCCCCTCTCTCTCTCTCTTTCCTACATCCCTGCATCAATCAAGCTTCTTTGACCCCTCTCTCTCTTTCTTTCCTACATTCCTGCATCAATCAGGCTTCTTTGACCCCTCTCTCTCTCTTTCCTACATCCCTGCATCAATCAGGCTTCTTTGAACCCCTCTCTCTCTCTTTCCTACATCCCTGCATCAATCAGGCTTCTTTGACTCCTCTCTCTCTCTCTTTCTTACATCCCTGCATCAATCAGGCTTCTTTGACCCCCTCTTCTCTCTCTTTTCTACATCCCTGCATCAATCAGGCTTCTTTGACTCCTCTCTCTTTCTTTCCTACATCCCTGCATCAATCAGGCTTCTTTGACCCCCTCTTCTCTCTCTTTTCTACATCCCTGCATCAATCAGGCTTCTTTGACCCCTCTCTCTCTTTCCTACATCCCTGCATCAATCAGGCTTCTTTGACCCCTCTCTCTCTCTTTCCTTCATCCCTGCATCAATCAGGCTTCTTTGACCCCTCTCTCTCTTTCCTACATCCCTGCATCAATCAGGCTTCTTTGACCCCCTCTCTTTCTTTCCTACATCCCTGCATCAATCAGGCTCTTTGACCCCTCTCTTTCTCTCTCTTTCCTTCATCCCTGCATCAATCAGGCTTCTTTGACCCCTCTCTCTTTCCTACATCCCTGCATCAATCAGGCTTCTTTGACCCCCTCTCTCTCTCTTTCTTTTCTACATCCCTGCATCAATCAGGCTTCTTTGACCCCTCTCTCCCTCTTTCCTACATCCCTGCATCAATCAGGCTTCTTTGACCCCTCTCTCCCTCTTTCCTACATCCCTGCATCAATCAGGCTTCTTTGACCCCTCTCTTTCTCTCTCTTTCCTTCATCCCTGCATCAATCAGGCTTCTTTGACCCCTCTCTCTCTTTCCTACATCCCTGCATCAATCAGGCTTCTTTGACCCCTCTCTCTCTCTCTTTCTTTCCTACATCCCTGCATCATTCAGGCTTCTTTGACCCCTCTCTCTCTCTTTCCTACATCCCTGCATCAATCAGGCTTCTTTGACCCCCCTCTCTCTCTTTCTTTCCTACATTCCTGCATCAATCAGGCTTCTTTGACCCCCTCTCTCTCTCCTACATCCCTGCATCAATCAGGCTTCTTTGACCCACCTCTCTCTCTCTTTCCTACATCCCTGCATCATTCAGGTTTCTTTGACCCCCTCTCTCTCTCTCTCTCTTTCCTACATCCCTGCATCAATCAGGCTTCTTTTACCTCCCCCCCCTCTCTCTTTCTTTTCTACATTCCTGCATCAATCAGGCTTCTTTGACCCCTCTCTCTCTTTCCTACATCCCTGCATCAATCAGGCTTCTTTGACCCCTCTCTCTCTCTTTCCTTCATCCCTGCATCAATCAGGCTTCTTTGACCCCTCTCTCTCTTTCCTACATCCCTGCATCAATCAGGCTTCTTTGACCCCCTCTCTTTTTCTTTCCTTCATCCCTGCATCAATCAGGCTTCTTTGACCCCTCTCTTTCTCTCTCTTTCCTTCATCCCTGCATCAATCAGGCTTCTTTGACCCCTCTCTCTCTCTTTCCTACATCCCTGCATCAATCAGGCTTCTTTGACCCCTCTCTCTCTTTCTTTTCTACATCCCTGCATCAATCAGGCTTCTTTGACCCCTCTCTCCCTCTTTCCTACATCCCTGCATCAATCAGGCTTTTTTGACCCCCTCTCCCTCTTTCCTACATCCCTGCATCAATCAGGCTTCTTTGACCCCTCTCTTTCTCTCTCTTTCCTTCATCCCTGCATCAATCAGGCTTCTTTGACCCCTCTCTCTCTTTCCTACATCCCTGCATCAATCAGGCTTCTTTGAACCCCCTCTCTCTCTCTCTCTCTCTTTCTTTCCTACATCCCTGCATCATTCAGGCTTCTTTGACCCCTCTCTCTCTCTTTCCTACATCCCTGCATCAATCAGGCTTCTTTGACCCCCCTCTCTCTCTCTTTCTTTCCTACATCCCTGCATCAATTAGGCTTCTTTGACCCCTCTCTCCCTCTTTCCTACATCCCTGCATCAATCAGGCTTCTTTAACCCCTCTCTCTTTCCTACATCCCTGCATCATTCAGGTTTCTTGACCTCCCCCCCCCCCTCTCTCTCTTTCCTACATCCCTGCATCAATCAGGCTTCTTTGACCCCCCCTCTCTCTCTCTCTCTCCTACATCCCTGCATCAATCAGGCTTCTTTGACCCTCTCTCTTTCCTACATCCTTGCATCAATCAGGCTTCTTTGACCCCCTTCTCTCTACATCCCTGCATCAATCAGGCTTCTTTGACCCACTTCTCTCTCTTTCCTACATCCCTGCATCATTTAGGCTTCTTTGACCCCCCTCTCTCTCTCTTTCCTACATCCCTGCATCAATCAGGCTTCTTTGACCTCCCCCCTCCTCTCTCTTTCTTTCCTACATTCCTGCATCAATCAGGCTTCTTTGACCCCTCTCTCTCTCTCTTTCCTACATCTCTGCATCAATCAGGCTTCTTTGATCCCCTCTCTCTCTCTCTCTTTCCTACATCCCTGCATCATTCAGGCTTCTTTGACCCCTCTCTCTCTTTCCTACATCCTTGCATCAATCAGGCTTCTTTGACCCCCCTCTCTCTTCCCTACATCCCTGCATCAATCAGGCTTCTTTGACCCACCTCTCTCTCTTTCCTACATCCCTGCATCATTCAGGTTTCTTTGACCCCTCTCTCTCTCTTTCCTACATCCCTGCATCAATCAGGCATCTTTGACCCCCCTCTTCTCTCTTTCCTACATCCCTGCATCATTGTTGATATTAACCTGATAGTTGGCTGACCTCATTATACAGCACAGCATTGTGCAAATTATACATGTACAGAGTTGGGTGATTCATTAGCTAAAGGGGTTTACACCATGGAGATCAGTTAATGCTTACATGTATTTATACCAAGTGGCTAAAGTACTGCAAACCATCCATAAACAGGAAGTCCAGCAAAAGAGGATAAGTGGTCAGCCAAGGACATTCTACAGTAGGGGCACTAGACTGAAAAGTGAAGGCATATTTGCCCTAGAGACTTTTTGAAACTTAGCATAGCATAGCAAGGTTTAACATCCCGAAAGCATCCAGTGCTGGATTTTATATCAAGATGGCCACGACCTTTGATAACCAGTTGTGAACTCACTGATGGAGAGCTACAAAACTTCTAAACACCAATATTATATACCAAGTAGTTATATGAGTCATAAACAACATTTTATCACTTTGGGAGGCAAAACAGGTCAATGAATGTTTGAAAAATTCACCAAACAGATGCCCTCACATATGGGTCTAGTCCACCTTATATAGAAGACCTAAATTTAATTAGCCATTTTTCAGAAATTGATTCTCCACTGATGTTCTCCTCAAAATTTGATGTTCTCTCATAATCATACATTTGCTGAGTGCCAAGATGTACTTATACACTAGACTGTTGGTTTTTGTCATCGTAAGTGCAAAGGAAACCAGAACACCAAACTGTTTAGTGGTTCCGATGCATTCTTTCATTGTTGATTGATTTTCAAGTTTTATATGACTGTAACTGGCATTAATGTATATCACAAAATACGAGCACAAAATATGCTAAATAACATATATTCATAAGCCATGCCCACCATGTACATGATACATCAATAAAATACAACCAGTTGACAACACTTTTTCGAGATCTTATTATTTTATATTAAGTTCCCCCCTTCCACACCACTTTAAGCAATATGCATGGCATCACCGCCAAAAATAATAGGACATACCACACGGCCTGTATCTATTGTACTGTCATTGAATTACTGTATTTACAAGTTCTTTTCAGCAAAACCAATTAAGCCCCGCCCACTATGTATATTAATATTCAACTATTTTATACCATGAATATGTATACATTAGCTAACAATATAAATATACCAAGTATAAATCAAAACAAACATAAAGTTGTTAAAATATGAGCATTTGACAATTTTTACATTAAGCCCCTCCTACACATTGATATGCATGACATCGCTCCAAAACCAATAAGACACATATTTGACAGACCATGGGCTACTTGTGTACCACATATGACATGATTCTAATTTATCATTCTTTAGATATACAGTACAGACACAATGATTGTTAAAATATGAGCTTTCAAGATCTTTAAAATAAGCCCGCCTACAAATTAATATGCATGACATCACCATTAAAACAATAGGCCACATCTACAGATCATGGACTATCTGTGTACCAAATGTGACATGAATCAAGATTACCATTCTTCAGATACCATGCTTCCAGCTCTTTTCCGCCCACAATGCATATTAATGAAATTCAATGTTTTTAAACCACGAACATGTGGAGGTCAGCTAGCATCATAAATACAATAAATATGAAACAAAACAGACATTCGTGAATTAAATATGAGAATTTTAGGATTTTTACATTAAGCCTGCTTATTCATTAACATGCATGACATCAACATCAAAAAGAATAGGGCACACCTAAAGACCATGGGCTATCTGTGTACCAAAAGTGATATGAATCCTGTATCTTTCTTGAGATATGATGCTTATAAGCTTTGCTGTCACAGACACACACCAGCATAACTGCTTAGGTTCCTTATTCTATTAGCAACAGAACCAATAAAAAATCTCCTTTATGTTACACATATAAAAATTAATGTTCTAAATTTAAACTTAGTTATTATCTTAAGCCACTTATTCCAACTGATTAATACAGACACTATACACCTGTTTACCCTTAAAGGAATATTCCCATGGATATAAAAAAATATATATTTGAAAGAGCATACTTTTAGAGCCAATTTGGTACAAAAATCAGGTTGGTATCATATTTTGTTCAAAAGATACAGAGTTTTAAAGATTTCCCAATTACATTTTAAAATTTTTGTACAGTATGATGAATTCATGTTTGATGATGTCATAGAGACAATTCTATTGCTAATGTTTATGTATTTCTTTCAACATTAACAGGTTGTTTCTGTATGATTAGAAACAATTTTCCAAAAGTTATTGAAGTAGGGTATATTTGGCAATGTATATAAATATCTAATTTTCATCAATTTATTTTTCTAGCAAGTCTTACTTATAGAAAAGGATAATACATTTTAATTAAAAACATCAACTTTGTGGGAGAATGTGTTGCTGTGATGTCATACTGAGCCTTTTCTTATTTGTTTATTGCCATTTTTTGTGAACCTTAAAATTTGAATATTTCCTGGTAGGAATAACATATCAACATGATTTTTGTATTAAATTGTTTCTAAACAAATGCTTTTTCTTATGAAAGGTTATGAAAAACATGGGAATATTCCTTTAAAAATGATGATTTCCAGCCCTGTTCCGGAAACTACCGCAACACCTTATCCTTTATTTGTGGTGTGTGTTTTGTAAACACTCGGGTTGAAACCTCAGAAACATTCAGGAAGCTATCCAACAATATAAATATGAATCTTTTGAAACCTAATTAAATTACCTGAAACAGGATAGTGTTCAAGATGATTAAAGTTGAAATACTTCAATCTCCTTTATCAATTAGGAAATTTAAGGCCTAATACATGTAAGTTAAACAGATCCAAAGGTGCTTGCACTATATGAATCCAAACAGCTGTCAGTCCGGTAGCAGGCCTATTAATATGAACATAAATGTTCCTATTAATGGGAACATTTTGCTACATGGAAGCCACTATTTTGTGATATTTACCATGATCCTTTGCTATCCTAACATTAACATCTTATGCAATGTTACATTTTTCCAATTTGAAAATGTCTTGGAAAAATATCTTTGCTAGGGGAAAATGAAAAACTTCTGCAAATACCATCATTACTGTCATGGCTACAACTTTTCCACTCCCATTTGATATGTTCACAACGCCGTTTTAAAATATTAGATAAAATAGACAATAAAGATAAGCTTTATGGGCGCGAAACGGCCATTTGAAAAATTCAAATATTTTTCAACACAATGATTTCAAGTACATAAATTTGAAACTATGACATTTTATCGCAACATCTGAACAATATGGCTGCATGACTTCAATATTATCGTGTGTTATAAATGTTCCTATTATTACATGTAGGTATGCTGTGAGGAATTTACTGACACAGGTTTTAAGCCAAAAGGGGTTTCCAGTTCCTTTCAATTTTGACCTCGTTCTTTGTATTTTTAATCTTTTGTCCTCTGTTCTTCTTAAACTTTCTTGCCTGAGAAAGCAAGAAATGCTGCATATTATCTTATGTTACTCAAAAATTGAAATATTGCAATCAATACATCTCAGAAACTGGAATGCAAGAGCTAGTAACGACACTGAACCAGATCCTTGATCAAAATTAAACACATACCGCATGAACCATAAAACATTCTTGCACCACCTATAGCTACAATGGTTCCACCAGAAATTATTCATTTGGGATCACTGGTTCAACAGACCTAATGGTGCTGATATTAAATTTACTTCTTATCTAAGTATCTTAAGACTTTAAATGATTAAATCTAATGAAATTATCCACAACAAAATTAGTAATAGTAATTGACTAAAATTAGTAATAGTAATTGACTATTTTACAGAATTGTTTCAATTTTCAGAACTCATGATTCATGAAAAGAAACAAATTTGTAATGGAATAACTCACCTTTATCTGTAAATCCATTGTTTTAAACTTTTTCTCTCACTAATGTTTAAAGTCCCGGCCCCCACCCCCAGCTGCATCTGACTTACAATTTCTAAAACTTGATGACAGTATAACAAAATTAGCACAATTTATTCAAGCCCTGCAAGTTTGTTTGTTTGATGTGAGTTTAATGGCACCACAACAGCAAGGATCAAATTGTGCCTGAAAGGTTAGATCATTCCAGAGGTAGGAAGAAGAGTAAACAGGGCGAAATTAAGAGAAACACGAGAACTAAAAGCCAGAAAGCTGGGATCGAGAGAGGAGGTGAATGGGTGGATAAATAATGTAGAGAAGGGTGGGGAAGGAGGACTAAACATGGTAGTAAAGGGAAGCATGGTGAAGGAGGAGATAATTTTATCTGGAGTTTTTTTTTGGAAGAGCTCAGCTACTGGGTTGTGGGCAGCGAGGGAAGCTCTGGGAAGGTTGTACAGAGGGCAAGCAAGGAGGATGTGATGGACTGTGAGGGTGCAATGGCAATTGTTGCAGAGGGGTGGGGGAGTCAGGAGTGAGGTGGGTGTGACCTATTCTGAGGCAGGTAATGTGGACAATGTCGACAAGGGATTGGTTGTGAGTAGTGGATTTGACTGGAATGGTGGGCTGGATAACGTGGAGCTTGTTACCAATTTGGAAGTCCCATTAGGTTTGCCAGCGGCCACGAACAAGGGAAGTGATAAGCGGTTTGATGTCAGAAAGGGTTTTGGGAAAAGGGGTTGGAGGAAGGGTGAGGGCAACCTTAGCAGCTGCGTCAGCCCTGTCATTGCCAGGGATGCCAATATGGCTGGGCATCAGAAGAAAATAATATGTTTCCTAAGAAGGGAGGGGGCGGGGGTGAGAGGAGTTTATGGAGGATGAGGTGAGATGTGGCGTTATCCCATTTAACATTGAGTAATAAAGTAAGGACAGCCTTGGAGTCAGAGAAGATGGCAAAGTGGCTGAGCGGAGAGTATTTAATAAAGTTGAGGGCGAGGAGGATGGCCTTGGCTGAGAAGATGGATGAGTAGCCAAGAAGCCTGCTACTAAGGGTGATGTTTTGGATGATGGCAGCTGTCTTGTCGCCTTCCTTGGAGCCATCAGTATAGATGGAGGTATAGTTTGAGTTGAGAGTTGGTCTTTGATTTGGTTGTGGAGGTTGATGAAGAGGTTAGGGTGGGTTTGGGTTTTGTGATGAGTGGAGAGGTCCAGGTGGATAGTAGGGAAGGGGTTGGCCTAGGGAGGAAAAGTGGGCCAGGAGATAAGAGAAAGTGCTGAGAGTGGTGGGATTGATGCCGAGATGGAGAAGGTCTGATTTGATGCGTAAGCTGAAGGGAGGGGATAGAGTTTTAGTCCTATCAAAGAGAATGGAGAAAAATTGGAGTATCTAATGAGGTTGTAAACAGGGTTCTGGGTGTTGGTGAGGGCTCTAAAAGCATAGGAGAGGCTAAGCTTTTTACACCTTAGCAGGAAGGGGGATTCGTTGGCTTCAACATAAAGGCTGGTGATTGGGGAGGTCCTGTAGGCACCCAGACAAAGCCTCAGGGCTTCATTTTGGATGGTGTTGATGTGATTGAGGTAAAATTGTGAGCAACACAGTAGACTATATTGCCGTAGTCATGCTTGGCACAAATTGTGAGCCTGAAGATTTTAAGGAGAGCTTGCTGGTTCGCACCCCAAGTGGTATTGGAGAGGGGGCAGAGAATGGAGAGGGGGCAGAGAATGTTGAAGGAGCTGTTGCAATTCTGTTTCAGGTTGGTGATGTGTTGTTTGTAGGAGAGCTTGTGGTCTAGAGTTAAACCCAGGAACTTAGTGTGGTCAACTTTAGGGATGCGATTGCCATTAGGCACGAGGTCGGGTTGGGTGGAGGTTGTTGAAATGACAGAAGTGCATGCAGACTGTTTTGTCCTTGAAGAATTTAAAACCGTTGTTGTTGCACCAGGCTGGCAGATCTATCAAAATCACAAGGAGGGGGAGTTCAGTTTATTATTGATGTAATAAAAAATGAGGGGGTGGTTCCAATCCCGCAGAACAAGGCATTAGCTCCGCCAGGGAGTGCACAAACCTAGTCAGCATGGGGTGAAGGGGCCTGCCTTAGGGCCCCTTGTAAAGTCCTTGGCAAAAAGCCCCGGAAAACCTTGCATTTTCCAAGTTTTAGAAAAAGACTGAATGTGTGCAATCCACAGCTCTTTAAACTAATTTAGGATGATTACAAACGATCTAGTATAGCAGCATATAATTTTGCAATGATACAGACTACCTCCCCCAACCTCCATGAAAGAAAAAAAAAACACGTTCAAAAATAGCCATTTTGGAAGAATTTTTGTTGTTGACATTTCGGACATTTTTTGACACCTCTTTGGAGCCAGGATAAATAGTTAGGGGGACAAAGCCAAAAAAGAGTTTTATAAGCAGTTTTGTAATCATTGAAACATTTTCAAGGGTGCATTTGGCAAGATCATGTACACTTTTAGTAAATTGAAGGAAAATTTGGCAAGATCATGTACACTTTTAGTAAAATTTTGTATCATTTACCCCCAAAATGATGAAAATTACATGAGAATTAAAGAAATTTCCTAAATGTTGAAAGAGATATCCCAAACATTGAAGGAAATTTCCCACAAATTTACCAAAATCGAAGAAAGACTGCCCCAAAATGTAGGAAAATTTACAAAAAATACATGAGAATGAAAGAAATTTCTCAATAATTAAAAGTGATTTCCCAAACATTGAATGAAATTTTCCTAAAATGGAAGTAATTTACTTAAAATTGAAAAAATGCTCCAAAATAGGAAATTTTCCGAAAATTGCACGAGAATTAAGGAAATTGCCCAAAATTGAAAGAAATTTCCCAAGCATTGTAGGAAATCCCCAAAAATGTAAAAAAATTAAAATCCCAAAATTGCCCAAAAAAAAAAAAGATCCCCAAAATAAAGATAATTTTTAAAAATTGCAGGAGAATTAAGGTAATTTTCTACTGGTAAAGATTAAAAGAGATTTCCATCAAATTTACAAAGAGGGGGTTTTAGTTAGTATTGAGTAATGAAAATGTTAGAATATTTTGGGAGGAAGAGTTTCCAACTCCTGGAACCACCACTCTAGATCCGCCCCTGGACCACAGAACCAATGGTCCTAGATATATTTTTATGTCTTAAGAAAGAAAAAAGGAATATGAACAGACAAAAATGTAAAAGTATATTTTTTTCAAGCTAGACTTTTTAAGATCCCAGATTTCCAAGTAAACTATTTTTTCCACCCATGCTAACGTGTAACTAGTACATGTACTTCAACGGCAGTTTAAATTAACCTCTTCGATTAAGGAAATAAGTCACACCCTCCATAGCAAAGCAGTAACTAGGTGGGGCAAACAAACCTCAAATCCACAATCATGCATGACTCATGAATTGACATTTTGATGTACATGTGTCCTGCTGCAAGCTTTAATCCATTTATGGCACTTCTCCAGATCTTTAGAGTTTTTAGCAAAAGAAATAAACAAAATTCCGTTTGCTTACCATCTGGGTAATGAATGAGAATGGGATTAACAAATCCCGTGTTCTGGGTAACAGGATTCAGATTAACAAAGCCCATAGTAAGCCCAATGTCTGTTCACAATTTATCATCACCCAGTCTGTGTGTGCGGAAATATGTTTTGTACAGTATATTGCATTTACTACATGAGCACGCACTGCTAGCTAGGTATACTGTACCAGTACCGCGTAGCATTTTTCCCTACTTAGTTACGCATATTTTGTTGCTAGGCAAATTCAGGCGGTCATTGGTTGAAAAAGCTGTTAGAGAGCTTAATTATCTGCTTCAAGAAAGAAGCTACACACTGTCTTCCCAAAACAATATTATTTCACAACCTATTCAGGAAACTATCTGGCCACTATTACCTTTATTTTGTGACGTTTATTATATATGAAAACTGCAGTAACAACAGTAGGAAGCTACCTACCAACCACAATAAAGAATCCTTTCATCTGCGCGCATTGGTCCAACCAGGGAGTAACTTTCCGATGCAAAAATAGCACTAACAGTACCTCATTTAGCAATGTTTTAACATTTCTTTCATGCAGTCAACTTGAGGGTAGTTACAGTAGTAACATGTTTACACATAAAGAGGCATACGCATAGGAACCGGGGAAACGTTCCCCCAATATTGCAGTGACGTACATGGTGCCCCCTCAACTAAGTCAATTTTTTACCGTTGACCTGGTGTTGTAGCATATCTTTGCGCCCCAACCCCCTCCCAATTAGGCTTGGGCAATATTGAACATAATGCAATATCGATATATCGCCTGAAAAATATCGATAATATCGAAATATCGATATGCAAATTATAGGACGTCATACGTAAGCTGTATGCACTGTAATCTCGTCTCGGCTCAAAAAATGTCAAGTAAAACTTTTTGTACAAATTAACAGAAATCACTGCAAAATATATACATATGATCTTCAAATAAACACCCATTATGTTTAAAAATGTTCTTTACATGGTTTCTATCTCAAAAGATCAATCACAGAAAGTTTGAAAAAGTTTAGGCCTCGGCATATTCTTAAAAAAAAAAATGTTGTGGAACTGGTATTAGGCCTAGACTGTATGCCTTACAAAAATCGGCTCAAATTCTTCTTAAAATTTTAAAACTCACTTACTTCTTATAAAAGTTGTACTAAAGAGGCATTATTTTGGTAGCATTATATGGACTTCTAGAAATTCAGAAGTCCATATATGATGCATATTATTGAATTTCTAGTCTGCTTCTATTATCGCACGAGTGTTGTCACTAAGAAGAAACAGTGGTAGATGGTATGTGTGTACATAGTAAAGCACTGTACAGTGGTGATACTGTGTGTGTATGTAGTTACTGCACTGTACATTATCTGATCGATCTGGCAAGACCAGTTTGTCACTTTTACTTTAGACTTTCTGAACGAACAAAATAGTGAGAAAAATCTCATAATTTTGTCAGTAATTTGTCAATTAATGACTGTTTGATTTAAAAATTCAGATTCAGTATTCCTTTTAAGGAAACTTAACACGATGTTTGAGGATTCAACATCTTATGATTTTTGTTGTCTGAACATCGTAAGCCATCAAGTATAAAGTTGAAGTATTGCGCAATGCCTCTGTACTCCGCTAGTCAAGTGGTTTTTTGTTCATGGAAGGATTTTTGGGTAATTGTTATCACAATATTAATGTTTTAATAAAGTTTTATCATAACTGACTGCCTGAAACTTTGATATAAATGAAATTTATTGCTTAATAAAAATACTTGGATGTTTGATAGTCATGTTTAGTTTTGTAATAGTTCATGTATTGTGTATTATTGAAAAAACATAATATCGATATGATGATACGACCCTTGAACTCAATATCGGCCATACCGATATAGGTCAATATCGAAATATATCGATATATCGCCCAAGCCTACTCCCAATGTAGAACATGTTCCTATGCCTATGTAAAGCAGTGTGCATATATAAACAGAAAAAAATGACTTACTTTGTATTTGTAGTATACTGTCTTTAACTTATGTATTTGATATTCAATCATATGCTTCTTTGAAAATGATAGTACCCTTCAGAAGTTTCAAGCCTTAGGAACATATGTCATACTGTATTACTTACAGAGAATAATGAAATAGAATAACGAAAGATAGCAATGAAAAATAATGATAATAAAGAAAGAATAAACAAAATCTACATTTCAAAACAACACAGCATATAAATCCATTAAAACTTACCAAAGAATACAAAAATAATCCCGAAGACAAAGCAAATACCGCAAACAATAGCCGTTGGAATGTCATATGAATATGATATGTCGTGGCATTCTTTAAATGGGTAGTGGGTCGGTGTTGGTGTCACCGTATACCACGATGCCACTGGGTAGTTTGGTTCTGAACTCATTTTCTTTCACCAACTTAGCATATCCTTTTCCTAAGGGAGAAAAGGAGAAAAGGTACAGTAAATCCAGAGCTGGAAAAAATCTATGGTTCCGGCGGTTATAACTGTAGGAAAATTGGGAATTCGCAAAAAAAAAAAAAAATAAATATATATATATATATATATATATATATATATATATATCATATATATATATATATTAATATCTATATATAACTTTCTTGAGTAAACAGTAGTAATGTATATGTGGTAAATATGTGTTCTTAAAACGTCCCCCATGTAATTGTGCAATGAAAAGTACATGCGAAAGAGGGGATATATAAAGGTATAAGCACTACATTAATATTATTTCTGCTGCAATTTTTCGTGTAAAGAATTTTGACACCTTTATTTAGAAGCGTGTGAAAGTCCGGGCATGATCATTCCACTCAGGGAGGTTAATCAAGTTCTAAGCTGTATTTTTTCCCTAACATGTTACGACATGTTAGATTCATCCCCAGTCTCCACAAAGGAAGGGCATAATACAGGTGGGTCACTCTCCTAGAATACTTGCATTTCTTGCATGCAACATTACTAACAACCTTACATAAGTATTTAATCCATCACTAACCGTTTACCAATATCAAACATACATTTTTTGCTAGAATATACTGTATGTATTACACCTATTAACAAAATATTCAAAACACCATTTTCTTCCTGAATGAGTGAGTCACTTTCAGCTTGATCTGTCAAACTTTGACATAATTTTATGTAAATCCTGTCTGAATCACCATGGAAATATTATATTTGGATGACTATATCCCTTTAATCCATTGTTAGCCATGAAATTCACACATGAAAAACCAATAAGGAATGAACAATAGCAAAAAGATTATAATTGGGATTAGGGTGAATAAAGGCCATTTCTCATATATTTCCATCTGGCAACGTTCTGCTGTATGTTTTTTACCAGCTTGCAAATCCCTCTTGACAAAGATGAAACATATCCACTTTTTGCAGAATATATCTACAGTAGCCCAAGGGCAGCTTAAATCAGAATTCTAGGCAGTCCAAGATCACGTTTTCACTTGAGTGCAAGTTGGAAATCAGATCCATTGCAAGGGAACAGATCCGCCCATATTTCACTGTCGCTTGACCTTGATCCTACTCAAGGGTAGGATCGAGTGGAATCATGATCCAGAGCAAGAGGTCAGATCCACTGTTGAAAATCTCCAAAAATGAGTCTGCATGCAAATTAAAACTCTTAATTAAGAATTATAGTTGCACACAATATCCTGTTAGAGGCCTGTCAAATGTTTATAATGCTTTTTTGTTGTTACTGTTTCCATTTATCATGACCTGCAATTAGATTGGTCTGCAGTAGGTCTGATCAGTGTCCATACTTAAGGTTCATTTTTTGTTTGTTTTTGTTTTTGGAGGGGGGGGGGAGGGATTTCCCCATCCTCTCCCCCTACCCTTGTGTAACTATTTGAAGGGGAGATTTAAAAAGGGGTGGGGGGTTTCTTTCTGGAAAATTACCAACAACAAAAAAAGCCTGAAATACCTAGAGAAAAAAATGCCAAAAATACCATAATTTTGCCAAAAAATGTCAAATTTGGCACTTTTCGGCCAATTTTATATTTTTGCAGAAATTTCCCCCCTTAAATCATTTTGGAGCGGGGATTTGATAATACGTGTTTACTGGGTCTTATCCCAAACTTGCACTCAAGTGAGAACACGTGAGAATGTTTTTTTGTTTTTTTAATACTTCATCGAGCAAAGTCATTGTTGGAGAATCAAAATAAGTGTGAACCCGTCTTAAGCAGGTTCCCTGGATGATCTACATTGTTGTACTGTATGTCAAGGCAAAGGAAACACAGGATGTTATTTCTAAAACCACAATTAGACTGCATAAATATTGATAAATATTGATAAGTCCAATGATAAACAGAAGGTTAAAGACAGTTGGTAGGTCTTGGGATACTGGGTGGCACATCAGCTTCAGTGCCTATGGACAACCATGCAGCTACTGTATTAACTGACATAGCTCCATGGGACAACTGACATGACGAGGCAGCACCAGCAAAACTGCAAAACTTTCAATTGCTCATAAAACATCACCGTTTCAGAATTGGCGATTTAACAGGTTTTTTTTTAGGTACTGATATGCAAATTATCATGCAAATTTTTGATGTACGAATGAAATGACAGACAGAGCAAATTTCTTATGTAACCTAGTTTTAATCCCTTTAAGGCTCCAACACAAGATGGTAGTTAATTCTATCTTACCTTTATCATATACCAAAAAATTCCAATCAGTACCCATTAGAAGAGGTATTTCCATCATTCACAAAGAGTGAAATTCAGAAATATCAAAACCTGCATGTACATAAAGTAAACATCTTGCGCTAAGTCTTCCCATCTCATACATCTCCAATGTTGCATATATGTAATTGTTCTTAGACTTTTATCAGTCAATAATAATATGAAAACAAATATTTCTACTTAAGATTTAATACTTTTTACTGTGCTGCAAGTTGCCTCTACCATTTCATAGACTTTACTGCATGCCCTACATATTTGGAATTCTTCTACCAGGTAATGACTGTCATGAGAATTTAAGTTATTATCATATTATATAACAACCACATCTACCATACATCAATCACAGCTTCTCAAGACTTGGCTTAGGCCTACTCAAGACTAGTGAGATAAACATCTCACTCAGTATGCCCTACATGCTACACACTACTTGCAATACGGAGTGAGACAACCCAACACAAATTTTTTATTGAGATTTTTATTTTGACCTATCATACAAGCAACAGTTTTACAAATTATAATAGCAAAACCATCAAAAATAGTACTGACGAGCTACCAATTTGATGACAATAATATTGTAAACTTACTGAATACATTTTTATCTCCTTATATACAACACAAAAGAAAGAAATTGAATGATTTTGGAGCTAATCGTTTACCTTGACAACTTTTTCCGTCCCACTCATGACAGGCGTACACAAGTAATGCATAGCTCAGGCCAGATTACGCTGGCAAGTATTAGTTTTCAGATATTCGCACTTACGATCTTCCTCGAGAGACAACAAGTCACCAGACAAAAAAATAGTTTACATCACATATTACAATGGAGAAGCATGTTTGATATGCAATAAAATATCATTTAAGCGAAAGTTTATGTGGTAAAACAATCAAAAAATATTTGGGAAAAGAATTTAGGCCTTACAGCTAAAAGAAAGTCTAGCTTAGTCAATAATTTTCTTTAGGCAGTTATTGCATATTTGTTTTAATGAACTTTATGTCCATGTCGTGATGCTCAATACATAAGTGGAGGAACAGGGAGGGCAGGGGGGACGTGCCCCACACAGAAATAAATAAAGTACCCCTTTTAAAAATGAAAAGTTAACCCCAATAACTGTCAAAGGTGCGAGAATTTGTGGAGGAATTTGCGGACACTTTTAAACAAATATTACAAAATTGCCTTTTTAAAATGAATATTGCTTGGACTAAGAGATTTCATCTACTGGGAGAGGATGGGGGGGGGGGGGAAATCATTAAAAAAAAATGAAATTAAGACGATAATTGTTTTGTCAGTTAAATTGTAGACCTGTCACGAAATATTTCATTCAAACAAAATTCCTATATCTTGGCTCAGTAATTGCCATACTCCTAACCCCGACCAATTCAGCCTCATGACGCATACCAACATGAAAAGTAGAAGGAATTTTCCCACCGAAAGTGGGGAAAAAGTCAAAAGTTTTTGGGGACAAAATCACGCTAAGATGCAGAAAATAATCTTACGAAAGGTACAAATTCGGGAATAGTATTGTTGTCAGATCTCGTTCATACTTTCAACATCCAAGCTTTGTTAATATTGGTGCACACTTTAGTTGTACGATTTAGTGGTGTATGCCTGCGGATTCTTTTGACCCTTGGACGTTCGCAGTGTTTTCAATTAATTAGGTACAGACACTTCAATGCTTTGTACAGTGAACCATGGCGGAGAAGGATCAGTGAAATAATTTCCTATTTTAACCAATTTACAACAGCCATTGAGGTTTAAAACATAGGAGCTCATTAAGATTGTCTTTTTTAGTATGTTCATGCTACTTTTACATAGTAGGACAAATTTTTTAACTTATAATTACAAAAGGCAAGAGCCACAAATTCATAGCGGAAAGGCATATTTTAAGCCGTGCGTCATCAATATTCGGGTACGCTATTATGTTGAGCAATGTAAACGTTTTCCACGTTGTAAATTGCACAACGACTTCTGACTGTGTACAGCCCATGCATATGGCTACAGTATACAGTTATATGTTATCTGACAAACCCAAGACTAGATGTACAGGTGAAAACTGATCAATAATAATTTATCCAGGGTACTGTATGTGCCTTGAGAAAAAAATACTATCACTTTAAGGTTTGACCTGCCACAATTAAAAACAACTATTAAAGCCCTTGACCAGTGTACTTTCCATCTGTAAGAATAAACAGGATAATATATTCAAGACTGCTTTCCCCAATAAAGTCTGATTAATCACATTTCTGAAAAATATATCTATTCATAATTATTTTTCCATAAACAGCAAAAGTAATATAATGCTTCATGTTCATACTATATCCAAATGATTAAGAATACATACATGGTAGTGGTCTATCGTATCCATCTTGCATGACAGATGACACAAATTGAAACCCAAGTCATAAAGATTATATTCAAAACTTATTTTTCCCATGTTAAAGAGATTTTTAACTTTCAAGATCACTTATTCTTGAAGAAATAACTGGCATTAGACTAGGGGTTACATCACAGCCTCACTTTCCGATGTAGTCTTTATACTAAAGAAAAGTTACTTGGTTTGAAAACATTTTCAATAAGATATTAATGAAGTAGTTTGTGTACAAAAAATAAGTCTGACAATTAAGCTGATTCTTTTAATTTTCTTACACCACAAATTGATGAAAAAGGGATAAAGAATAAAAAAATCAGCAAATTTGTCCTGTCCTAATTAATTCTGCCTTTGCCCACACCTGTAGTTTTCATTTATCGATGGACAAGTGATCACCAGGACAAACCATTCAAACTTCCTTTTCCCACATCGATCAATGACATTTAAGATCGCTTTACTTAACATTTTATATTTGTAATCCTTTATCCATAAACCAGTGCAAACCTACGTTTCCTAGTCTTGATACCTCCTATACATGTATAATCAAATTTGAAAGACGAACTTTGTTAGGAAAATAGACCTAGCATGAAATCTAGGCCTGTTATTCCAATACATTTTGTTAAATGTGTGAAATGAAAAGACAATCAAGGAATTAGCATCATGCTATTATGTTGATAACAGCATTTCACGGCAGACTGGATTCTGAACTGTAAATCATTCCGATGTTATAGGCTACAGTAGCTCTGCATATATTTAACAAACTAAAAAAAAAAGGGGGATTGGAAGTGTTACAGACTAGTTGTGGCCTAATGGAGCATGATACATGATTGATGTTCAACAAGCAAATCTAGAATTCAAATGGGATTTCTATTGCTGGAAACATTTTACAACTTATTTGTTGTTCAGTTATTAATATGTACAGTACATAGATTCTATGTTCATCAAAAAGAGCTTTAAAGTGTATTAGAAGCACCCCTGAAGTTACTAGTGCTGTCACGATATGGCTCTATTACGTATCAAATATCATGGAGAAAAATATCGTGATATATTGGTATATCGCGACAGACCCCTAGCTGGATTACAAAAAAAGGGCAGGGTGCTAGACTTGTTGAGGGGCACATTATTGAAAACGCGAAGTGCTGCGTCTATTTGGCGTGGGGTCTAGGGGCCCCCTTAAAAAAATATACATAACAAAATTAAACTAATTATTTTTTCTATTACATTTTTTCTCTCATGAGGGGCAGGGCGGACCCCAGGGGGCAGGGCGGGCCCACAGAGGGGCAGGGTGGGCCGCCCCTCCCCTGTGAAGCAGCAAAGCTAGGAGTCTGGTGATACTGGGATACTTTTCAAGGAAACTGACTCATGACAGAAATTGTTAATATCACTAACGTTACTTGTTTTATGACTATAATAATAAAAGATGAATTGCAGATCTAGCAGACGACATCACACACACTCATGTTTGGTAATTCAGC
This sequence comes from Chiridota heheva, assembly GCA_020152595.1. Lineage (NCBI taxonomy): Eukaryota > Metazoa > Echinodermata > Holothuroidea > Apodida > Chiridotidae > Chiridota > Chiridota heheva. The sequence continues at coordinate 2,078,323 of JAIGNY010000634.1, forward strand.
CAATGTGACCATGAATCATCAAAGTGAGAGGCATGTTCTGGGCCAATTTTTCATTCTTTTTGCCTACTTACATCGGAGAGTGCCAAGTGTGGGGGGTAAAAGAGCACAGATTTTAATTAGTTTTTTTTTATATGTTTCACGGTATTTTTGCACGTTATTAATGGCACTAACTTTACTTTTCGATTTACTACCGTAACGTAAGTACCGTAACGTACGAAGTAGCCTAGCCTAGTTGCGCGAAAATTTCTTATTCCTGTATTAGTTTTTGGTATCGCGATGTGTTGAAAGGCATATTTCATGTCGTGGGAAAAGAGATATCGTGATAATCGACATGTCAACTCATAACAGCACTAGTAGTTGCCCAGTTTGGCTAATAAAAGTTTGAAGAATTTTCAATGACGGCAAAACTACATGCAGTGACAAATGAAAGAGAAGAAGGCTCAAACCTTTTAATTTCTGTCCTAAGTTTCAGTTACTCAAAAACACTGTTTAAAACACTGATAAAATTTGATTGAAAGTATCAGATTCAAAACATCATGCTCCCCCCCCCCCCCTTTCTCATTCAAAGAATATTGAAGAAGAATTGGAAACAATATGTTAACAGAAGGAAGTTCACAGGTTTGTTTTCTGTCACAAATTTAAATCCAAATTGTATAATTTATTATTAAATTTGTCTAAAAGGTGTAAAATGATCAATTTACAATTGATTGTGATGGAATATTTTTCTATTTTCATGGTATATTTTTTTTATTTTCATGGTTTGTCTATTTTCATAGTTTATAGCCTATTGTTTTTCACAGTTTATAGCCTATTTTCACAGCCTAGAGCCTATTTTCAGTTTATAGCCTATTTTCACGGCTTATAGCCTATTTTCACGGTTTATAGCCTATTTTCACGGTTTATAGCGAATTTTCACGGTTTATAGCGTATTTCACAATTAATAGCCTACATTCACGGTTTATAGCATATTTTCACGGTTTATCACGTATTTTCAGTTTATAGCATATTTTCAGTTTATAGCGTATTTTCAGTTTATAGCGTATTTTCAGTTTATAGCTTATTTTCAAGGTTTATATTTTCAAGGTTTATAGCGTATTTTCATGTTTATAGCATATTTTCTTGGTTTATAGCATATTTTCTTGGTTTATAGCCTATTTTCATGGTTTATAGCCTAGTTTCATGGTTTATAACATAATTTCATGGTTTATAGCAAATTTTCTTCCAAATAAGCTATGAATGTTGGTACCTGTTCATAGATCTTTGACATGAATTTCAAAATGAACTTCACAAAATAATGAAGAAGCTGCCATATGGTAATAACTACAAGGAGCTACCAGATGGATATCCACCAGCACACTATAGGAAACACGACTCCCCAGACTAAGATGTCAATCGACTCACAATGAAAGCAATCATGGGTCACTGAGCAGCCTCGCAAATGGGTTGACTGCAAAATTTCCAACCAATAACAAGCCAGGCATCCCATGAACAACCAGATTACTTTGGCGTGGTCAAGGGAGGTACCACTTTCGTTGGTAAAGGGAACTACACAGGCTGGCTTAAAAGGTCTGTAGACATATATGCTAAATTGTCTTGAAACTTATCGAAAAGCATGACATTCATAATTACCCTAATAAACTTGAAAATTAACATGCAAATTACTGTTGCAGGCCCCTTGTTAGACTTTTTCAAAGTGGCTCAGCTCCATCTTGCCCCTATTTTCTTGCACCCAGCCGTTGTTTTTTCCACCTGCCCCTATTGCCATCCACTCTACCCCTTTTTCAAAAATCATCAACATTTTATTGAGAAAATGTTATTTTGGATAATTGCTTTACTTTCTCTTAATACAGTTTACAATTTCTGAATTCATTTGGTCGGTGCCATGTCACATTCAGGACATGACATCATTTCTGGAGTGAAAACAAACCTTTGCGCGATACACGTGGGCATCTCCGTATGCGTGTACTGTATGCGGTATGTATGGCATGTACATGTAAACAACACAGCTGATTGCTTTGTTTTCAGTCCAATGCGGGGTGAAAGCACATGCTTGCTATGCGGTCTTATGATCATAGGTCATATTTCCGACCAAGTGAATACAATAAGATGCAGACATACTACTTATTTGATAGATTCCTCTCTTTTTGTTTGAAGTGCCCCCAAATTCATGGCCCTTGCTACCTTGTAAATTCCCCAGATTGTCCTGGTCACCCTGTCACATGGCCATTGCTACCTTGTAAATTTCCCAGATTGTCCTGGTCACCCTGTCACATGGCCATTGCTACCTTGTAAATTCCCTAGATTGTCCTGGTCACCCTGTCTCATGGCCATTGCTACCTTGTAAATTTCCCAGATTGTCCTGGTCACCCTGTTTCATGCTCTTGCTACCATGTAAATTTCCCAGATTGTCCTGGTCACCCTGTCTCATGGCTCTTGCTACCATGTAAATTCCCCCAGATTGTCCTGGTCACCCTGTCTCATGGCTCTTGCTACCTTGTAAATTCCCTAGATTGTCCTGGTCACCCTGTCTCATAGCCCTTGCTACTTTGTAGATTCCCCAGATTGTCCTGGTCACCCTGTCTCATGGCCATTGCTACCATGTAAATTTCCCAGATTGTCCTGGTCATCCTGTTTCATGCTCTTGCTACCTTGTAAATTTCCCAGATTGTCCTGGTCACCCTGTCACATGGCCATTGCTACCTTGTAAATTCCCTAGATTGTCCTGGTCACCCTGTCTCATGGCCATTGCTACCTTGTAAATTTCCCAGATTGTCCTGGTCACCCTGTCACATGGCCATTGCTACCTTGTAAATTTCCCAGATTGTCCTGGTCATCCTGTTTCATGCTCTTGCTACCATGTAAATTTCCCAGATTGTCCTGGTCACCCTGTCTCATGGCTCTGCTACCATGTAAATTCCCCCAGATTGTCCTGGTCACCCTGTCTCATGGCTCTTGCTACCTTGTAAATTCCCTAGATTGTCCTGGTCACCCTGTCTCATGGCGCTTGCTACTTTGTAGATTCCCCAGATTGTCCTGGTCACCCTGTCTCATGGCCATTGCTACCATGTAAATTTCCCAGATTGTCCTGGTCATCCTGTTTCATGCTCTTGCTACCATGTAAATTTCCCAGATTGTCCTGGTCACCCTGTCTTATGGCCCTTGCTACCTTGTAAATTCCCCCAGATTGTCCTGGTCACCCTGTCTCATGGCTCTTGCTACCTTGTAAATTCCCTAGATTGTCCTGGTCACCCTGTCTCATGGCTCTTGCTACTTTGTAAATTCTCCAGATTGTCCTGGTCACCCTGTCTCATGGCTCTTGCTACCTTGTAAATTCCCTAGATTGTCCTGGTCACCCTGTCTCATGGCTCTTGCTACTTTGTAAATTCTCCAGATTGTCCTGGTCACCCTGTCTCATGGCCCTTGCTACCTTGTTAATTCCCCAGATTGTCCTAGTCACCTTGTCCCTTTCTGGTTCAAGCTAGGTGTTTGTAATGTATTACCGGACAGACTTCTAGTACATTTGTAAATGCATTTTAATTCATTTTTTTTCTTGCATCTTAATTAACCAAACTCTTCAATTAGCACTGAAATTCTGAAGTACGCATGATGAATGAGCTTTAAAATGCACCATACACTATATACTATAATGCAAATGTACAGTAAGTTATGCCTACTGTAAGCTGAGATACAGTAGGTCTCCGATTTCACGTCAACTGACTCATACTGAGATAAGACTACGGTTTCATGTCAACTGACTCATACTGAAAGCAGGGAGTTGCCAAGGCACTGAGTAACCACATGGGTAAATGCAAGCTAATTACTGTAACCTAAAGTAGACCTGATGAAGTACGCTTTAAAGGTTGTCCTTTAAAGGAATATTCCCTTTTTTTTTTTGTAACCTTTCATAAGAAAGATAATTTTTTTAGAAACAATTTAGTACACAAATCATGTTAATATGTTATTCCTACCAGGAGATATTCAGATTTTAAGGTTCCCAAATGCCAATAAATTAATAGCAAAAGGCTCAGTATGACATCACAGCAACACATTTTTCCACAAAAGTGTATGTATTTCATTAAAATCTATAATCCTTTTTTATTAGTAAAACCTGCTAGAAAAATAAACTGATGAATGTTAGGTATTTATATACATTGCCAAATATACCCTACTTCAATAACTTTTGGAAAATTGTTTTTAATCATACAGAAACAACCAATTAACGTTCAAAGAAATACATAAACATTTGCAATGGAATTGCCTCTATAACATCATTAAACACGAATTTATCATACTGTACAAAAACTTTCAAATGCAATTGGGAAATCTTTGAAAAATCCATATCTCCTGAACGGAATATGATATCAACCTGATTTTTGTAGAAAATTGACTCTAAAAGTATGCTCTTTCAAAAAAAATTATGGGAATATTACTTTAAGGTATGTATGCATTTAAAGATTAGTTCACTGGTCAAGCATGTCCATCTTATATGAAAGAGGACTTCAAAAGAAACAAAATGGTGAAGAAAGCATTGCAAAATCCTATTCAGTTAAGGAGAAATTTAAGTTTAAAGTTTGGTATTATTTCTGTAGAAACGACTGAAATCAGACTAGTTGTGATGTCACAGCCTCAGATTCCTCAAAATCTGTATGTATTTTAAAGAAAGTTTATTTCATTTTTTTCACTACTTAAATCATTTATCCTCAAACTTTCTTCAGGTGGTATATTATAAATTCCCTTCCTAGATTAAGTTTTACTACTTTTTTGGACACATCCCATGGTTTTAAGTCACAAAATCGCAGGAAAAATTATGATAGAATACATAAAGACTGAGGAATCTGAGGCTACGACATCACAACTAGTCTGATTTCAGTCGTTTCTACAGGAATGATACCAAACTTTAAACTTAAATATCTTCTTAACGGAGAAAGATTTTTGAATGCTCGTTTCATATAAGATGGATATGCATGACCATTGCACTAATCCTTTTAAATTAAATAGTTCATTCTCATTCACATTACAATTTGCATATCATGAACTGGCGCTTTTGTTCTATGAATTTATTCATGGAAGCCAACATGTCATAATTGACTGAGAAGATCTGAATGTTTCTTTTAAATATAAATCTACTGTTTATTCATTCTATGCCAATTTTATTTTTAAATGAAACTAGCCGTAATCCCCCAAAACCTCACACTCCCTGTCCCCTCCTCCCTGACCACTCCTTAGTTTTAAAAAGGGAATATACAATATAAATATGGGAGTTGGTATATCCAGGGACCTGCTATTTAGAAAATAGCAGGTTCCTGGTAAATTCAAAATGACACCTGTTTGGAAAATGTACTGTTGAATGTATAGTGTAATGTTGCATACCATGAAATAAAACAGCTTTGGATTGAGACTGTCAACTGACTCATTCTGAAAGCAATCACAGGTCACTGAGCAGCCACATGTAGTCACTGCAAGATTTCCCTTCAATAACAAGCTGATTACTTTGGCCTGTGCTCACATCCTTTTGTCTGGTGAAAGGAGGGAGTTAGCTCAAAGAGCCACTTGAAATTGTGTTACAGGCGGGGCAACACAGTCAAAGACTGAATTTAACAAAACAAACAGATAGCTGAGAGGATTTCTAGCCAAGTGGGTATAATCCTGCACAAGACAAACACAAACAAACATTAGGGAGACCTGAGAGTTTCATCATGAGCCACACTATTTAGGCTAAATACTCAAAAGACAGTACAACTAGGGATCAAATCCTTGCTATGTTCAAAGACCATCACTGACATGGTTAACAACTACCAGTGTTAAAAAGTATATTTAATTTGTAAGATTGCAACACATTTTTTCCATAACTTTCATCAGAAAGGTTTGACTAAAATAAACCATTTTCCTTCTTACAGTATGTCTATGGACAGCTAGAGATGGTTTCTTATTTAGAATCATATATCAAAAAGAGCAACACATTCTGGCATTATCAGTCTCTAAAATGTGAGGAAAAAAGTTTCATTTTCGAAAATATGGCTCATCAAAATTGGTATGAATTTGCAGAAAAATTGAAGGTTTTATACACTTGTCAGTGGTATGACTCACCCATACTACCCCCCCCCCCCCTCCCTCCCTGGCAATGTCAGTCAAAGGTGAGTAATTGACATATGAAATAGTGACTCACATGTACATCATTGTACCAAATTGTCAGTCACCAGAGTGACTCTGAGGTGGGTCAATTTACTTCAGACCCATTGACTTTGTACAGAGGTGATAGATTTGGTAATTTGGTGATTGATTTGGTAATTTGGTGATTGATTTGGTCATGAGTCATTTCACATAAAATGGGTCAATGTACATGTTTTGTCCACTCACTTTGTTTCAATGATTCACCAAGTCCGGGGGTGCAGCGGTGAGTCACACAATTGACAAGTGCATTAACACATGCAAAATTTACATCCAGTTCTGTATATTTCCTTTCTTTAATTTCAGACCAGAACCAAAAGGTTTTGTGTTTCCGATGCTTTTTCTTTCATCAGCTGATTGATGAGCAAAATTTGTATTAACTGTCATGTTATTGCATATCATAAAATATTTGTTCCAGGATATTTATTAATAAGCCACACCCACCATGCAGATCAATAAAAATTGTAGACAACATTAGCATTTGCACAATAATTAACAACAACATTATCATAGCAAGTATAATGCAAAAACAGTTATTCATTTATCCTGTTTCAAGAATTTGTCAGTAAACCCTGCCTACTCATTAATATTCATGATATCACTACCACAACATTAGAACATATTTACAGACCATGACTCATCTGTGTACGACATATGGCATATATCCCATCTACCGTTCAAGAGACACATTATGGTGTTTACATCCTTTAGCACTTTCACATTAGGCCACACCTATCATGGCACTTTCACATTAAGCCATGCCTACCATGCATATTAATGACATCTGTTGATAATATAATGCATGTACACAATAACCAACAATATTATTAAGCCCAATATGACACAAAACGGGCATACACTTGCACATCTATCACTTTTTCAATATATTCACTTAAGCCCCACCCACTTATCAATATGCATGAATCACCACCAAAAACATTAGGGCACATCTACAGACCATGAGGTATCTGTGTACCACAGGTTTTTGAGATATAGTGTTTACAAGCCTTTTGTTTACAAAATCATATTAAGCCCGCCCACTTCACATACTAATAAACATCAACATTCCTATACAATGAACACATACACTACCTAACATGATAACAAATATAAAACAAAACAGACATGCGGTTGTTAAAATATAAACATTTCAAGATTCTTACCTAAGCCCCACCCACTCATTAATATGCACGACATCATTACCAAAAACAATAGGGCACATCAACCGACCATGGGCTATCTGTGTACCAAATATGACATGAATCCAGTTTACCGTTCTTAAGGAACCTTGTTTACAAGCTTTTCAGCAAAATCAGATTAAGCCCCACCTACTATGCATATTAATGAAATTCAACATTTTTACATTATGATTATGTACATAACAACTAACATCATAATTATACCGAATATGAAACAAAACAGACATGCGGTTGTTAAAATATGAACATTTCAAGATTTTTACATTAAAACCAACCTACTCACTAATATGCATGACTTCACCACCAAAAACGTTAGAGCACATCTACGGACCATGGGCTATCTGAATACCACATATGACATGATTCTAAAGTATCGTTCTTGAGATATCGCGTTTACGAGCTGGCCGTCACAAACACACATACATACATACATACGCCATCAAGTTCCAGATGCTATCATATCAGAGCCAAAAAAGATTAGAATGTTTTTACAAAGATGCCAATTGGCATATTGGCAAGATTAGGGCATTCTGTCAACTTTGTCAGCTGCTTGCCCCATGAATATACAATAGACACATCTGCATGTTCATGAATAATGAATGTTGCTTCTAGCCTTCTAACTTCAGTCACTTCTACACAAATGATACCATAATTTAAACTTTTTAAGATTTTTTGAATGCTTTTTTCACCATTTTGTTTCTTTTGAAGTCCTCTTTCATATAAGATGGACATGCTTGGACACCTGAACTAATCCTTTAAGAAAAGAACCCACAGTATTTCCTATTACAGGGCTGTTAGAAATAGTAAAACTAACTTATTCCACTCACTTTATTCCCATTTATCCGAAATAGCATTTACCCCAAATAGTCCTATTTACCCAAAATAACGCCCTCTTCCTGCTGCTCAACCAGAAAGTCACTCAGTCATTCCCTATCAAATTAAAAAGTTCTTCTAGTACATTGCACCCAACTTGTTTTGAATAAGGGATATAATTAGTATATAATTAACCATAATTATCCCACAAGAGCCCACTGAGATTTTATGAGTTAAATAAACAATTCATACTCCATAAAGAATGTCAGGCACAATCTGTGGTTGATAATCCATCCAGCTCAGGACTAATTCAGAATTAGTTGGTGGTATACATGTACAAGACTTAGTTGGTGGTATACATGTATAAAGACTTAGTTGGTGGTATACATGTATAAAGACTTAGTTGGTGGTATACATGTATAAAGACTTAGTTGGTGGTATACATGTATAAAGACTTAGTTGGTGGTATACATGTATACAGACTTAGTTGGTAGTATACATGTATAAAGACTTAGTTGATAGTATACATGTATAAAGACTTAGTTGGTGGTATACATGTATAAAGACTTAGTTGGTGGTATACATGTATAAAGACAGATTTGGTGGTATACATGTATAAAGACTTAGTTGATGGTATACATGTATAAAGACTTAGTTGATGGTACACATGTATAAAGACTTAGTTGGTGGTACACATGTATAAAGACTTAGTTGGTGGTATACATGTATAAAGACTTAGTTGGTGGTATACATGTATAAAGACTTAGTTGGTGGTATACATGTATAAAGACTTAGTTGGTGGTATATATATATATATAAAGACTTAGTTGGTGGTATACATGTATAAAGACTTAGTTGGTGGTATACATGTATAAAGACTTAGTTGGTGGTATACATGTATAAAGACTTAGTTGGTGGTACACATGTATAAAGACTTAGTTGGTGGTACACATGTATAAAGACTTAGTTGGTGGTACACATGTATAAAGACTAAGTTGGTGGTATACATGTATAAAGACTTAGTTGGTGGTATACATGTATAAAGACTTAGTTGGTGGTACACATGTATAAAGACTTAGTTGGTGGTACACATGTATAAAGACTTAGTTGGTGGTATACATGTATAGACTTAGCTGGTGGTACACATGTATAAAGACTTAGTTGGTGGTACACATGTATAAAGACTTAGTTGGTGGTATACATGTATAAAGACTTAGTTGGTGGTATACATGTATAAAGACTTAGTTGGTGGTACACATGTATAAAGACTTAGTTGGTGGTACACATGTATAAAGACTTAGTTGGTGGTATACATGTATAGAGACTTAGCTGGTGGTATATATGTATAGAGACTTACTCTGTGGTACACCTGTATAAAGACGTAGTTGGTGGTATACATGTATAAAGATTTAGTTGGTGGTATACATGTATAAAGACTTAGTTTGATTTTGGTGGTATACATGTATAAAGACTTAGTTGGTGGTATATATATATATATATAAAGACTTACTTGGTGGTATACATGTATAAAGACTTATTTGGTGGTATACATGTATAAAGACTTAGTTGGTGGTATACATGTATAAAGACTTAGTTGGTGGTATACATGTATAAAGACTTAGTTGGTGGTATACATGTATAAAGACTTAGTTGGTACATGTATACATGTATAAAGACTTAGTTGGTGGTATACATGTATAAAGACTTAGTTGGTGGTATATATATATAAAGACTTAGTTGGTAGTATACATGTATAAAGACTTAGTTGGTGGTACACATGTATAAAGACTTAGTTGGTGGTACACATGTATAAAGACTTAGTTGGTGGTGGTATATATGTATAAAGACATAGTTGGTGGTATACATGTATAAAGACTTAGTTGGTGGTATACATGTATAAAGACTTAGTTGGTGGTATACATGTATAGAGACTTAGTTGGTGGTATACATGTATAAAGACTTAGTTGGTGGTACACATGTATAAAGACTTAGTTGGTGGTATACATGTACAAGACTTAGTTGGTGGTACACATGTATAGAGACTTAGTTGGTGGTACACATGTATAAAGACTTAGTTGGTGGTATACATGTATAGAGACATAGTTGGTGGTACACATATATAAAGACATAGTTGGTGGTATACATGTATATTCAAGAGAAACTAGAAATAGCAACCTCTTGAAAATGAAATTGAAAACCACAAGCTGAAATAATTTAAGTTATCATTAAAAAGTAGCTAAATCTTTAAGATACTGTACCTATTGAAAACCACAAGGTTGTGTCAAAATCTGTTAGAAATTGACATTTTAACACCTTATCAAATTTTCTATTCTAAACATGTATCAAATGTGGTTTTGATTGTCCATTAAAATTCTTATGTGAGCACTTGAATATAAAAAAGCATTGAAACTTTACCACATTCTATTTCCTAACTTACTGCAAAAAACATTTTTTTTTTTTTTTTTCACTGACTGATGTTTTTGACAAAATTTAGCATTAATTGCTTATTAAATGTGAAACAAGATACTCACAACTTAATTGATTTAACTGTATTACAGCAGTGATAGCTCCATGATAACATAATGCAGTTGATGATAACCATTATAGACATTTGGCAACAGACTACATTATTACCTCTTAAAATATCATTCCTTTGAAACAAAATGTTCTTTAATCCTTTGCCTAAAAATTTTGACTAAAGAAACAGAATTGATCTATTGAATTATTTTTACTGAATTGAACAATCGATCATAGAGGCCTTAGTATCAGGGTAACATTTAAGCAGCCATCTTTTATCTATTGATTGTTGGTAAAATCTGAACTTTGGAAACTTTCCAAAACTCAGCTGGCATACTGTAAGCCAAAACTTCCAAAACTCAGCTGGCATAAGCCACAAATTATTACAGACAATGGACTTTTTTGTATTGATTAAACTTTTTTTATATTTTTTTAATGTGAAGTTTTGTTTGCTTGTGGCACACATGATATAACCTCCCAGCAGGGATAACACATCCATACTCCCACACTAGTAGCCTAATAGGCATACCATATCTCTAAATACTGCATACTGAGCTACAGACAAGTCATACTTATGAGGCAACATTTTACAAAGCTTCGAAATGTGCGAATTGGGGTATCGTTAATGGATTAGTTCAGAGGTCAATCAAGTCTATTTTATATAAAAGAGGACTTCAAAAGAAACAAAATGGTGAATGGCTCTGTCTTACCTGTAAAGAAATGACTGACGTAATAAGTCTATTCATAGGAATATTCGTTTAATGCGCTCTCTATGAATCCATGACTATTTAAAGGACTATGAACATCTAGAGGCAATATGGGCTTAATTGCTTTAAAATATAATCTAAAGCATTGATACAGCAAAATAATATTCCATAAAATTGGTTAAAAATTGACTAATTTACAGCTTTTTAAATTTTGAGCTGTTATTGCACAATAATGTGTGACATCAATGGGGAAGGATACTCATTACCTTTTGCAAAACCTTTCTTTTTTATTCCTCTGTCTATGAAGTCTGAAATATAGAATTGGGACAAAATTTGATGGAACTTTTGTCACACCCCGAATCATCATGCATCTAGAAAAGACATTCTGAAATTCACAAGTAGCTGAATTTTAAGAACAGAGTTTAAAGAATTATATACAGATTTTGAGACGTGTTCCTCACAAATTCCGGACAAATGAACAAATCATGAAACGTTGTTCAGTCATAACTTAAAAATTAAATGAGCTTTTTACAAATTATAAAGACTGTTTTACACAGAATTCCATGCTCTTTCACATATCTTAAATCTGCTAGATATCCATGGTCCTTTAAGAATTCCCACTTGTGGGAGGTTTTCTGGACTTGGTTGATTAATAAGCCTTGCACCCATGTGGATGATAATTAAAGAACACACACACAGACAAAACACACTTTTTTCAAGTCTTATTATTAGTATTTTAATTTCTCTGACAAGAAACAATAGAGCTTAGCACAATCCTGCTGTTAAGTCCTGGCTGAATTTTGGACAACAGTTTAGTAAATCAATCTTCATTATGTTTTATCTTCATCAAAATGAAGAGGCTTATTAATGCAGCTGTATCATCAGTTATGTGCTCTCTGGGGGTAAAAACCACAATGCACTGTCTGCCTTTGAATCATGTTATTAGATCTAATGCCAACTCCCTGAAAAGATCATATATTCAAGACCAGTAGTCATGCAGTACAGCACTGCAGGTTGATAAAGGCTATCTGCTACATAATGCATCTGTACTCATGACACATCATTATAGTAAATGAATTGCTCAAAATACTGTACCTTTTATCCACAAGGTATGGAATATGAATGTGAAGACACTAGCTTAATCATTTTATTAAAAACAAATGAAAGTAGCCAAATTTTCATCAAAATCGATTCAAAATTTACCATCTCAGGTATCAATATGCAAATTTGTACTGTACAGTGTTACAGGGCGACCTTGTTTTTCTGTTGTAAATCTTTTGTTTTTCACATGCACTGTATATCATAATTCTTTGAAGTGATGCAGCAAACTCTGACAGTTTTGCAGTGTTTAACATACCCCAATCAAATTATCACAGGAAATGGAATATTTTCCCTTCATTTTCAGTGACTGAGTTTTAAGGGAAGAAATTTCAAGAATCACATAAAGATTTTGAGTTGTCTGCCTGCCCAGTCAAGTAATTTAGCATTAATCAAATTTGTTAGCCATTACTTAAATATTAAAGTATTTTTTTCTCTTAAGTCAAAAACTGATCCAATACTCTTTTACTATAATCATGGAGGTGCAGTGCCTGTATGCTCCAATACTCTGTGACTGTTTTGCTTTTATACGAAAAACATCATCATACAGTATACAGCACAGTTTCTTAATTAATTTCTTTTAAGGGCCACCATTTGACTACAGCCTCAGGCCGCGGGCCTATCGCGCGACAAAACCAGCATCACATGACAAACAAAACCCGTCAAAACAATCCCTAAATACAAACAAGCTGAGTGCATGCGCGATAAGGATGTACACCAGATGTCGGCGGTTCTTTTATCCGCCTACCTTTGACACACCGCGAGTCTGCCCATTTTATAGCAGAACCACAGATAACATTTTATTTGATAAGCTGCGATGTTCTAGTGCGTTAATCTGCCTTGGAAAAACCCAAAATACTGGATTTTGCGATTTTTACTGATCTCTTTCAGATCAATCAGGATGTACTATATATATTTTTTCCACTATGGACTATTGTTCTCGGGCCAGACTGGATTGTTTGGCAAGCCAGATTTGGCCCGCGGGCCGCCTATCAAGAATCACTGGTATACAGCATCTATAAATGGAAGATTTTAGGCCTGAGGCTAAATGCAACGTGAATGTGGTATCCAAGTACACTTCCGTTTCAAACATTTCTTAAATAAAATTTTCAAAAATTGCTAACAATAAAAAATCTCTTAATAACCAGCAATTTTAACTCCAAAATCACCTTTAAGTGAAGACAAACCTAAAATCCACACTCGTTCTTTTATCAGCTCTAAACGATAACAACAGCCATTAAAGAATTTCATAGTTCATACACTGTCAAGTTCTAAGTAGAATAACAAATTTCTTCAAGTCATGTTCGAACATACTGTAATATCCCATGAGGATTTTTTGCAGAAAATATTTTTACAGAAAAAAGAATTACAGAAAAACAAATCAGTGTCTGTTTTAATCCAGTATTTGTCATAACAGCTCACTCTAAAATCTATACCTTGAAATCTATTCACCACCCCGATAAAGTATTCTCTATGGATAATAAATGTTAGGTCTTAAAGCGAGGAGGCTTCAAGGAGGGGGTTAAAACTCTCTGCAAAAGTACTCAAATACTATCTCCGATTGCTTCCAGCAATATATGGCAACTCCATACAAAGTAACATGATGCCTCTCCAAGGGCCAATGACTTACTCAATTTCAACAAAGTGTATAGCAGGTGTCTGACGAATGAAATAGAAACTGACAAAGACTATCGATCAATTTCCTTGGGATCCTTGATGCATCTTTCTGAGTATTTCCAATCGTAGCATCGTGAATCATAAACCAAAGGAAAGAGAGGAAACTCTTATCTTCGGGGTGACAAGTCTTACAGGTCTATTCTATGTAGCAATTTCTATATTGGTTAAAAGAGTATTGAAATCTGAGCAGATCAATTGTTGAATTTTGGAAACAGCTGATCAAAGTTTGATCCATTTTTGATTTGCAAAATTCGTGATTAGACGTACGACTGGACAAACAGCTCAAATACTGGAGTAATTCTTTCCATTTTTTTCCCCTAAATCTTAGTCAATAAAAATAATGGGAAGGTCTACTCAAGCTAGAATTTTATAGGGGTGGCAAAGACTAAAAAATCTTTTGATCAGAATTTGCTACAATTTTAAAGACTAAGGAATCATTACAAAAAAATCACATCACAAAATTTGCATAAATATGCAGAGCATTATTAAAAAACGCTGTAAAATTAATATTCATGAGACTCCTGAATAATACATTCTCATATTTTGGACGAGTGCTCTCTTTGAATATCTTCTTCTGATCATATCATCTTGTCCACTTAAGTTATCCTTTAAGGGCTGAGATGTATCTTTTCTAATAATAGATCATGAATCAAAGGAAAGAGGGGAAGCTGTTATCCTCAGTCAGTCTGTCAAGTCTTAAATGGCTCATTATCATGAGTTTGTCCTATAACATAATATGACATAATATAACATCATATGACATATTACGTATGCGTCATCCATCGTGTATAAAATCTATTATACTAGACAATTTTTTTAATGAAATTTTCTCTGCAACAATTTACTTTATCAACAAAATGTGAATGTGCATATTACACAGGGGGCAATACTGATATACTGCGACCATTATCTTCTTATTGTACCATAATTACCCAATATTTTATGAATATTAATTGAATTAAACTTTAAACCTGAACAGGCTGATAATTACAAATTAGTCATGATCATACAATAGACCAAGAAAGTCTTTGCTTTTAGTGTGTGATAAACAATTTAAAAGATTAGTTTAGCAGTCAAGCATGTCCATCTTATATCAAAGATATACCTTTTCCTTTCTTTTGAAGTCCTTTGAAGTCCTGTGAAAATGGTGAAGAAAGCATTCAAAAATATTATTCTATTTAATAAGGTGAAATTCAAGTTTAAAGCTCTGTCTAATCTTTGTAGAAATGACTGATGTAGTAAGTCTATTAAGGAAGGTTGGCACCCCTATCCTCAAATTCTTAACAATTGTTAACGTATTTTCAAGAAAATATTTAAAACTTTTTTCCTATTTCAATTATTTTCCCTCTTTCTTTCTTTAGGTAATTTTCCTTACAAGATTCTGTTTTACTTTTCTACTTTACTGACATATTCAATGGTTTTTAAGCCACAAAATTGAAGGACAAAATATGATAGTAGACTTTGAGGAATCTGAGGCAGTCACATCACAGCTAGTCTGATTTCAGACGTTTCTACAAAAGTGTTACCAAACTTTAAACTTACATATCTCCTTAACGAAATAAGATTTGTATTTAATGCTTTTTCATTTCTTTACCAGTTGAACACACAATTACAATTTCCTTTCGGTTTTGTACAAAGTCCTCTTAATTTTATGACGGACAGACATAACATCGACAACCAAGTCAAGATGGACTTGCTACCCACCCCAGGATTGAACCGGGCCGTGGTCTGTAGACAGTTATGATAACCGCTACACCACAGTAGGTAGATAATTCTTTGAAGTCCATTTATACAAGATGAACTTATTGAGTTTATCTTTAGCATTTATGTTATCGAGTTTATCTTAAAGAAGTATGTTTTAACTCTTTTATCATTTGGTTAGTGTATACTGTTTGTTACTTATTAACTTCCATCAACGTGTTTAGTGTGACTTAAAGGATTAGTTCACTGGTCAATCATGTTCATCTTATAGGAAAGAGGACTTCAAAAGAAACAAAATAGTGAAGAAAGCATTCCAAAATCTTATTTTGTTAAGGAGATATTCAAGTTTAAATTATGGTTTTATTTCTGTAGAAATGATTGAAATAGTTGTGATGTCACAGCCTCAGATTCCTCAAAGTCTTTATGTATTTTGAAGAAAGTTTATTAAATTATTTCACTATTTAAATTATTTTTCCTCAAATTTTCTTCAAATGGTATATTATAAATACCCTTCCTAGATTCAGTTTTACTACTTTCCTGACATATCCCATGAATTTTAAGCCACAAAATCGCAGGATAAAATATGATAGAATTCCCAAAGACTTTGAGGAATCTGAGGCTATGACATCACAACTAGTCTGATTTCAGTCGTTTCAACACAAATGATACAAAACTTTAAGCTTAAATATCTCCTTAACGAAATAAGATTTTTGAAATCTTTCACCACCATTTCGTTTCTTTTGAAGTCCTCTGTCATATAAGATAAATACGTTTGACCACTGAACAATTTCAATTTCTTTTCAAGATTGATATCACAAACATTAATTTCCACACTAACTATATGCAATGTTATGTACTTACTATACACTAGAAGTATGCCTTCAAACTGACGTAATATCTTTTACCAGAAAAATGCTTTTGCTAAACAAGGATAAAACCCTTTAACTGGAACAGATGCTTACTGTACAACTTTTTATAGACAAGGCAGTGTAAAATATGATAGAATTCCCAAAGACTTTGAGGAATCTGAGGCTATGACATCACAACTAGTCTGATTTCAGTCGTTTCAACACAAATGATACAAAACTTTAAGCTTAAATATCTCCTTAACGAAATAAGATTTTTAAAATCTTTCACCACCATTTCGTTTCTTTTGAAGTCCTCTGTCATATAAGATAAATACGTTTGACCACTGAACAATTTCAATTTCTTTTCAAGATTGATATCACAAACATTAATTTCCACACTAACTATATGCAATGTTATGTACTTACTATACACTAGAAGTATGCTTTCAAACTGACGTAATATCTTTTACCAGAAAAATGCTTTTGCTAAACAAGGATAAAACCTTTTAACTGGAACAGATGCTTACTGTACAACTTTTTATAGACAAGGCAGTGACTCATAGGTCAGTCTTCATGAATGAAACCAACTTCCACAAGATCCTTACTCACAAAGAAATTTGCTTCTTGATATTGAACAGACTTATGGTGAAAATAATGGATAATTTATGGCCTTTTGTGGGTAATATGACTCAACGTAAACAGTTGAACAATTTTTAACTGCAGTAAAGAAGAACCGCTACACCACTGCATTTTGGATTTCACCAATGGTACAGTTACTGTAGTCTTAAACCAATGACAGACAGTACTGAATAACTTACTTCAAAAGCACTCAAACATACAGTATAAGGCACTTTAGAGTGAAGTATTAGATATACAGAAGTACATTTTTAAACTTTACAGAAACCAAAACGACATACAACTTGTAAATATGGAAAAGCAAATAATTCATGGTTTTTATTCTTATGGGTACATTCAACCAAGAATGTGTAATGTATATACATGTACTGTACCATTCACCTTAACTTCTTTTTACTGACAGCAATAGAAGTCAATGCAGAACTGAACATGTGAACATTTCACCTCACCATAAAGTGTAGACAATGCTCTTCGCATATATGATCATTTGTGCAAACAAAATTCCCACATCCACTGTAATTCAAGAGATATCATAGATACAAATATTTTCATTGTTATGCAAATCAGCTAATTAGTATGCACACACAACCCTCCAATCATGCTCATTTGATCAGTAACCATGTCCTCTACCCTAGAGTATGCCAAGTAACATGAATATACACCATCCGTAGCTTAAGTTAATGAAAACTTTAACCAAAACTTTAACTGGACGCCGACGCCAATGTCGGGGGTAGTAGAATAGCAAGAGCTACTATTCTTCGAATAGTCGAGCTAAAAACTGATTTTACAGACCTTAGCCAATGCTGTACTAGGTTACAGTCTGTACCTAAATTATTTTGTAAAAGACCAGGTGGAACTTCAGACTGCTAAAAATAAGCAACATTTTTGTGGATATCTTTTTTCTACACCTTTTCCAACGTCATCTAAACCAAGGATCTTTATTTTCAGGTAGTTTTATCAGCCTAACGACTAATTTTAAGACATGATATTTGGATTTGGTAAGATTCTTGGCCTATTTGTAGTCTGAAAATGCATGGTATGTTTGTGTGGGAAGTGTTCCAGTTCCACTAGAAAATAATTTTTGTACTGATATTTGGGTGAAGCTTGGTTGCAATTAATCGCTAAATGCTCGCAAATTTTGCCGATTAAACATTTAGTAAATTAATTGCAAATCAACAGCACTACCATAATCCTGATATAATCCAACAAGTTTGGAAACAAACTTTCTAGCAATCTGCCTATATGACACATTAGAAGCGACTTCCGGCTTACGCAATACCACATACCTTACCATCACAACACAACTTTCTCCTCAAGGTCACTGAATAGTGTTTTAGTTTAACATTCTAACCCCCACAATGCAATGTAGCACGCAATGGAAAATTGGGACTTACTATATGATTTACCCAAGAGTCAACAATATTTGATTGGTTGAACATTAAAAATGAATCGTTCTACTTGATATTGGGTTACGAAAACTACTTCTTTCAAGTGTCAGAGTAAGCTGTTTCTCACAATATATACCCAAGCTGTATATGGTATTCTCAAGACCTTATTAGGAGTTAAGGCGTGACTGTCTACAAGAGAAAAAAGATTTGCACGTGATTGGGAGATATGTACTGTAATTCAATAGTGAATGGATGGGTGAAAATTTGACTGGTTATAGTGCTGTAGCCAAGGGAACTATTATCGAAAAATACACTGATTAGAAAACTAAGATCATTATCATACATAAAAAGTTTCCAAAATTCCTGAGCAAAAGGGCATAAATGCCGAAGATGCATTTTTTAATAAATTTTAGTAACAAACTCTGTGAGTGTGTGGGTTGAACTAAAGAGACAACAATTTTTTCTCAGTTTGTTCAAAATCGTAAAATGCTCAGAAAAAATAGGAAGTGCAAGTACATGTGCATTCACAAATAAGATGTATGTTAAGCCGGTGCAAGTACATGTGCATTCACAAATAAGATGTATTATACCTCTAAAATAAGTGTGCACAACATTCAAATTATCTTCACTCGTGGCGCTGTATAGTACGTATCCACGTACTGTACATCAAGAGCGCCTGGGAAATTTTCTGGCCCATGCTGCTCTTTCTGTAACTTGTGTACACCTGTGTAACCTACAGTTATCCCAAATCTTTAATTTGTTCATGTTCAAATATAAATAGTTTGATTTAAGTTGATTTTGGCAAACAAAAATAACTGGAATATCATATTTAAGGCATTATAACATGTACAGTGTAAAGACTATGATGAGTGTAGATTTCATTAGCGTGCTTTTTCTGGCACCCAAGCTTAAAGAAAAAACAAAAAATTTATGTATTAAATGCACAAATATTGCTCAACATGTGCAAAGGTAGATTCTGTAAAATAGCTGGCGGATCTGTATGCTCCATTTGCTCTTCAATTACATGTGTACACTCGTGTCAATCGTACATTTGGTGTCTGATTATGCGATATTTATGCTGTTCAACCAAATTGAGTCAATTACTTGTTCTTTTTTCTACTTTTTACATTGGAAGTAAAATACCAGTGTAGCCCCATAGCCTATTAAGCTCGAGAATTCTCTACAGTGGCTTTGATACAAATAATATCCTTCAGTGTTATTAATACGTCGTTGAGATTTTCACTTTAAATTGACACCATCCACAGCTAGAGGTTTTAAGCAAAATCTTCCCTCACTTTTACACTCTACCAAAACATGCATTATTTTGATAAAAAAAGATTTATCATAAATGACACATACATACTTTCAACTCGATTTTACCTCACAATGGATTTTTGCCAAAAACCTACGACAATCTGTCAGAAACTTGTTGAATAAAAATGGCCACTTAAAAAAAGACTCCATTTGAACAAATCTGGAACAGTGGAAGCTTTAGAGACTATGGTAACTCAAAATAGACTCACAAATTGTTCATATAACTCGCAGGAATGTATATTCAACACCTTCTTTGTGCCATTAAAAGGTACCGTAGACACTATATTAACTTTCCTGGTTCCTGATTGGCTATTGTCACCATTACGTTGTTGACATGTTTTGACAAATTGTGTACAATCACTTACAAAAACTTCTCTGAGAACTTGATGTGGATTGGTGTCAAAACACTTTGCTTTAAGAAAATTTTCTTTATCGTGTTTTTGTGTGCATTTATAGAAAGTAAACATCTCTAAGCAGGCATTCAAATGATTTCTATATGAATACATCACTTTCAATGTATTTTGTTACAAAAAATGCCTCTTATCTCAGGTTGATGTCGACCTTAAATTCCATACACTTAGCCTAATTTATGACAAGTGTATAGACCAGACAAGTTTGTTCCTCTGACTGTATGGTAGTCCAGACTGCATAGTTTACAAAGTGTGTGGGGAAGATCTTTTTTGGACTTAAAAAATATGTGCATATGTCTAGAAAATGTGCACCAATAATGATCTATTTAATAGTGGAAATAATTCAAAAATATTTTACAAAAGACTGAAGTTGAAACATGAATTTTCCCTATCAAGAACTTGACTTTCCTAAACTTTTTCATGAATAATTGGTGAAAGATGTGCACTTAGAATCAAACGTGTGCACCTAGAATTACAACTGTGAACCCAAATCACAAAAATAACTTCGAGTCTTAGGCAAAAATTAGCACGGGAGATCTTCCCCACAAGTCCTTAGAATCAAACTATGCAATCTGGTTGATAGTTCTCTCGAACACTTTCAATACCTAATTTCCCAGTGTAGCAAACAAGCAAAACAGGAACTTACAAACCTGAATCATATCGCCACGTGCTTGATATCCATATATTCAAGAAAGCAAAAATAAGTTTCGTTTTTTTGTGGCCAAAACCACGAATGCGTGCACCAATTGCATTAATAAACTTTCAGTAGCTCTACCAGTAAAGCGTAAAAAGGCTTGACGGAAAGTACAGCAACAAAATTTCCGAATGCCAATTCATTACAAATGTAGTTGTTAGTAAGAATAAATTACTCAATTTAACAGTTGAAATCAAGAGTTTTATGTTATTTTTTGTAGAAGTAAGAGAAGTATTGGAGTGCACGCTGCCACGAATTTCGGACAACTTGCCAAAATCGGCATAACGTCGCGTTAGGATCCTAATGTAACGTTTGTCTTTCTTAAAATTAAGTCAAACTTCAAATGATACTTGAATAATTAAAACGTTTATATTTACTTACAAAGAAAATTCTCCATTTTAATTCCGACAAATGTTTTTGTTTAAAAATTCACGCAAATTTACTGCAACATAAAATTCCAATGAGTGTTAATTTCTCGAAAGGAAAAGTCAACCTTTCATTAAATTATCCTACCACATTACGACTCGGCCGTTGTACGTGAAATATATTATTGAACAGTTTCTAACGCATGTTGTATGTAAACAAAAACTGACATATTCCAAGTGATGGCGCTAGACCTAGTATATTTTTCTCGAAAGTGTATAAAAAAAATATATATATATATTAAAAAAAATTATAATGATAATAAATAAATTAATTAATTTAAAAAATCGGGAATTCTTCTTGAAGTTTTGGAAATTCTTCTTGAATTTTCGGGAAATTTTCTAAATTTTCGGGAATTCTTTTTGTATTTTCGGAAATTTTCGTGAATTCTTGAATTTTCGAAATCTCTTGAATTTTCGTGAATTCTTGAATTTTCGAAAATTCTTGAATTTTTAGTAATTCCTCTAAAATTTCGTGAATTTTTTTGAATTTTCGAGAAATCTCCTGGAAATTGCCTTTAATTTTTAAAAATTCTTTCTGAATTTTTTTGGGAAATCCTTTTGATTTTTCAAGAAATTTTCTTCATTTTCGGGAAATTTACGAAATTTCTTTCACTTTCTGGAAAAATTTTAATTTTCCGTGAAATTTCTTTCACTTTTCAAAAAGTTGTTTTAAATCTTGTAAAATTTCCGTGGGAATTTTTTCAATTTTAGAAAATTTCTTTCATTTCCGGGATGTCACTTTCAATTTTTCATGCAATGTTGCCAAAATTTCAATCAACAAATTTTACGCATTTTCCTTCAGTTTCATAATTTTACAATTTTCCCTCCAATTTTCTCCGGGGAGAAAGAAAACAACCGGGAAATAAAAACCTTTTCCGGAAGGGTTTGGGAGGGGGGGGGGTGAATTATGTTTCTCAGTAAAAAAAGAAAAGCTAGACACGCTACTGGTCCGAAGGCACTATATGTGCGTGGGCACCTTTATTAAATTTTGTTGCCATGATTGTCAGATTGCATTACATTACTGTACTTTTTATCATGGCGGCTTGGGCGTCAGTGATATATCTAGCTTTCGACGCGGTGCCGAAAATATGACTTCATAATCGGACTTCTGCCTTAAAAATTGTTTAATACTACTAGTGACTAAGCTATCAACCAAACTGAAAAAATTGAATGGCTATAGCTTACGTACGGAATTCCACCAGGGAGAGGGGCCCACAAAGTTGTAGCCAGGGAGGTTGGTATTGGACATCCC
This sequence comes from Chiridota heheva, assembly GCA_020152595.1. Lineage (NCBI taxonomy): Eukaryota > Metazoa > Echinodermata > Holothuroidea > Apodida > Chiridotidae > Chiridota > Chiridota heheva. Next base: position 2,101,170 of record JAIGNY010000634.1, read on the forward strand.
GTTAGACATAAAAAAAAAAAAAGTGCCAGATGTAGATAACGTCCAGAAAGAACAGGTTTTAAGTTTGGTAATATGAAGCTTTATACTTTATAATAAAGGTTGCAGCGGTCTGTAGATCCGTACAGGAGTTCACTCTACGTTTCTTTTTTGCCTTTTTTTTGTGGATCGAAAATATACATCACCCCCACCCCATTCACCACCCAACCACGCCTACCCCTGCTTTTCGATTTTTTAGACTTGGCAACAAAATCTTATTCGTCTTCTTTTTTTTCGCTTTTCATATTTGCTCATGTAGGTGCACGGGTGAACTATTCTTCTCTAACAAAAGGTCTATTATTCTTGATGATCCTCATCTGAAGAATGGAGCATAAGCCTTGATCCCTGGACCCAGATATACTCATGTCACATTTCAAAGCAGATAGTTGATCGTTTCACTAACTTGAGGGGCCCCATCTAATCTTTCGCCCGGGTCCCCAGGTAAGTCGTTACGCCATTGGGCACCAACACAAAAAACTGTGCCGAGTTGGTCATGACCAACCCATGTTAAGATATACCAACTCATCGCTGTGCCGACTCGTGAGTTGCTTTTGTGCCGATTTGGTCTGTGCCGATTTGGTCTGTGCCGATTTGGTCTGTGCCGATTTGGTCTGTGCCGATTTGGTCTGTGCCGATTTGGTCTGTGCCGATTTGGTTTTGTGCGGAGTTGACTGACATGCTTGTAAAGTGCATTGTAACAACTTTTGGTCATGCAGAAAATGCTGTATTCGCCAGTTCATAGAATTACTAGACATTTAAAATACAAAAGCATAGCCGCACGAGGCGGAGGCTGGGCGGTAGCCCTCCCCCTTGTCGGTCAGATACCGATCTAAGTTGGGGAACTATGCCCGACTTAGCTAGATATCGGGGTCATGCCGTCATGTCAGCATGTAACTCGGCATGATGATAACAATATGATACTTGGAAACCGATCTCAGGCACAAAAGATGTAAAATGTCATGTATACTGTTTAAATCAGTGATTTAGTGGAATCATGCCAAACTCGGCCAGGTATTGGGGTTATACCCTTCTGACTCGGCATGCTGACAACATGAATTAGTGGGCACCGATCTTAGTCGGGCAGAGAAGTAAAATGTCGGATGCACTGCTTAAATCAGAGATATAACTGTGATCTGAATCATGCCCGATTTGGCTAGATATAGCAACTTCATGTCCTCCCAAATCGGCATGATTCTCGGGTCACCAATCTTAATTAGGTAGGGATGTGAAATATGTTAGATGCAGTGACGTAGCCAGTCTCCCAAAAAGGAACCGTAAATTTTCATGTCAAAGTGGGTGAACCAAGGGACCTTGATTTTATTTCTGTAAAAGTGAAAAGAGGAATCAGGACCGCTCCATATCACGTGGGTTTGGTACTGACTGAAAGGTTGGATATACCAGAGATATGGCATGCATGGGAATAACCGAATCGGCTAGATATGAAAATCATGTCTGCCCAACCTGACAACCCTAATTCTCAGGTTGGCCAATGCAATAAAAGAAACCCATCCCACACATTTAAAATCCGTGGATGACAGCGGCGGACTGGGACTGGTTTTGAAGTTGTTTACAAGAAGCCTCATAAATTAAACAGTTAAGTTATTTTAATCTATAGGCGGGATTAGGGAGGTGCCCCGGTGTGCATTTTCCTGCCACTTTTTTCAGTGTATGGTACATTTTTTTGTATCTTAGTGTGATTTTATGATTTTCTCCCCACTTTAGGTGGCAAATTTGATTTTGTGATTTTGCCCCCACTTTTAGTTAGCAGGTGGGCAAATCCCGTCCATGGTTCTGCTGATGCATATATTTGCCTATACACGCGGTTCCAACACTTTCAAGAGGGGAAAGACTGTTTTAACCCAATAAGATTCATTTTTGACAGATTTACATTAAATTGTGGTACACAAAATTGGTGGAAAACTACCGGCACAAAATGCAGATAACATTCCTCTTGGCTTTCAACGCTTTTGTGACCCTTTTCAGTTTTTGATCTATTCCGAATACTGGAATATGTCCAATAATATTTTGCTCTAACTTTCTCAATTTTAAGGTGAAGTTTCTTCTCATACCTGTTTAGAAAAAAACAATAAATATCCTGCGCATCCGGGGACTTTTACCTTACACCCTTCGCTTCGCCTCTAGACCCCACAGTTGCGCCCGAATTTTCTCAACTTTCAAAGACGTAGTAGTTTAATAGTAGATTTTATCGTTACAATTTTTTTTCTTTCATCAGTTGAATTTTTGAAAGTTGTGTTTGATTTTAAGTCAAAGCCATTTTGAGGCATCAAAAGTGAAAAATCTTCAGAGCTGTCTGGGGCTTAGCCCGGGCCCGCTTAGCCCCGCCAGTGCTTCTCCCCTCTAACAAGGTTGGCTATCTGGTTTGGGGATAGCTGGCCACTATCAGCTCCCAGTAAGTATTGGATATTGCTCAGATAGGTTGACGTCCTGGTCTACGTTGGTCATGGTGGTAGTAGAGGGCATACATATCAGCAGGTTCATCCTCTGGCATTAAGAATCGCCCCTAGGAAGTTTAGCTGTATCCTGCGTGCTTTCTAAATTAGCCGCCTAGTGTCCTTATGCAGTTATGTCATATATCTGTATATGCTTGTTGGGCACATGGTCTATTCTTTTTATGCTGAGCATAATGCGATAACAGGATGTTGCAAAGGAATTTATCCTGTTCTCCATGTCTTTATGATTACCCAAGATTCCCAGCCATACAGAAGGATTGTGACACATGATACTTCAAGGAATTTTACTTTGGTGGAAAAAAGTGGTTTTATGGAAGTCTTCCAGACTTTTGTCGAGCTTCGAAAACGCAGCACATGCAGGCAAGTGCCCTTCGTCTCTTCAGGCCATCATGGACCTTAGGTTCTTGAAATCTGAGACCGTATTGATGATTTCACCATGGACTTACAGTGACTCAGTAGAGTCCCAAGTTAATAGAAATTATATTCATCACTCCATTGTTTCAATAAAACTATCAATCAACCTAAAGGAAATCGCTGTCTCAAGAAATTCATAACAACGCGGATAAATCCGGCCATGCTTTCTCTGACGTCACAATCAGCTGCTTCAGGCTTGAACCACACACAAGGAATGCAAATTTAATTAAATCGACACTACCTATGTTACGAATGTGTGCGTAATCGGTGATTGGTCAATAGAATACCAATACAAAAATGTAGTGTTTGAATTTAAATTGATTTTCTTGAGGCGAGCGATTTTCTTTAAAATAAAAGTTGCAAACTACTTAATTTGTCACATTGTCGGGTTCCCATGCTTGTATCAAAGCTTGAGCAAACATTTTGCAGCTCTGACTAAGCTGAACTCTTTGCACGTCTGCTTCTGTGAATCCACAATGCCTTAAAACAAACCTACAAAAAGAGGAATACACCATGATTCATGAAATTCAACTTCAAATTCATTATGATCAATTTTTTTTTACGGTTTAAGGTCATCGTAGTTTTGACATTTTACGTGTCTGATCATATCAAATGAGATCTGACAGGTTGATATGATGGGAAGGGGTGGGGGAGGTGGGAGGGGCGGGGAGGGCAGGTCCATAACTAAACGTTTTCTTGTGGAATACTCAAATACGAATGCTTTGAAAAACAACAGCCTTGCAAATTATTGAAAGGATCATGGCCCCTTAACGTCATGGGCCCTGCAAAGTACTGTTTCAGTACAATAAATGCAATAGCTTCTCTGAAGTAACTTTTCCAGCTCTAAGAAACAACAAGCATTTATTGTGCCACAGGAGCTTTAAAAGGAAATTCCAATGGACTTTTTTTTTTACGTATCTGATAGAGAAATTAAAAAAAAATTAAGCTTCTATCACCGAAGAGGAAGGGGGTGGGGAACTTCCATACTAAAGTGATAGGTATGTGCCGCCCAGATTTTTAAAATTGGATTACAGTATGATAAATGTTTTGGTAACTGCAGTATGACAGTTCATAATTTTGATACCTGCAGTATAAAAATAAGTGATTTTTGACACCTGCAGTACGAAAATAGGTGATTTTTGATACCTGCAGTATGAAAATAGGTGATTTTTGATACCTGCACTACGAAAATAAGTGATTTTTGATAGCTGCAGTATGAAAATGTGCAATTTTTTTAGACCAGCAGTATGAGAGATTGTATTTTTGATACCTGCACAACGAAAATTCTGAAAAAAGGCAACTGCTCGGGTGGCACATGTATATATACCTCACATATGGAAGTTTCCCCCACCTCTTTCTTTCCCGGGCTATCACCCATGGGAACTATGAAACATTTTAAAGGAATTAAACTATGAATCTCACAGATGGCTTTTTTTATTTTTAAAGACAGGAATTATGCATAAGGAATAGAAACTCGAGCATTTAATGGAAAGAAATATCTTACCCATGCTGCACCATGTTGTGGAATAACTTATGACATCACAATTAGGCCTACCATAATTAAGCAAGCACATGTTGAATAGATAACTGATTGGAATTCTTTCCTACTCATAATCTGAACTCATTAGTAAACGTGATGAATAAACGTGCTGAATAAACGCGACGAATAAATGAATAAACGTGCTGAATAAACATGCTGAATAAACGCGCTGAATAAACGCGCTGAATAAACGCGCTGAATAAACGTGCTGAATAAACGCCATGAATAAACGCCATGAATAAACGCCATGAATAAACGCAATGAATAAACGCCATGAATAAACGCCATGAATAAACGCCATGATTAAACGCCATGAAATGAATAAACGCCATGAATAAACGCCATGAATAAACGCCATGAATAAACGCCATGAATAAACGCCATGAATAAACGCCATGAATAAACGCCATGAATAAACGCCATGAATAAACGCCATGAATAAACGCCATGAATAAACGCCATGAATAAACGTTATGAATAAACGCCATGAATAAACGCCATGAATAAACGCCATGAATAAACGCGACGAATAAACGCGACGAATAAACGTGATGAGCTGCTGGCTGAAGTTTCATTTAGTAGACCTGATATAATTGGTATTAGTAAGAGTTGGATTTACAGTGAAATAAGTGATTCAGAGATATATATTAGGGTGTTTCAGCGGACGTCATGGGGTCACGTGACTTTGTTTACAACGCCATTTTGTCGAGCGAGAACAATCGTCTGCTATACATTTATTAAGACTTACAAACGCTTGCATCTTGTTATACTAGATAATTATGCCAGAATCTTGCTGTGCCGTTGGTTGCACTTATAGACGTGTGCCGGGGAATACCTGAGTAAGTTTATTGTTTGTTTTCTATACGTCATTCCATACATATTCTTTTCTGTATTACAGTGTTTATTTGCTTTACCTGTCTGTATTTCCTGTTTCTCGTTTATTCATTCTTCTTGCCATCAATCATGTTCATTCTCACTCACAACCTCGTCTTCCCCGTACTGTTCTTGTTAACATACTCCTGAGTTTCTGACTCTCTTAACTTCTTGTATTCGTCGCAACCTCATTCATCTCAGGTATCAAATTTGCCTCTTAACGCCCCAGGAACTGGTTACCATGTCTTGTTTGGTTCTAGTGATTATTCAAATCACTCACTTGCAACTTATCTTTGTATCGATGGGCAATTACATTCGTACAAATAAAGTTAGAAATTGTCAAAATTCAACTCACGCGGGAGAAAATTACTTCTATTACTCCTTACCCTTTCTGGTGATATTGAAAGCAATCCTGGCCCCTCTTAAAATATCCTTGCAAACAATGCAAGAAATCAGTCAAAAATAACCAGAAAGGTATGTGTTGTGATGATTGTGACTCGTGGGTTGATAGTAAGTGTGCAGGCATTAGTAATGCAGCTTACAATACTCTTGCATCATTATCTGATGTTTGGTTTTGTTCGGAATGTTTTGCACCTTGTGGCCTGTGTGGACTCCAGTGTAGGAGATCCGAAAAAAGCAGTACAGTGTGACAATTGTGATCTATGGATCCACACTAAGTGCTGTAGCATTGACGACCCAAAATACAGCGACCTCATGCATTCTAGCTGTACCTGGGTGTGTGACACTTGTGACTTATGAACTTTTCTGATTCTTTCTTCTCAACTAACAATCCCACCAACTGTACTAACTCATATAAGTCACTTCAAAATTGTTGTTCTGGCCTTGACTCGGGGTCCAACACCATCCCGATGTCAAATTGAAAACAAATCCCAAAAGGGGAAAAAGGAAGGTTCTAAAACTTCTTGTTATCAACTTTCAGAGTGTTCGAAACAAGACGGCCTCCGTGGAAACCAGGCCGTAGCTGGTAGCACCGTTTGTTTTAGTGGTGCGGCGACGTTGATACTATCTAAACGGAGCGCCATCATCGGTTGGTGCGTAGCGTGCAATTTTTTTGTTGAAAAAAAAGTTACCTCTAGATTGCCAGAAATGACATTTCCCAGGTCTTGCAAGCTGTATTTAAACATCCTCTATTTTAGACGAATATGTGATTAGGTCTATCTCTTTTGTCATAAAATGGATCGTTCCGACGTTACACAAAATTATGCCAACCACGTTTCTTCAAACTGTCAAAGTTTATTTCCATACAGAACATGTTTATCATAATCATATCAGAACATTACCAGCTAACAGTAATTTCTATTCTCTCAAAAAGCACAATTTAACGAGTAAACTGACCCCAGTTCTGAAGGCAAAATACGTTTGGGCAAAATTATAAAGAAGTTCAACTTCACACTTCTGACTTTAATTTTGTTAAGCCCGAAAACGTATACATATGTATTATTTTTTCACTTATGAAGGGGTGTAGAGACCATACCCTTGCCGACACTCACATCTAAACCACCATTTTTTTGTGGCGGGTGGAAGGAGGGGGAAGGGGGGGTGGAGATGGGGGGATCGTTTAATTGAGCTCCATATCCTATTTTCATGCTATTATCGGATGTGTTAATCCGTGAACTTTGCCCTGTCATTTTTCAAATTATGGGGAGGGGGAGGTTATTCTCTTTATATATCATAAATAAATCAAATTGAACTGTTGAAGCTTGTTTGTTGTCACATCAACTTCAGTCTGATTTGCTGATCTTAGTAATCTATCCAAAGTATCGATGGCAACAACAAAACAGAAAGTTTAACAAAATGTTTAGATAATTTTTCAGATAAATTATGGAATGAGGTAAGTTTGTTTTTAACAAAAAAACTAAAATGATGAACTGATAGTCTTATACGATAATATTTTGTAATCTTTACAAAAGTTCCACTGAATTTAAGGACACGAGAATGACGTGACTATAGACCTATTCCTGCATTCGACTATTTGCCGGCTTGGAGAAATGATCCAAAGACTACACGACGGTGAGCAGTGTCGGCAAATTCACTTGCTATTTTCGTCAGATCCAAGCTATCTGTCGTGTCTTTGTGGACATGGAGGACAAGTAGATGGTTCAGTCGTTTCTGTTTCATGGTGGCTCGCATGTACGTCTTGATGCGTTTCAGAGCGCTAAAAGAACGTTCGCTTACCGCGTTTGTAGCTGGCATGACAAGTACAAGTTTAAGCAAATGCACACTTCAGATAGAAGCAATTTCGTACCGAAATCTAAAGACTTCGTATACTTCACTATATCAGGAAGCGAATACACACTAACACTGGTACATTCAGGCGGTTTACATGTGTGACCCAGCGTTTCCACCTGGACTCTGAGTTGACTTGAATCAATGTCGTCTTTGTAGAAATCAGAAACGAAATAAAAATCTTCCCTAATTCCTTTGCCATTACATGCATCTAGGAGGAGGTTCTGTAGCTTGACATAGGTTTGGTACCTTGTCTGCTTAAAACGATCTCGTATGCAGTTAACGATGTTGTCGATACCCTCTGTGTAGATTCGCTTGAAATACTTCTTCGCACTTGCAGGTTGATCATCAACAGAAGAACCATCAAGCCGGATTGGGACTTTTCTTCTTCGTGGTGTCTCTGGCGGGTTCACATTGTGTGTAGAAGCAAGTAATCCTACGGCCTCCCAGAAAGTGTCGAACTGACTTTGTATGCCTTCAATAGTGGAAACGGTTTTCTCTGCGACACTCTGCCCTTCCGCAGCAGAAATGTATGCGTGTTGCAAAGTCCTACTCAAATTGTCGCTATGACTTAGGAGCAGGTGTGCTAACTTTATACCAAATAAGAAATCAAATTTCTTCATACTGTCATATACGAAGCCACACCTCTCAGTTGACCCTTTGTGCTAGGATCCTTTTCCTCCAAGAGACACTCCTCCCAAACATTCTGTAGAACTTCGTAATTTTCCAGTATGCTCCGAAGTGCATCTGCTCTAACTGTCCACCGAGTTGGACACATGACACGGATTCCAGTGGAACACTCCTTCCCAATCCTCTCCTTCATCTCAATAAACTTAGTTCCACGTCGGTGGGAGTTCCTAATAAGTTTGGTAATCTCCCTTGAATTTTCCAAAGCATCACACATTAGCCGGTTTCTCTTTATGGTGTCACAACATGCAATATTAAGGGCATGACTAGCAATGTGTATACAAAGCTTTTGATTGTTCATCTGTTAGCTTCTTTGCAACACCTCCGTGTACACCCGACATGGCAGCCGCTTCATCATAGCATTGACCTCTTGCCTTCAGAAGGGATAACTGCATTCGAAGGAGAACATCTTTGATGACGGCAACTAATGCATCGGCGGTAGTTGAAGACACTTCATACAATCCAATGAAATCTTCATGAACTTTAAACTGGTCGTCGACCCACCGTATGCATATCACAACCTGTTCCTTGTTGGAAACATCGGGGGTTTCATCCACCGTAATTGTATAGAATGGAGCTGTCTGGATATTTGAAACAACCTTACGTAAAGCCTATAACAAAAAAAAAAAAATGGTGCATATAAAAAATAAGCACGGATAACTATACGTGCGCGCTAGTCGCCAATTGTGGCTTTAAATGAAATTTAAAGGGGTCTGGCGAGTTATACCATTTTAACGAGTAGTTCCATTTTATTTTATTAAAAATTAGTACACAAATGTTTAAAGAGGCATGCTCAACGCACACTTGCATTATATGCTTCATAGATGTGAGTAGATATGTTCCAAAGAAGATTTACAACTTAAAAGGAAGGCGAATGCGATAGTGACGCATAACAAAAAAAAAAAAAAATGAGTCTGCGCCCCGTGCAGCTTAAATTAAAAATTCAAACAAAAAATATAGCAGCACTTCAGAACCATTTTTTTTTGGCAGTTTGGGAGGGGGGTGGGGTAGGGGTAAGAGTGATAATCTGGATTTTTTTTATAACGATGGTCCCCTGCGCCCACGTCGATATTTCCTTTGTTCCGCTGCAATTAGTATAGTGATCCCTATATTATTTTCTGTTCCTCCGACGCTGGGGAGGGGTTAAGTCTTTGCTATTCTGATTTTGTTTGCGCAATTATAAAATATCTTCCGCCGCCTAAAATGTATAATTGAATTAAGTCTTACCGTTAGTGCCATATTGTCTGTAAAACTTCGTATTGAATTTCAGCAAAGAGATACTTGTCAGATTTCCGTAATAACTAGTTTTGAATCCGTGAATGATCTTCACCACGCAACTTGAAAAGAGTTATAAGATTTAGAATCAGACTCATCCCCATCACCCCTGAAAGCTAGTCCTTGCCGTACCAGGAATCTCACATTAGAAATAATTTTCATAAAAATTTGTCGTCGCTCTTCTTTTTCTCTTCCAATCTGTTGTGATAAACTTTCTCCAATGTCTTTAGTTATCTTTGGCAATGTCACAACCATTAATACTGCATCCTTGTGGCAAACACTACCTTCATGTGCCTTGAACCACCGAATCGCTTCTTTCCAATTTTTAAAGACTTTGTTTTTAGCGATAAATGCGGAATCTATGTTTGGTGCATTAAGCTTCTTTGCCTTGTATGCCTTGATGCATTTATAGCAGAATGCCATATCATTTGGTTCGTCATAATGCAACCAAGCAAACAGGTTGAACCAACTTGATTGGAACGCACGAAGTTCTGGTTTCTCTGACATTCACACCTATGCCATGCTTGCACTTATTAGATTAAATTTCACGCGTACGCGTGCCAACGGATTGACAATTCGAATTGGGATAGTGTTGCGCATTCTTACGAATTACCAATATAACCGCGTAATATATGGAGAGGGGGGAGGAGGGGGTATTCCCTCAGAAAATACTGATATTTTTGTATTGTTATTTTTGTTTTTTGTTTTTGTTTATATTATTATTATTATTATTACTATTCTTCTTCTTCTTCTTCTTCTTCTTCTTCTTCTTCTTCTTCTTCTTCTTCTTCTTCTTCTTCTTCTTCTTCTTCTTCTTCTTCTTCTTCTTCTTCTTCTTCTTCTTCTTCTTCTTCTTCTTCTTCTTCTTCTTCTTCTTCTTCTTCTTCTTCTTCTTCTTCTTCTTCTTCTTCTTCTTCTTCTTCTTCTTCTTCTTCTTCTTCTTCTTCTTCTTCTTCTTCTTCTTCTTCTTCTTCTTCTTCTTCTTCTTCTTCTTCTTCTTCTTCTTCTTCTTCTTCTTCTTCTTCTTCTTCTTCTTCTTCTTCTTCTTCTTCTTCTTCTTCTTCTTCTTCTTCTTCTTCTTCTTCTTCTTCTTCTTCTTCTTCTTCTTCTTCTTCTTCTTCTTCTTCTTCTTCTTCTTCTTCTTCTTCTTCTTCTTCTTCTTCTTCTTCTTCTTCTTCTTCTTCTTCTTCTTCTTCTTCTTCTTCTTCTTCTTCTTCTTCTTCTTCTTCTTCTTCTTCTTCTTCTTCTTCTTCTTCTTCTTCTTCTTCTTCTTCTTCTTCTTCTTCTTCTTCTTCTTCTTCTTCTTCTTCTTCTTCTTCTTCTTCTTCTTCTTCTTCTTCTTCTTCTTCTTCTTCTTCTTCTTCTTCTTCTTCTTCTTCTTCTTCTTCTTCTTCTTCTTCTTCTTCTTCTTCTTCTTCTTCTTCTTCTTCTTCTTCTTATTATTATTATTTTTTTTATTATTATTATTATTATTATTATTATTATTATTATTATTATTATTATTATTATTATTATTATTATTATTATTATTATTATTATTATTATTATTATTATTATTATTATTATTATCATTATTATTGTTATTATTATTATTATCATTTTTATTATTATTATTATTATTATTATTATTATTATTATTATTATTATTATTATTATTATTATTATTATTATTATTATTATTATTATTATTATTATTATTATTATTATTATTATTATTATTATTATTATTATTATTATTATTATTATTATTATTATTATTATTATTATTATTATTATTATTATTATTATTATTATTATTATTATTATTATTATTATTATTATTATTATTATTATTATTATTATTATTATTATTATTATTATTATTACTATTATTACTATCATTATTACTATTATTATTATTATTATTATTATTATTATTATTATTATTATTATTATTATTATTATTATTATTATTATTATTATTATTATTATTATTATTATTATTATTATTATTATTATTATTATTATTATTATTATTATTATTATTATTATTATTATTATTATTATTATTATTATTATTATTGTTATTATTATTATTATTATTATTATTATTATTATTATTATTATTATTATTATTGTTATTATCATTATTATTATTATCATTATTATTATCATTATTATTGTTATTATCATTATGTTATTTATTGCGAAAAAGTGGTGCGGCGATCGCCGCACCAGCCGCAGCGGCTGCTACGGGCCTAGTGGAAAGTCTTATCAAAGAAAAAGGCCCAAATGTCATTATTGGCACTGAAACCTGGCTTAGTTCCGAAATTACCAGCCCTAACATTTTCCCGGACAACTATACAGTCGTTCGCAAAGATAGAAATTCAAATGGTTATGGTGGTGTATTACAGGAAATAAAAAATGACCTGGTTTTTACTGAGCTCACTAAATTAGACTCTGACTGTGAAATTTGACCAAATTCCAATTTCCTAAGGAGAAGAGCATGTATATAGGAACATTTTACAGACCCAGTCACAATGATTTCACTAGCCTACTTGAGTTGTAAAAATCCCTCCAAAAGCTTGAAAAAAATGCTGACAAAAACAATGTTATTCTTGCTGGTGATTTCAACCAACCTTACATTGACTGAAGTCAAAACATTATTTCAGGAACTAACGCTAGCTCCGAAGCAGCCAAAATTCTTCTTGAAGTGACCAATTCATTCAATCTCACACAAATGGTGCAGTCACCCACCAGAGATAACAACATCCTTGATCTTGCTTTCACTAACAATTCACCAGCTGTTACCTCAGCTAATGTCATTACCGGTAAAGTGACCATGATATTGTTGAACTGACCCTAAATATCTCTCTTTCTCGTAAAACGTTGCCTAAAGGTAAAATCTATTTTTTTAAAAAGCTAACATAAAACGAATAAAAGAAGACCTGATCAAATCTAAACTGCAATATTATATTCAATTCAATAACTCCACTGATGTTGATGAAATATGGAATTTCTTTGAACAGGAAATTAAACTGATTATTGATAAAAACACGCTTCACAAGTTCACCTCAACTAAAGTAAATCTGCCCTGGTTCACCGGTATCCAAAGCCGTCTCTGCAGGAAAAAACATAAACTGTTTTAAAAAGCTAAGACTAATCAACAAGCCAATGACTGGACTACCTATAAAAGCTTCAGGAAGGCTGTCCGTAAAAACCTCAAAGAGGCTAGAAACACCTTCATCTGTGATAAACTTAAAAAGTCACTTAACGAAAACCCAAAGGCATTCTGGTCCTATTTCAAAAAAATAAAGAAGTAACTCTGTAGGTGTGTCTGATCTACTAAATATTGGTAAACTCTGCAGTGACAGTAAAACTAAAGCTAACATTCTAAATGACCAGTTTTTCAGTGTTTTCACAGAAGAAAACACCTCCCAAATCCCTGTAACTAAACCACTCACCAACAGCAAAATAAACCAACTTATAAATACCCCAGAAGGTGTCAAAAAGCAACTGCATAACCTAAAACCCAACAAAGCCTTAGGTCCTGACCAAATACCACCATGGTTTCTAAAAATACACGCTGATGACCTCTTTGAAATTCTAAATGATCTCTTTCAAACCTCTGTCGATAATGGTACTATCGCTAACAAGTGGAAAGAAGCAAACATATGTAGCGTTTAAAAAAAGTGATAAAGAAAACCCAGCTAATTACAGACCTGTTTCTCTTACCTGCGTTTGTAGTAAAATCCTTGAGCATATAATCCACTCACATGTGATGAAATTCCTTGATGAGCATAGTATCTTAACTGATTTACAACATGGCTTTCTGTGCAAAAAGATCGACTGAAACACAACTCCTCTTAACAATAAATGACATCTCTAAACAAATTGACCAAAACAGTAACGTCTCTATGGCTATTCTTGACTTCTCAAAAGCCTTTGATAAAGTCCCACACCAGCGCCTATTATCCAAACTTTCCGCCTATGGCATTGATAGAAATCTCCTGGCCTGGTTTGCATCATTCCTCAAGAAGCGCATCCAGCGTGTTGTCTGTGATGGTGAAATCTCTGATTCTATACAGGTTGTATCCGGTGTACCACAAGGTACTGTCTTGGGTCTATTACTTTTCCTTTTATATGTAAATGACAGCCCTGATAATATAAACAGCACAGTTAGACTGTTTGCTGATGACTGCCTTGTGTACAGAACAATTGATAACCTCTCTGACCAACAAATCCTCCAAGATGATCTTAACAAACTTGAAGAATGACAAAACAAATGGCAAATGAATATCAACCCCTCTAAATGCTACATCTTGTTAATTTCCTCTAAGAAATGCTTTAAATCACCTGTTTATACCTTATGCAACCAGCCACTAAAACATGTCAACTCCCACCCATACATGGGTGTTGAAATTGATAATAAACTTAGATGGGATAAACATATACATAACATAACCAAGAAAGCTAACTCTGTACTTGGCCTATTAAAACGTAACCTCTCAAACTGTCCCACCGACGTTAAATCCACTGCTTATAAAGCTCTAGTCAGGCCAGTGCTTGAGTACGCATCAGCAGTCTGGGACCCCCATCACCAGTGCGATGTGGATAAACTTGAATCTGTTCAAAGGAGAGCAGCCAGGTTCTGTATGGCAGACTACTCTTATAAATCTAGTGTAAAAAACATGCTTCATAAACTAGATTGGCCCCTGATAAAAACAAGAAGATTCAACACCCGGCTACATATGCTATAATAAAATCAATAACAATCTTGTCGCCATCAATAAAGATGAACTTATTCCCACCGTTAGAACTAATACAAGAAATAATCATGACCTTCATTTCCAGGTTCCCTATGCTAAAAAGAATGTATATAAACACTCTTTCTTCCCTCACACATTAAAGGATTGGAATGCTTTACCGTCAGACATTGTACATGCACCAAGTCTCAAGTGTTTCAAAGCTAAACTTACTAACACTTGTATTGCTAACTAGTTTTTTTTTCAAGTTTTTTGTACTCATACTTTTTACGCTCGGTTGGCGTTCATGTCCTCTTGAAAATTTTTGCCGACTTAACCGATTTAGATTTAGAAACGTTAGGAAAATATGAAGTAAAATCGCCGCCGCGAACAAAAACAATAACAATCGCTGAACTGGTAGGTAGGTTAGCAGGCAGGATGTTTGTTGTACGTGTGAAGTGACTTGAGCTGTGTGATGACGCGTAAAACGCAACGACGCTTACTCGGCAAAATGGCTTCCAGATGAGCTAAGAGTCACGTGATAAAATCTCTCTATTCCAGGTTACTCAGTTTTTAGACAAGACAGATTAGATACTCTCAATGGTAGAGGAGGTGGTGTTCTATTGTTTGTAAACAGGTAAATGACAGTTTTAATTGCATAGATAGAGCTACTCAGTTTTCTTTTGGTTTTTGAATTGCCTATGGTGTGAGTTTATTGTTGATGGCGATGTTGGTAGTTCAGTGGTTGTTGGTGTTGTGTTTAGATCACCAAATTCTAGTCCTGACAACAATCAGAAATTGCTCGACTGCTTTAGGAAAGTGGCTTCTAGGACAGTAGGAGAGTATTGTTTTTGGGGACTTTAATTTTCCAGACATTGATTGAATCTTGGTACTAGTGGTCCAAATGGTAAAGATTTTATGGAAGTTGTATCCGACTGCCCACGCGTGGTAGTAATTGTCTTGATTATATTTTCAGTAGTAAAGAAAATATGGTTAGAAATGTGCTAAGTAGCGGTAAAGTAGGGTGTAGTAATCATGACCTCATTAGTTTTGATCTGTATTGTTTCACAAACTGACAAAGGTATCTTCAGCTAATAAACTGGTTTTAGATTTAAAAATGCTGTCTTTGCTGCACTTCAGGATAATTTGTCATTCGATTGGACTTCATTGCTCTGTGACTTATATCCTTCTAAATCATGGGATGTTTTCCGAACTAAAGTTTTGAAGGGTGTGAATAGCTTTGTCCCATTAAAGAAAGTATGCATGGGTAATCGGCCAGTGTGGATGTCTCGGGAGCTTTTGCAAGCTGTTCGGAAAAATAGGAAGTTGTGGCGTTGTTATAAAAACAGTGGGTGTCCTGCGGAGCTTGTTAGGTGTAAGGGATATGGAAAGTTCACAAAGGGTTTAATAAGAGATACTAAAGTTTAAAAAAAAGTTGTGCAAAGAGGTTAGGATTAATCCTTAGTCATTTCACTCTTATATTCGCTCTTAAAGCAAAAAACCAAGGAGGTTGTTTGTCCCCTTCAGGGTAATGATGGAGTTACTATCAATAGTGTTAAGGATATGGCTAAGGTTTTGAATGACTACTTTGTGTCTGTTTTTATTAAGGAGTCCCCTGCTGATGATGTTGTGGATTATCTTAGTGTGCACTCTCAACTATCCTTTAAGGATGCTTTTTTTAGTTTAGATTTCCCAAAGCATTTGCCAAGGTTCCTGTTAAAAACAAGGCTCATTTTGAAAACAAGAGCGCTTGGTGTGGAGGGAAAGTGTGCCAGTTGGATACATTCTTGGTTAATTGACAGGTCACAAAGACTTGTTATTGATTGTGAAGTATGTACATGTAAGAAGGTTACAAGTGGTGTTCCTCAGGTTTTTTTATTGGGTCCACTTCTCTTCTTAATCTTTATTACTGACATTGATGTTTCTCTTGGCTCCAGGATTTGTAAATTTGCTGATGACGCTAAGCTGTACAGGATGGTTGATGATGCTAGGGATTCATCACTTTTACAAACTGATCTGGATAAGCTAGTTTATTGGTCCCAAACATGGCAGATGTCATTCAATGTTAATAAATGCAAAGTTATTCATTTTGGTCAGAGCAATTTGGCTTTTGATTACTGCATGAATGGTTCAAATCTTGGTTGTGTTGATAAAGAAAGGATCTAGGTGTTGTCATTACTAGCAATCTGATGCCTCCCAAACAGTGTGCTTTAGCAGCTGCAAGGACAAATAGGATGCTTGGTTTGATTTAAAGAAATTTTTGTTTTCTTGGTAGAGAGGTTGTCCTTAATTTGTATAAGCATTTAGTCAGGCCTCACCTTGAGTATGCTATTCAGGTTTGGAGTCCCTTTTATGAGAAGGATAAGTTCATTTTGAAGCAGGTGTAGTGAAGAGCCACTAGACATTCTCGAAGTAAGGAATCTCTCTTATGAATCTAGCTTGCGAATTTTTGGTTTGACCACGCTTGAGTTGAGTAGAGTACGTGGCGATATAATTCAGGTTTTTAACTTCCTATCTGGTAGTGATGCTTTGCCTTCATGTTGTTTCTTGCATGTTTAAGCTAATTCTCATGTGACACGTGGTAACAGTTTGAAGTTGACCAAAGAGTTCTCACGGATAGATATTTAGCGTTTTAGTTTTTCGCAAAGAGTTGTTAATGAGTGGGATGGTTTGCCTGCTTGGGTAGTTAGCTACAATTCTGTTCACAATTTCAAAGTCAACATTGATAAGTTCTTTGCTAACTCTGGGCGTCTGATTTTTTGTTTTGTATTAATGGTGGTATTAGTTTGGGCGACTCATCCTTCTTAGCCCATCATTTTGTTATGTTATGTTATAAATCAATCAAGCTCAAACTACATTTGCTATATTTTTGCAGCTGACATATTTATTCACAGTAAAGAGGTATTAGTCATTATTACATAGCACAGGCACAGTACTAAAATCACAGCTTGTCTTATCCAAAGGAAATTGGAATATCATTTAATTACATTTTACTTACTTATCTATGCAATTTCTTCAGCAAACAAGAATATATTTAATGAAAGAATTAGTTCAGGAGTCAAGCATGTCCATCTTATATATGAGAAGACTTCGCAAGGAACAAAATGGTGAAGAAACCCTTCCAAAATCTTATTCCGTTAAGAATAAATCTAAGTTGTTTGGTATCATTTGTGCAGAAACGACTGAAATCAGACTAGTTGTTATGTCATAGCCTCAGATTCCTCAGTTTCGTATTTTGTCCTGCGATTTTGTGGCTAAAACCATGGGATGTGTCAAAAAAGTAGTAAAACTGAATCTAGGAAGGGTATTTATAATATACCACCTGAAGAAAGTTCCTGGAAAAATAATTTAAATAATGCAAACATTAAATACATTTTCTCTAAAATACGGTACATTAACAATTGCTAAGAATGTGAGGATGAAGACGCCAACTTTCCATAGTAGACTTACTACACCAGTTATTTCTACACAGATTAGACAGAGCTTTTAAACTTGAATGTCTTTTTAACGGAATAACATTTTTAAACGCTTTGTTTAACATTGTGTTTCTTTTGAAGTCCTCTTTCACATATGACATGCTTGACCCCTGAACTAATCCTTTAAAGGTTTATTTGATTATTTTTTATCTCTATGACCTCACAATAAAATCAAGCTGAATTTGTTTAATTGAAGCTTTTTACCTGTGGGTTGCAGAAACTTCAGGGGAAAGTCCAAGACTTCCCGATGATATGGTGTTAACTTCTGCTTGTGATAATTCTAACTCTGACCATGGAGCTATTCTCAGTTAATAGCTCCATGGTCTGACCCACTGCCGGTTTCCAGCATGTAATCTGACCGGAGAAGAGCTAGCTGTGTGAGCTACATGTAACATGATACAGTTTACCAGTAATCAACCACACCAAATTACAACTAATGAAGACTACACCAAGAAAATGTTCACTTTTACAGGAACAATAGCTAATTACGTTTTACCTTTTTTCTTGCTGTGTTCTCTTTTTGCAGCAAAATCTCACTCATTAACCTTTATTTGTAACCTTTATACTTAATTGCCTGGATAAACATAACACCTCTACCCTGGTCCATCAAAATCACTTTAAACTCGATAGACCTATTTTATCCTAAAACACAAGTGGTCCTTAAATGATTAGTTCAGTGGTCAGGCATGTTTATCTTATATGAAAGAAGACTTCAAAAGAAACAAAATGGTGAAGAAAGCATTCAAAAATCTTATTCCGTTAAGGAGATATTTAAGTTTTATGTTTGGTATCATTTGTGTAGAAATGACTGAATTCAGACTATGATGTCATAGCCTCTTCATGTATTCTATGTATTCTATCATAATTTGTCCTGCGATTGTGTGGCTTAAAAACCATGGGATATGTCAAAAAAGTAGTAAAACTGAATCTAGGAAGGGTATTTGTAATATACTACCTGAAGAAAGTTTGAGGAAAAATAATTTAAATAGTGAACAAATTAAATTAACTTTTCTTTCAAATACATAAAGACTTTGAGGAAGCTGAGGCTGTGACATCACAACTAGTCTGATTTCAGTCGTTTCTACAAAAATGATACCAAACTCTTAAGTTGAATATCTCTGGAATAAGATTTTTGAATGCTTTCTTCACCATTTTGTTTCTTTCATATAAGATAAACATGCTCGAACGCTGAAGTAATTCTTTAAATAAAAAGTAGAATATCAATGATGTAATAGCTCAACATATTATGGGGGTAATTAAGCCTGTTTTTTTGTTTTTGTTGGTGGTGGGTTGTTCATTCGAGTAGGCTAGGGTTGTTAGGAAAGAAATACATGTTTGATGTTAATTTTGGGAGGTAATGCAAGCGGGAGCTTTAATATCGTTGTGATGCTAGAACATAAATGATGCAGTAGCTCAATATATGTTTTGGAGGTGGGTATAAGACTGTTTTTGTTGATGGGGAGTTTCATTGGGTAGGCTTGGTATGTTAGGAAAATAATGCAAATTTGATTAGCAGTGGCGCAACAAAAGCTTTTGGAATGCCCGGAAAGGTTGGAAAAGCTTACAGGCCCTGGACAAAATCGATTTGGGTCTAGTATCTAACAATGACACTGCAATATCTTTGTTATGAGACCCAAAGCGCCAGATGTGTCAAAAAGAACTCGGGGAAGCGGAGAAGAGCATAAAATAAAGTTTATGTGTGTTTTTGACAGTAATTGAGGGGCACTTTTCATTAAAAAAGGAGGCACTCTTGTTAATTGACAGCTTTTGCTTGTCACTTTCCCACACTTTCGTGAAGTTGGCTCAAACCGATTCCTCTCGGCGACAGTGACTTTGGGGCCCTGATAGCAACCCCTCCCCTCCCTCAGACACGCCACTAGGTAGCTTGTATATACAGAGTACACAATTCAACATAACCACTATATGGTCGAACGTTGGAGCATGTCGGAGGAGAGCTAAATAGAAGAAGTATAGATATATAGAAGAATCTACCCGACAGGTGATAGATAGCCTGGGTGGATCATCTCCGCTGACGAGGCTTAATACTTTCCGAAAACTGGAACAATTTTGTTGACAAAACGCATGATTTCCCGACAAACCGCAATTTGTTCCCTTCGGAAAAATATTTCAGGAGGGAAGAATGGAGGGGGGAAGGGGAGGGGGGGGGGGGGCAACAGCACCGCCCACCACTATCACTCACCTGTGCTTCTTCCACCCACAACATTATGTTACCAAAGTCATGTCATATCATCCCTGGCTCGTGTAATAAATTATCACCCCAAATTGATAATTAATCCCATCTTCAAAAATGTTCTTTCTGGAAATCAGTATCAGAAGGGTACAGCTTCGGTGTTCATGCTATAGTTTGCAGATCGGATAAGGGGGAGGGGGGGAAGGGGGGGGAAGGGGGGGGTAAGCCACTTGTTTTCTTTTTGTAAAAATCTGTTTTGAATATTTGAAAATGTCCTGATATGAATAATATGCCCTAGTCCTTGCTTTTTGGTCAACTAACAACACTTTTAAACATGCCTCCAGTTCCCTTCTCTTGTCATATACAGTATCAGAAAAATTCATGAGACCTCAACTTTGAGACCCCTATTATTAGGCCGAGTTTACGTGGGTGATGGTTTTTTCACTGGCACTGCATTTGGATGTCTATCAAATCAAATGTTTTGCTTCAAATTAAATATGATTCAAGTGTCGCTGATCTTTTTAATTTAAAAGTGGTATACTTTTTTCCCAATGTGGATACGTCATGCATCAATTTGGTAAGTTATTTTACGTCCCCTATCATGCGTCAATTTGATAACTTATGTCATTTTTCGGTTCTTCCCCCCCCCCCAACACAAAATATTTTTGAAAATTATGCGTAAGCAAACCGCTTGTTTCTTCCTCATTTTATTCTATTACCTTTTTACCAGCTGGCATTTCATTGCTCCCCCCTCCCCTCCCAAATGCGTAAGGTATGCATAGTCCACCGCGTGATTAGCAAGGGTCCGGTGTGTTTCCGCCTTAAACATCTTTTCAAAGAAACTAGAACATCAATGATGTAGTAGCTTAACATATATTTTGGGGTGCCATGTAGTAAGCCTGTTTTTGTTGGTGGGCCGTGCGCTTCTTGGACAGTAATTCAGGGCACTTTTCATTTTTAAAAAGGGACACTTTTGTCGGTTTTCGAAAAAGTGGAGGAATCTTGCCTCCTGGCCCCATGGTTCCTACTTATATGGTTTGAACATAGGCGGGATTTGAGGGAAGCAACGGGGCACTTTCCCCACCCTCACTTTTTGTTCAAATGGATACTTTTGTATGGTGATGTGTTATATTTTAGAGTGATTTGGTAATCCCTCCTCGCCACCCCACACACATACTTTTGACTTCATCCCCACTTTCGGTAAGCAAATCAGATTATGAGCAATCAGTTTTGTTGATTTTCTCAAAAAGGCGACGATGAATTTCAATAAGCAGCGGCAAAAAGTTTTAAAAATCTATTTACTATCAGTCTCTAAAATTTCAGGATATTCAATGAAATTTTGGACAATCCAAACCCCATACGTTTAGTATGGGCTAGTCAAATGTGTAGGCTAATGCGATGACGTAATACGTAAAAGCACCCAATTTTTGGGGTATTTCAAAGTACCCAGTTTTTCGGGTTGCTCCCGGATAGGTTTGAGATTGGAGAGCCAGGACCAATGTTGACAATTACTCATCAGGCGAATACTAGTAAACGGCTTCTTTTGAAAATTGCTACTTACAAAATTATTGAGGGCATGCCTCCTTCCACCATGGTCCTCGGTATCGGTGCCCTGGTAAAATGACATGCTTTAATTGTGTGAAATAAATACTAAATGTATGTAACAACTTCTATGTATTATGTAATATTTGTGAGTGAGTGGATTTCTATTTGTTGTTAAGTTTCGAGCATGACCTAGAATAATTTCATATAGCTCCGCCCTCAACTTTCAAA